>JAJJWW010007816.1:0-392989 GCA_023531295.1 Papaver armeniacum | reverse complement strand
TATTTGCTAAGGTTATCTTCTTTTCCAAAAAAAAAATAATACAACCCCGCTAATTACATAGTTATCCAAGAATGAAAAAATGGAAAAATATAGCCTTGCCGATTTACATGGCCCACTAAGAAATGGAAAAGCGGAGAATTTGCAGTAATTCACTAGTATGTCTGATATATTGATCGATCCTCCAAAATACTTCATTAGACTCTTGCAAAGCACTCTCAACAACATTTAGTTCGTCGTTAGCCAAACCATAGACACAGCGAGCAGCTTCATAAGCAGCAACAACTAAATCCCAAGTCTTAAATGCTTGATAAACACCCTGAGCCTTATACCACTGATCGTTCACAATATTGCGCGTTGCATACGCCGCTTCAAGTTGAGGTTCAACAACAACTCGATCCCAGGTAAAATACTGCAACTCCCGCTCCATCCTACAAACGAGAGCAATGATCGCTCGACATGCTATTACATATACGAAACTGTAAAGACGAGGATTTAAACCTTGTTTATACACACTGTAATTAATGTCAAATAATTGTTGGAGTAAAAATTAGAGAAGGAGAAGAACTTATTATTGATAAAGAGGCGTACTATATTACATACACATAATGTTCTTTATACATGTAAGGGAAAAGCTAGTCATCTAATGGACCGCACATCCATGGGCCATAGGCCCTACAACACCTCCCCATGTGCGGTTCAAAAATAGAACTCCATATGTAGTGCTTCACATATAGTGCTTCGAATGTAGTTCTTCAAATGTCATTGTCTCCTTGATGACTTGTGCCGAAATCAATTGCCTTACTAAAACTTTGACAAGGAAAAACCCAGTGGGATAAAACCTTGGTACATCTCTTCACATGTAGTACTTCACATGTTGTCTCGTACTTTACATGTAGTTCATCACATGCAATGCGATCTTCAAAGATCGGCGAGTCTAAGTTAATTGCCTCGTTAAAACTTCGTCGGAAAACCCGGAGGACAAAACCTGAACTAAATAAAAGAGTACAATATTAAGCAAACTTAGAACATAGTTGGACTCCAATATGTTGCCTCACTAAAACCTTGACAAGGAAAACCCAGTGGGATAAAACCTTGACGGAGGGAAAAGAGTACAACATGACAAATGCAAGTAAAGGTGATCCGTTGCAGATGATCACTTTGATCCGTTGAAGTTAACTATTTGCTTCACAACTTTTAAGGTAGAAAATCCTCGTGGGAAAGAAAATAGCCTTAGTTGGGAAATTACATTCCCGGTGTTTGTTGTTGTCTCATTAAAAACCTTGCCGGGTAACAAAACCCTATGGGAAAAAGTAACCTCGGTGAAGGAAAATAGTTCAATACACCATTAGATGCTCCCCCTAATGTCAGACAATTTTCATTAGTCTAATGAAGTCAAAAGGAGTTTATCACACTTTACTTTGGTGACTTGAATGTTTAAAAGACCATGTTGTTGATTCTAGAAGTTACGTTGCTTAATAGAATATCGCGTTTCATTTCTTTTATTCAGATATTTTCAGTAATATCAACGCGATCTTTATGTCTTCAACATTCAACATACTTGATGTTTTTAGTATTGTCTCGCTAAAAACCTTGTCGAGTAACAAAACCCTTTGGGAAAAACTATTCTCGATCGAAGGGAAAAAGAGTACAACACAGCTTCAATTTCGAAGTAAAATATGTCGACATCATATCCTTGGATCCTCCCCCTGATTACTTTCAGAGTTGTTCCAGACAGTTCCTTTAGTCATGTACTTTTCGAAAGTGAATATCGGTAATGACTTAGAAAATAGTCTACCATTTTTCCTTCATAATCAACAACCTTTGGATTGCAGTTCCTGTAGTATTCGTTTTTTATGTCTTTGCACGGATAAAACAAATTCATGTCAGTGGTTACTTTAAGTATATGATTATGTTCATTATACCGTTCCAATGACGTTGCGTTGGCGCTGAGCTATATCTAGCTAACAAGTTCACTGAGGATGTAACATTTGGTTGAGTACATTATGCTAAGTACAACAATGCGTCTATTGCACTTAGATAGGGGAATTTCATATCCCAACACATCTTCGTCATCTTTCTTTAGACGAAATGGTCATTTACTTATTTTGTACTTCAACTAATCATGGGAGTCCTATCAGGATGCATGTCTTTGTTAAATTGCCTGACAACTTTAGAGATATGCAAACTGGTGTAATAATATACCACAAGCTCAGTATTCGGTCGAGCTTTCCCCAGATTTTTCATCTCAAATTCGGATTTCAAATAGCTCTTAAGGTCTCTTATTACATCAAGAGTACCATCATGTATGTACCATCGACATAGATAGCTACAATTCCAAATCAAGAACTTTCTTGTGAATACACAAGGAAAAATAACTTACTTGTCTATCCCCTCCAAATCAAATAGCCACTTAGACGGGTATACCACATCCTCCTGAGTACTTTAATCTATAAGTGAGCGTTTTATCTAACTGTAAACGCTCTATGGTTTAGAGTCACTTGATTTGGGAAACAAAAAGGCTATCAAGTACTTTTGTAAATATCTACTATCTCTTGATTCTTTTAGAGATTACGTAACAACCATATACATATGCTGCATTTCAAGTCCTTTTGAAATTACCAAGCTAACTAAGTAGAGGAACTCTATAACGTTCATCACCGGAGGACAATTCCATGGCTTTGTGAGAAACCTCGCGCGACAAGGCGAGTCTTGATACTTTGAGACTTCATTCTTCCCACTTTGCTATATGACAAATAATCATGTATGTCCCACGGGATTTATACTTGGTTGGTTAGCACTACCACACCAAATACATGTATATTTGTCAAAGTACCAAATTCTACCTGGATTGTGTAGGCCAAATATGCTCTTTGTTGACATTAAATAATAAAAAGCATGGTTAAATATCATACTTCTCAATTTTCTTGAGCAATTATATATAAAAATAAGGGATAATTGGACTTTAGTACTCAGGTTTTGTCCAACACTAGGCTTTGGTCTAACATTTGTCCAACGTTAGGGCTTGGTACCTGGACTGGACGTTGACCAGAGCTGACTAGGTTAAGTCCTAACTTCTGTTTAGTAATTATTAAACATCAATTGTAATTATCTAAAAGTTTACCGACATACCCTTAAGTTTTCTTAGTATTTACAAAACAATTCCCTGAAAAAATTCTACACCATGACCAAAAACAGTAAACGAATAATTCCTTGACTGGTTTTTCGGCAATAAGCTCGATCCAAAACAATGCAAAACCAATTCAACCTCCATCCTCTCGATAAACCTTCTTCAATCCAGCACTCATGAACGGCATATCCCAGAATTTTGCAACTCGGAAGATCTCCTCCTTCCATTACCATGAACGGCAATCAACCCATTACTCTTCTCTGCACTTTCTCATAACTAGATTATAACCAAAAATTGATGCAAACTCTATGTTCATCCTCCTGTTAAAGCTTATTATCACCATAAATTTCCTCCATCAACCTCTCAATTCACCGGCATCAATCGTTGTTCTTCCCTGTAAATTTGATAACAACTTCACCTCTTTTTCATTAGTTCTAGTTTATAAGAAACCCACAGTCCCACTTTAGAATCGGAAGGACTTGAACATGCAAAAAAAAGACAAACAGTAGTTGTATAATTGGGTTCAACATCTTCTTCTCCAAAAACGAGCATTTGCAAAAGCAAGGAAAACATCTCATTTAAATTCCCTTTCTTTCCATACCCATTAATCAAAGACGTCCAACAACAACATTATTTTTGCTAACAGGCACTTGCTCGAACAACACCCTTGCATTTTCCATTTCCCCCAAACTAACATAACCCGAAATGATAAAATTCCAAAAAACTTCATCTGTTTCAGGCATTTCGTCAAGCACAAGTTGTGCAGAATCAATACTTGCAATACATGCCAATCAAAAAATTATTTACAAACAAATCATCGATGGATATGTGAAATTACTTGGTTTATAGTCATTATTTAGCATTTCGGAGTACAAAAATAAGGAAACTCATTGAAAGTATAAAGTCTAATCATGGAGTTCCATGAGTAATCAGTTGGTAAAGGTATTATAGTTTAGGTATGGATAATGATGATGGGAAGGTGACAGTGGTCGGGGTACGGGGATATGATGATGTTATGCAAGAAGAAGACGATGGAGGTGGAGATTATGAAATTGGGAGGAGTGAATTTTTCACAGAGGCGGGCGGAAAAATAAGAGTGAAGAAGAGAAAGAGTTAGGGTTAGGGTAATGAATTAGATCTGGACCGTAGAGTAAATGAGTCTATTAAAGCCGTTGGATGGCTTATAATGTTAGGAGAGTGAAGGGGTAAAATAGTGAACTCATCTAACAATTTTATTTTTCTTTTTGTTTTTTTCGTTTTATTTAATTTCTTAACAGAAGTCAATATGTAACTGAGTCAATTCAAGTCAACATCCGGTCAAGGTACCAAGTCCTAACGTTGGACAAATGTTAGACCAAAACCTAGTGTTGGGCAAAATCTAAGTACTAAAGTCCAATTATCCCTAAAAATAATCATTAATATGCTCGCACGATCTTTCCATTGACTCGTGTGTGTTCTCACAATCCTTTAGGATTTCATTGTTCTCTGGAATCATTAAACTTCGGAGCGTCCTCCAGTTTTGATTCATGGACATAGTTAGATACAATCAAATGAGATGATTTCACTAATGATACAAATTATAGGTTGTGCTACTCATCTACTTCCTTTCTAGGTGAGCATTGATCGAACCTGGTGGTCTCTCCATCTTCCTTTATGGAGCCACGGCCTTAACCACACTTCCACTAAGTGTAGTTGCAACACTTTAGTCTATGATGTATATCCCTTATTGAGGATTTGTAACCTTGCAGATAGGTTTGCAGCTGGTATGTGTGATCTTATCACTTTAGCGACATTAGTGTACATTCTGAAAATTGATTATTCTTTGTCACTTCACATTTACATTTGTGGAGTACTAGAATCAATATGAGACATAGTGGGAACACACCACGAAAATTCATGTCGTTCCCTTAGAAAATACTTTTTCTTATCTCCCCCTAACGACGGGAAGATTGTCTCATCAAAATGACAACCCGTAAATCTAGCGGTAAGAGATCTCTTGCCAAAGGTTTTAAAAATGCGGATAATTGTTGGAAATTCTTGTCCAACATAGTCACTTGATCATTTTGATGACCCGTCATAGTACGATTTGGAGTCGTAAGGGCACATATATAGTGCAACCAAAATTGCGTAAGAATAAAAAAATGTCAGGCTTATATCCAGTTACCAACTGGTACGCAATGAATGATTGACAATTGTGGGTCTAAAACGAATAAGTGAAGATGCGTGTAATATTGCATATTCCCCCAAGAAGTTAAGGGTAGGTTTGTATGCATAAGCATTCCTTAGGCACCATCTGTAACCTTTGATGATAGCCTTTGTGAGATCACGGGGTATAGGATACTCTACATATCCTATTAAACATGCAATAACCATCAAGTCCTTTTGATGTGCACTAGCTAGCATTTTAAAGGGGTGGTGAGCCCTTATATGTATAATATGTGCTTGTAGTTTTCCAAACGCAAACTTCTTGTGAACTATAACTAGTTCGAAACGTCAAAACATTCGCCAGAGCCATAAGTCACTTTAATGGTCCGCATTCTGCATGAATGTTTTTCTAAATTTCACCTCGTTTTTTTTTTTTTTTTTTCTAATATGTAATTTTTTTTACCATTTGCATCTTAGGATGGTCCCAATCATGTTTTACTGAAGACTTTATGAAATGAGTGATATGCCCTTACTTAAAAGCATAATGTGAAGGGGGGTTGTACATCTAGTACTTTAGAAAACACTTATTGAGAGATATGTCGTCACTTTGCATTCTGTCAATCTTTTTCCCATTTTCGTTCACTCAAATAAAGTGATATTTGTATGAGTTCTTTCAAAACAATCATCATGTCACAACCAAAGTTGCTTTATGGTTATACCCAAAGCATGTATGAGTCAGTTCCCAACATTTCATCGTCGGAGTCAATATGGATTCAATAATCCAAATATTATAGTGAAATACATTGCACTAGATTTACTCATTAGTTTCTCTAAAATATATTTCCTTCCAAATATATTAGAGATTATAAAAGATGCAATCAATTACATTCTCATCATTGTGATGTTCCACATGATATCCATTTGCATGGCTTACTTGTGAATTTAACAAGGTGTGATTATCTCTCGGTACATCTAGATATTTTGCGACGTCTTTATTCTATCCTAAAAACAAATTTTGAGCTCCCGATGATCCAATCCTTGTAGTCACATTATAAGGAAATATTTCAACAACTAATTTAAATTCCTTAAGAGTTTCGTGTAATGAGTGGTGTGACCTTATTACGTAACAAAAGAAAATCTATCTCATTTACTTTAGAGTGTTACCGTTCATGAAGATGATATACTTTTCATCATAATGTACGAATGATCCTTATAACTCAAGTACTTTTGAGTATATCTCAAGGTCTTTAGAGTATTTCAATCTCATGAAAATTATATACTTTTCATTCCATAAGTGCAGATAATTAATTTAATTCTTCGCAAAAAAAAAAACAATTCTTTATTTTAGCTAATGAATATATGTCAAACTATCATGTAGACAACATTTTAGGATCAAAATATAGAATATAACCATACGAATTCGATTGAATAAAGGTAAGAAAAAAAAGGTAAGTGTATTGACTTGGCAAATTTCTTGTTACCATTAATGTTGATGTCTAGGGCATGACCTTCTCCAAGAATATAGTGTGTTCGTTTTTCTTTAAACTCCATATATCTCTTGTAGTTGACTACTAATATATGATACTTGCATTACAACGCTTGTATCATTCTCATGAAAATGCTTATACCAAGATTCGGAACTCTCTTTGGTATGAGTCAGAATTACATCTTTGTCCCATTATAGGTAGATACATTTACTTTGTATCAATACTACTGGAGCAAGAATTACATCTCTGACTCATGGAAACTTTTGTGAGTATCTTTCCACAAAACGTGAGGTATGCTTTTAATTACAACATATCATTGTCAAAGTTATTGACTCATTATAGTCTAACAAGTGGATTAAATCCCACCGAACATTCAAGTTTGGGAAAAAATGAATGTTTTGACAATCTTCCTTCAAAGCATTACATCGTCTGAAGTTAATATGTCGCCTTGGAAATGTTGAAGGTATGGGCTTCCTTTTGAAAGGTGTATCTTTACAAGTTGAGGATTTTTATGACAAAAGTATTGTACTTGTGCACACAAAATTCTACATCATAGACTCTTTAATGGTGCTCAAGTACTTCTGAGTTCAAAAGGTCAAATTAGAGCCGAATTGGTTTAGTCAAACTCTAGTCAACTATTTGGTCAAGACCCGGTCCATTGGGTTGACAAGATCATGGTTTATGAATATAAACATATATAGTTCATTATATATGAAATATTCAGGCCCATTGATAATAAGTTTGAAACTATTAGCATATGAGCCCAAAACATATCGTTAATCCTAAAAATTGACAAAATTATTCTTTCAACTGTTCTGATCGACAAACAAATGCATCATTGTCCGATCATCATTACATTTTTACAGTCTATTCATCACAATGTTTCGACAAACATATTAAAATTTCAAAGCCATCCAATGGCTTGATAAAACGATATTTATGACGCCGTATCACAGTTCCGATTCACGTTGCTGTTAACACAGCAGGAAATATGACGTAGTTTGGAGTACTTTCCATGGTTGGATCTTTGTGAAATGTTTACAATATCTCCATGATGATAACATATACCACATATAAAAATTACATAATAATCCAATGGTTAAAATTATATGAAACCTAGGTGTTTCGACGATGTTATAATTAGGGTTTTTTGAACGAAGACAGTTCTACTAAAAGAAGAATTTGGAGACTGCATCATATTCCTACTTAATTGAAATTTTAACATAGTAAATAACGACTAATTGAGTAAAACATACTAAATTTTCATGAAAATCTAACAATGAAATCTCTAGTTTTATAATCATTCTTTCGTGGAACCCTAATATATATACTATGAAACGAAATTTCTTTATTCAAAAAAGATACCTGGTAACGCATCCTTGGAAAAAAAAATCAACCAATCCAATCTAGATCCGCGGTATATCTTCGTGAATGATAACATGTTGGAGTAACAATTAGAGGCATACTATATTACATACACATAATGTTTTTTATATTATTGATAAAGAGGCATACTATATTACATACACATAATGTTTTTTATATACACTAGCTATCACCCTGGCCTACGGCCGGGGCTCAATCTCTTCAACAGTTATGTGTTGTATGGTTCCATTTTACGTATATTTTTGATTTTACAACTTAAAACATTCGATATGATATGCTTTCAGAAAATATTTTGGCTTCAAACAACCAAAGTGTATAGAGTTTAATCCTTTCAATACAAACCTTTTAAGAGGGATTCATCAATGATTTAACTACGAATCTGTGAAATTTCTCATCAAATTTTGTTCTGAAACCAAACCACAATCGGTTGATGTAGGCATTAAAAAAACCCGATTGTTATTGATGTTCCCTAGAATCGGTTTTTATTATACACCTACATAAACCGATTCTGGGTTGATGTTCTTAGTGTTTAATGAACATCAACCACAATCGGTTTACATTTTTACCTACATCAACCGATTCATTAACTATATTTTAATTTTTGCACAAAAACTTATAGAGCATGAAAATACGAATACATCGGACGAAGAAGTTATGAACAAAACAGTTTCATAAAATGCCCAAATCTACACTTATGTGGGCATTAACATAAACTGATTCTGGCGGAAAAAAATAACAAAAAAACTTTTTAAATTTTACAATCGGTTTATGTTCTAAGCCTTATAAACCGATTCTTAGAATCGGTCTAAGAGGGCATGAACATAAACCGATTCTGGTTTGATTTTTTTCAATTTTTTTTTCTTTTTTCATGTTTTGACGATGAATCAAGATAAGTTTATTTCTAGTTTAGTTCGACTAAACATCAATTAATCACCCGATTAACACTAATTAATCTGGGGTAAATTAGCCATTATGTAAAATAATTAGATAAGGGGTGTTCTTTTTTACTTTTTAATGACCTTTTTTGTCATCTAGTAACATGCCCCAAATAATTGTCCTAGGCTACAAATTAGCCAGGTTAAATATATTAAAAATATTGTGCTTCAATACTATTATCTCAACAATTAATTTGATTACACGTGACTCAATGCGAATGCAGACACGCTTCAAACAAAAACACAAATGCTGAAGTACGTGCTTAAATAATACTCCCTCCGTACCTATTATATAGGCGGAATATGACATTTTCTTTGTACCATTAGATAGGCGGAGTGACAATTTCAAGATGGTTTTTATCCATTTTACCCCTATTTATGTTGGTTGGTTATCCTCACATTTAAGTTTATGTTTCTAACATAGGGAATATAATAAGGGGTAAAACATGAAAAGCCATGGATATTTATGAAATCAAAAAAAAGAATTCTTAATCTAAGATATTTGGTCCCTCCGCCTATATATGTGGTACAGAGGGAGTAGATTTAACTATAATTTTTTATTTTTATTTTTGTTAAGAGCACCTACAATTGGACTTTTCTGAATTCCTAAATTTTAGGGCATTTAAGATTTATATACTTATTGGCGTAAAAACTTCTCCAACAGAAATGTGATAAAATTTATATAGAAAAGAGTAGTTCAACCAATTAGATTAATATTCATAGATCTCAATGAAAATATAAACATCTGACGATTAACTAACGATAACCTCTCTCAAATTCCTAAAATGTTGGGAGTTTTAGATTTCACATTTTGTAAAGACACGACAATCCATTCGAGATGCTCTAAAAGTCATATTTAACTAAAAGATGTTGAGGGGTGAATTTCAGTTTAGGTTCTACCCGTCCTAACTACTACACATGACCTCAATTCCAATAATAGTAAGAGAGAGAGTTGTCTTTCCATTGTACCTTGTACTTTCTTTTATAGGCTTTCCTAAAAGCCCATCTTTTTACTACTTCATGACACATGTCCTAATACCTCTTAATTACCCTTAATGCCATTCTTTAACATAACCCCTTCCTTCTTCATTAATTCCTCCTTTATCATTCCATCTTTCATGGGTATCTTCTATTTGAGCTTGGGTTTAGTCCCCAAATCCTACATCTTAACCCAAGTTCACCTCTATTCTTAGGGGCATCTCCAACTCGTGAAGGGGTATTATTTTTCATGTATCAACATTATTCCACTGGCTATTGGGTCGATTATCAGATGATCCAATAGCCAAATCCTTTCGTACTCCTATGTACCGCGTGTCATTGAGAGCAGGACAATTGTCGGAGCATTCATGGCGTTCTCTCCTTTATATAACAGCACCAATCTTCCATCCCGATCAATTTTAGTCCTTATCTTCATTTTTGTTTTCTTGTCAAGCACTTTACGTAGATGGCTCACTCCTTCACGCTTGCGGCAGCGCGTTAACTCGCTTTGAAGCGCGTCGGTGCCGAGCAATCCCTGCGTTAGTCACGGTGTTCAAGAAATATCTCCTGACATTGGAATTTTTGATCACTGTTTCGCGCTCCCGTCTTATCCCGCTCAATTATTGGTAGATGGATACTTTAGAGGCCCAGGGGAAGGCTTAAGGTGCTTTACGAGCATATATTGGTTAGCTAAATAATTTCCTTTATCGGGTTGGATTTTCCCTTCTCGGTCTTTATCAATTTTATCAAATTTTCCTCATTGATTGATTCCCTTTGACGCTTTGAGACCTTGCGTCTCTAATATCTATGTCCTCTTTCTTAACCTTGTTTTGACACGTTTCTCAGCAGGAGGCTGGTGGATTAACATATGCAATTCAACATGCTATGGATGATGTCTTGTCACGACCCATTTCCATGTTAGTCGCTTCAAACAAGACGAGTTGCTGCGTTAGTCACCGAATCCTAAACGCGGAATTTCATAGACGATGAGGGAAACCATTCATTGGAGTATGCTATCGTGGCGACCCGTTATTCGTTCATATATCTACTATGGACTTTAGCCCTTATCGGGGGCTCACGTCCACACTTGTACCTCAACATTACCTTGAGGAAAAGAGATACCAAGCGATATAGACCGCCAAGAACAATGGGGCAATAGGAAAAGAGATACCAAGCGATATCAGTACAGCCATCGGTATAAGATCAATTTTGATAGTGTCTCGGGGACTATACTCGAAAACTTCATGACAAAGCCGAAAAAATATAAAGGTGACCACTTTTAATCTTCTTACGCCTTGATAGTTATTTCAGGTCCTTGGTACGATGATTCTTCTCCTTCCGAAGGGGAAGGACAACTTGCCAACTAACCAAGTCAGAAGCCCATTATTTGATCCACAGAGGGAAAGAAGCACGCTTATTCATCCAGATACAATACTCAGACGTGTCATCACTCTGAGAAGATTAAGCAGCTTAACTCGAAGGGTGAAGGGACATGAACGCCTGCGAATAACTTCTCGTAATTTTTCGCCAACCGGTGGGGAGAAGTTGGAACCTTCTTACTCCCCGCTGAAACAGCTTTCCCGCTTGACTTGTTCAACGCAACAACATCCTTTCTTTTAGAAGATCATCATATTTCTTGATAACATCATTTTTCTTCTTCACCCGCTCGTTTCGAGACTCGTCCATGCACTCAATCAAATAGTCCATAAAAGTCTATATGACGGATTCATAGCCTTGAAAACAGCCACCCCGTGATATAGATGAGAGCCATGAATCAGCAACCTCAAACATCCTCTAAAACATGAGTTGCTTCTAATAGCAATGATTAACAATACCACACTCAATAACTGTTTTCTTTCACTCGAGTCTGTGACAGCGTGTCACTCTCTGTCATTCCTAGCTAGCTGTCACTCCTTGTGACGTGTTACTCTTTGATTGGCTCTTTTAGATCTAGTCATGATTGGTCATCTGAGTGGGTATTTAATATCTGTTTTCTCTTCCTTGTAATGTAATGAAAAGACAATTACTTTGAGTAATTGCAGAATTAATTTGAGTAATTGCAGAGTGTCTGTAATTGAGTTCTTGAAGAACTCTGATTAATTGTTTGAAGAGGACCAGAGATCCTCTCTTCCGCTTCATTCCTCTGACCTTTTCTTTAGCTTTTTCTTTACCAAATCTTGTTTTTTAATTTCTTTTTCTGGTTCATCAATGGCACTGAATGTTTACGAATCACGAATTTCCCAAATTTCTCTCAATCAGATTTCCAGTATTATCAACTTCAAACTCAAGGATGATAACTTCATCACATGAAAGAACTTAATTTTACCATTACTGAAGAGATACAAGGTTCTTGGTTTAATTGATGGTTCTATCATATATCCTCCTAAATATCTTAATCAAGAAGATATCGATCAAAAAAATGTAAATCCAAACTACACTGCTTGGGTTGATGATGATAACACATTGATTTTATAGCTACAATCAACAATTTCAGATGCAGTGATTCCTTATGTTGTTGGAGCTGATTCTTCTCGAGATCTTTGGTTAAATATTGATTCCAGGTTTGCAAGAACTTCTACCACACATTCTATACAACTACGCACAAAGCTGCAGTCATTAAAGCTTGGATCTGGAAAAAATACTCAATTTATATGAGAAATCAAGAAAATATCAGATCAATTATCTGCTGCTGGGTCTGCTGTTTCTGATGATGAGTTAGTTGTTTTGATTCTTAATGGTATTGGTACTGATTATAATGCGTTTAACACTTCGATTCGTATTCGCAATCCACCAGTCTGTTTTGATGAACTCCACAACCTGTTGCTCAGTGAAGAAATTGTAGTCAATGAAAGATCTAAAAATCTTGTCACTGAAGCAAACAACAAAGCTTTCCAATCTCAATAGGCATTCTTAGCTCAGCATCGATCTTACTCTTCAGGTTTTCCTTCTTTCTCATCATCTAACAGAGAAAGAAGTCGAGGTAATTACTCTCACAATTCTTCTTACAAAAGAAATTTTCAATTACCTTATAGAGCATCAACCTCCAATACATTTCATTCACAACCACCACCACAACCACCACATCCAACACCACCACCACATTCATTTGCTCCTACTGCTCCTACTACTATAGACAATGTCATTTGTCATATATGCAATAAAGGTGGTCACACAGCTCTGGCTTGCATGCATAGACTTAACTTTGTCTATCAGAATGTTAGCACACCCCATAATATGAATGTTATGCTATCTACAATCAATATTCTTGGTGAAAATCCATGGTATGCAGATATTGGAGCCAATAATCACATTATTTCAGATGGCTCGGAACTTCAATTTGCTTCTGTGTATGATGGAACTGAGGAAATACATGCAGTTAATGGTGAAGGTATGAAAATAACTAATACATGATTTTCTTTCAAATCTACACCAAAACATACTTTTAAACTATCCAATGTTCTTTTAGTGCCCAAAGCATCTAACAACTTGTTATCTGTTCACGAGTTTACTTTTAATAACAATTATTCTATTAAATTTGATACTCATGGATTTATTGTGAATGATTTGTCAACTGGGAGGACTCTTTTACAAGGCCCTCATCTTAATGGCTTATATCCATTATATTTTCTACATGCATCATCTCACAAAGCTCTTGATGGAGTCACTACAACTACAACAACTTCAGCTCTATGGCAGAGAAGACTTGGACATCCTTCTTTTCAAACAGTGCAGTATGTGTGTAGAACTTTAGATTTGAAGACTGTAATCAAAGTACCTTTGTTCTGTCATGAATGTAATATTGGTAGAAGTCATAAATTTCCATTTGCTGAGTCTAGACACTGTAGAATTAAGCCTCTGGAGCTTTTACATTTAGACCTTTGGGAACCTAGTCCTGTAAAGTCAAATTCATGGTATAGATATTATGTGAACATCATAAATGACTTCTCCAAATACTGTTGGATATTTCCATTATATGAAAAATCTGATTTTAAGCAAGTCTTTCTTCATTTCAAAGCCCAAGTTGAGAATCTTCTTAATCATCATATTGGCACAATTAGAATAGATGGAGGAGGATAATTTCTCCATAAAGATTTGACTGCTTTTCTTAACAATAGTGGCATTGTTCATGAATTATGTTGTCCATCTGCGGAGTCTAAACATAGACACTTAGTTGATGTTGGAAGAACATTATTACTTCAATCTGGTTTGTCTGAATCTTTTTGGGTAGAAGCATTTCACACTGCCAGTTTTACTTTCAATAGATTACCTACAAGAGCTATTGGTCATAAGACACCATATAAACTTCTATTTCATCATCAACCTGACTATACTTTTCTGGTCTTTTAGTTGTATGTGCTATCTTTGTCTTAGACCTTATTCTTCATCCAAGCTTGTTGCTAGAAGTACAGCTTGTATCTTTATTGGTTACAACTATCAACATAAAAGTTACAGGTGCTTAGATGTTACTTCAGGCAGAGTCTATGTGTCAAGACATGTTGTCCTTCAAGAAGATATTTTTTCTTCGAAAACTACTTCAGTTCCCACTTCTCTTACATATACTTCTTCAGCAGCTGTTGATACTTCACCAAATACTTCTTCAGTACCTATTGTTACCACTGATACAATACTTGACTTACTAGCATGTGACATTCCTCAAGGGAAAACTGGTCTTTTGAACAACAATATTGCAGCTGGCATATCTTCTGGTTCATCTACTGCTTCTCCTACACCACCACATACTTCTATTGCACCTCAAGATCAATCTTCTGCACCATCTGCATCTACTAATACTCATCAAATGATCACTAAAGGCAAAAATGGAGTTTTTAAGCCAAAAGTTTATTCTACCAAGCATGCTCTTTCTGCTACAATGGATGCCAACATCTCACCTACTGCACCAACATGCTTTACTCAAGCTAAGAAGAGTCCAGATTGGCTACATTCTATGAAAGAAGAACACACTGCTTTACAGGATGCAGACACATTCTTACTTGTTCCTCCTCATCCATCTCAAAATTTAGTTGCATGTAAATGGGTATATAAGATAAAACAGAATCCAGATGGTACCATTATTAGGCTTAAGTCCAGACTTGTTTCCAAATGATTTCATCAAAAAGAAGGTCTTGATTATACAGAAACATTTAGTCATATAGTGAAACCTACCACCATAAGACTTGTCTTATCTCTTACAGTTCATTTTGGTTGGTTCATTTCTCAAGTTGATGCGAGTAATGCCTTTCTTCATGGTGATTTATCTGAAGATGTATTCATGACTCAGCCACCTGGATTTGTTGATGCCACTAAACCAGACTATGTTTGTAAACTACATAAGTCATTGTATGGACTAAAGCAAGCTCCAAGAGCTTGGTACCAAAAACTTATGGATGTTTTACTCTCCTTTGGATTTCAACCTTCAACTGCAGACACATCTTTGTTTGTTCAAAAGGTTGGCTCCAGATTAACCATTATTCTAGTCTATGTTGATGACATATTGATTATTGGCAATTCAAAGGCATATTGTTCTTCTCTTATATCTTCACTTGGTGAACACTTTCCTGTGAAATATTTAGGTGCCATTCATTATTTTCTTGGCCTTGAAGTTTAGAGAAATTCAACTGGCCTTTTCTTGTCTCAAACTAAGTATGCACTTGATCTTTTAGAAAAATATAACATGACTGGTTCCAAGACTTGTTCTTCTCCAATTCTTGTCAGTTGCAAGCTAACTGCTTATTCAGGCACCATTTTATTTGATCCAACACCTTACATATCTCTAGTTGGTGCATTCCAGTATTTAACATGGACAAGACCTGAGATTAGCTATGCAGTTAATCAGGTCTGTCAGTATATGCAACAACCAACAACTGATGATTTCACAACTGCTAAAAGGATTCTAAGGTACATTAAGGGGACATTAGATTATGACATTCTTTTTTCAAAAGGTCTTCTTGTTGTTCATGGTTTTAGTGATGCTGACTGGGCTGGTGTAATGGTGGTTTCTGCATCTTTTTTGGCTCAAGTACCATTTTTTGGTCTAGTAAGAAGCAGGATACTGTTGCTAGAACCTCCATTGAGGCAGAATACATAAGCTTAGTGAAAAAGCGGGGGTCAAACAACCACACCCAACAATTCGATTAACAATCTGTATGGACAAACTCCAATATACTTTCTAGAGAATCAACTAGACAGTCAGACTCAATCTAGATAAAAAGTATATCAAAGAGTTTATATCTCAATCTCTCAATTTGATCTTTACTCAAGCAAATAGAAATCTGCGAGTCTTTATCAAAGAGAGATAACTTGGATGGTACCAAAGACCAATATCCAAGTGTCAATCAATTTAAATCAACAACCAAAAGTTCGGATATTCTAATTAATTGAACAACGCACAACCTGTGATATTTCAATTATATAAACAAATATAATGCGAAATAAAAATAACACAGACACCAGAATTTTGTTAACGAGGAAACCGCAAATGCAGAAAAATCCCGAGACCTAGTACAGATTGAACACACATTGTATTAAGCCGCTACAGACTCTAGCCTACTCCAAATTAACTTCGGTATGGACTGTAGTTGAACCCCAATCAATCTCACACTGATCCAAGGTACAATTATGCTCCTACGCCTTTGATCACAACAGGATGCTACGTACTTGATTCCCTTAGATGATCTCACCCCTTTTAAATGCTGTTATCGCACAACTAAGAGTTGCTCGACCCAAAGTCGAAGACTTTAATAAACAAATCAGATCACACGTAAAAGTCTACGGTAATAGATAAATCCGTCTCCCACGAATAAACCTACGAGTTTTGTTCCGTCTTTTGATAAATCAAGGTGAACAGGAACCAATTGATAACCCGGACTTATATTCCCTAAGAACAACCTAGTATTATCAATCACCTCGCAATAATCTTAATCGACGCAGCGAAAAAAGATATTGCGGAATCACAAACGATGAGACAAAGTGTTTGTGATTTATTTTCTATCTTGTCTATCAGAGATATAAATCTCAATCCAATTATTCCAATTGTACTCGCATTTTATAGAAAAAGAAAGATCGCATCACACAACTACAAGAAAATTAGTATCGGTCTGGCTTCACAATCCCAATGAAGTCTTTAAGTCGTTAACCTGGTTTTAGAAGAAGAAAACCAAAGGTTAAAGGAGAATCGAATCTAGCTTATGCAACTAGTATCACACGTAAGATGTGGGGATTATGTTTCCCAGTTTCTAGAGTTCTCCTTTATATAGCCTTTTAAATCAGGGTTTGCAATCAATGTTAGCTTGGTAACAAAGCATTCAATATTCACCGTTAGATGAAACCTGATTAGATTCAAGCTAATATTTCTCAACCGTTGGATCGAAACCTTAGCTTGTTACACACAAATGAAATGTCCAATTTTGGGTTTATGAACCGTACCCAAACATTAATATTTGTTGGTTCAACAATAGTCAATCAAATGGTTAGCCATATGATCACTCTCATATCAACCATATTCTTCTTCACCATAACTAGTTCAAATGACTCAAATGAACTAGTTAGAGAGTGGTTCAATTGCTTAGATCTTATGTAACTACACAAGACACAATCGAAGCAAAAACGGTTTGATTCACTCGAATCGGTTCATGAACTTTATAGCCACGGTTTGCAAAAGCATTCCTTAGTTTAAATAAACATGAGTTCAAGAACAACCGGTTTTAGATATAACCTACTCAAGTTCGTGGACTTAAGCTCATGGAAGGAATTCACAAACTCCAGCAGAAATTCTCGGGTCGAGAACTTCCGCCAGTTCGCGGACTGAATTCGCGGACTTGGCTCACGCCACTTCCATTTCTCTTGATCAACAAAGTTCGCAAACTTTGGTTCAAGGAATAAGGACTTATGCATATATGTGTTTCCACAACAATGCTTATATCCTACCAATGGTTATGTAATCTAAACTCTCATTTCAATCATTGAAACATTCTCAGAGAACGTTATATAACCGTTATTCACAGACCATTTTTCGTCAGAGCAATTTTCAAAGTGATTGAAACATATCATGACTTTCGTCACTAGGTAAAGATAAATTTGGCTAAAGCGAAAGCTTACCAACACATATTTCGAGAAATAGATAATGAAAGTTTATACGTCAAATAAAAGTTTATACGTCAAAACGACTTTTGTCTCAAGAGTAGGAGATAGATTAAATAGACTTTTGAGTGATAGATAAGTTCAAGTCTCTATATCCCTTTTAGTCGATGAAGTTCCACCAGTTCCTCGAATAGTCCTTCGTCTTGTATGATGATTGCCATGGAGTTCTTGAGCTCAACTACACTTTCTATCCTAGTCCGATACCTTTAGCTATAGTAGGCTAGAAATCAAGACTTATAGTTTTGATCACTAACATTGACAAACATGCTTGAGATAGCAACGCATGCGAGTTCGATCGAGTAGTGCTCTAGCAATCCCCCTTTGTCAATTTTATTGACAAAACTATTAATACATATGGAATACAAAAATAAATAAATTAACTTTTGTAGCTCCTATTCCACAGGCCTAATCTTCAACATTACTCGAAATCTTCGTCACTTCCAAGTACTCCAATGATCCCAAAGGTTGTAAGTTTAGCATCATCGTTGTTGAAAATCCGTAGCTATAACAACAAGAAAACAATAGTTCTCAATCATTGTTATACAATGTCATAGTATCATTACACATTGTCAGTTCAATTGTATCACAACTTCAACAACAATACTATGGTGATATGTATCACTCCCCCTTAGTCAATACTCCATCTCACATGGAAACCACTCCCCCTTACATAATGATCCGAAAACCATATGTATTTGTAGTGTGAACTACATATTAATTCTCCCCCATTTTGTCAATAAAATTGGCAAAGGTACAAGAACGGGATCCTAATGAAATTTCCGAAAGAGACATTTCATGACCAAAAGAAAGAAACACATATCATCTTATTTAGATGCAATCATAAAGCCAAATCTAAATGCATTCATCAAGGAGTTTAAAGATACAAGATAACCCCTTTAATATTCCACAGTCGCACTCCCCACAAAGATTTGGCAATTAAGCACAAGTTCAAAAAGAACTCTCCCCCATAATATGTCATTCCCGAAAGAACAACAAGAGCGACCTTAATTTCAAAACAAAAGAAGGATTTCTTTGGACATAAAAAATCATATACAAGTATGAATTTGAATCCAAGAAACTCAATTAAATTAACCACAAGAGAACCCATGATTAATTTAATCGAAATACACAACCAAACTAATCACAAAAGTAATCAATTTAATTGGTCATACTCACATAAGAGAATCTATGGAGCAATGACTAAGTTAATCATGAAAATAACCAACCCACTCAAAAGCGCTCAAACATAAGAAAACTTATGGAGTCATAACTTTTTTTTTTTTTTTTTTTTGCTAAATAAATTTATTTTATTAAAACCAAATCAAAAATCCAAAATACAACAGAAATTAAGGACAAAAGAAAAAAGAAAAGCCACAACTTGAAAAAACAAGAAAACCCTCAACTTTCCTAACTGACTCTATAGTACTCAGTATTAGGCATTTCGATTCTAGGCAAGAAGTTAGGCCTGCCTGTATAGCATTGTCTTTCTCCTGCCTTCAAATTAGCACCTCTCTTAGCCACTGTGTCAGCAGAGAAGTTAACTTCTCTGTAGCAATGTTCAAATATTATAGAAGCTAACCTTGAGTTTGCTTTTCTCCATCTAGCTCTGAGAAACCATGGAACATCACTTCTTTCAAACTCCTGCAAAACTGTTTTGGAGTCTGATCTAATTATGATTCTTGGAATTCCCCATTCCATGGCTAACTCTGCTGCACAAATTATTGCATAATTCTCAGCAATGTAATTCGTTGCCATACCCAAACCACCACTGAGGGTACCTAATACTTGACAACATTCATCTCTGACCACCACTCCAAATCCTGCTGCACCAGATTTCCAAATGATGATCCATCACAACAAAACAGATGTAGCCATTTATTGGAGGAGTCCGAAAAAGTTTTGATGCACTTATATTTTATACTTCTATTTCCAAGACTGAAAAACTTTATTATCTGCTCATCATAGACTTGACTCCATTTGTGGCCTTTCATTCTCAGACCTCCTTCCTTCACATACTGAGTCACTCTTCTTTGAATATTCTGCATATTTGGATTAATTTCTTCAAAATACTTCTTGTTTTTCTGAAACCATATTTCCTTAAGAGTCACACAAGAAGCAGTGATCCAAATTTCCTGAATGAGAGGACTTTTATTCTTTGTGCACTTCCAGATATCATCAAAAGATTTTGGGGCTTTGACTTGAAACATTGCTGAGATCCATTCCCATATTTCAACACTTATAGCACAGTGCCAGAGTAAATGATTCATGCTATCTGGTTCCTTTTCACAAACACAACATCTAGATGCTAATTCATACCCATTCTTCACCATAATTTCATCATCAATATATATTTCTTGCACCAGTTTCCAAACATTACTTGCAATACTAGGGTGAAGGAAGTTATTCCACACATACCTTGACCAATGCTTCCTGGATTCTTTGTGTCTAAGTTCATTTGTTGTTGCTGACAATTTAAATGCTCATTTGATATCACCTTTCCAGATCAATTCATCCTCATTTCCACTGATTGCAGGTAAAGTGACCCATTATTACTGCTTGAATGTCACTTGGAATAACCCATGAGCCATCATGTAAAAGTTCATCTAGCTTCATCTTCTTGTTGTTTAGCAAAAACTGAGAATTACCCATTATATTCTCCAAGGGAGTATCACCTATCCAAACATCATACCAGACTGAAATTTTTTCACCAGTTCCAACACTCCACCTTACATTTTCCTTTAAAACTTCCCAAGCCCATTTGGGACCTGGCCACACAGTAGATAGTTGCCACTTGTTACTTAGTCCATTATGATGGAATCATAACTAAATAACCAAATAAGATGATTAATTTAGTCCATTATGCTCGACATAAAATATCTTACGGAACAACAACAAAGCTAATCATGAAAATAATCAACTTTGATTATTTAGTGCTCAACATAAGACAAATTACGGAGCCTCACATTAATACACAAAAAATATGGATCCATCACCATTTGCACAATGACAAACAATAGACATAATCCTTGAAAACACAATATTTTAACCTATCTTCCATCAATAATTGACAATATAGGCTTAACTTTTGTATTTGTCAAAAGTCCATTTATTCCTTTATCAATATAAGAATCGACATGCGAAAGACTTTACTTTTGACAAGATATGGGACAATCATAGTTCGCAGACACAAACACACATATCCCATAAACAATTGCAATAAATAAAACCATAAAGATTAATACTGCAAAAATCATCTTCCAAACTAGTTTAGAGTTTCAACCAATAAAACTAAAAACATGAAGATGAAAACGTTGGACATAGCTATGTGTATAATCACAATAATGGTTATTCCAAACTCTAGTTATTCTTTTAAACAAAAACAGAAAAATAGAAGATCTACTAGGACAAAAACTAAATCAAAAACAGACTTTTTGCCAATGTCGAACACGAACTGACGTCATATAGACGGTTCTGGATCCTCATGAGTCTTGAGGTTTTCAAGCTTATGAACGACTGCATCCTCTGCAACTTTGGGAAGAATATTCTTATTGGGAAGTTCTTTAACACGGGTCTTTATGAGAACAAGGTCAGAATTAACCTTTTTCAACTCAGTTCTTACCACATCAAGGCACTTCATAGTATCAACAAGTTGTTGCTTTGCATCCTCAAAGTTTTTTAGGAAGTCAAGAATCACATCAGATGAAATCTCTTCACCCTCCTCAATATCCGAATAGGAATCAGGAGATTGAGGAAAGGATCCTTCAACTTGAACAAGGGTTCCTTTTTCATTATCGAACTCGAAGTATATACCATTGTCAATGAAGTCTTCAGGCAAATCCCAAGAGCAAGAAGAAGACACCATTGATAATAAGAAACCTAGAGTGAAATATATCTCAACTCAATAGGAAGGGTATATAAATATATTCGAGAGATTTAGGGTTTATGGTTTATGAGAGAAACCCAAAACCGTATGTGTACCCGTAAGAGGATGATTCAAAAGCCCGTAAAAACAATATGCTTTTAGTTTTCAAAAAACCAAGTTTGAAACCAAAGAAAAATATATAAAAAGGAAGGAAAAAAAATACTCATGTAAAAGTATATGACTAATTATCCATCTAAGAACGATAAGAAATTAGCTAGATAATCAGAGCCACTTTGCAAAGAGTATACCTATTCAATTCTCACACAATTAGGGTTTTTGTTGGGTGAGATATCAACCTTGTGATTATTTTACACAAGTATGAGCGTTTAGCTCATTAAATGACTGTCGTCTTAGTTTATCCTTCTTTCTTAGATTGGTACTCAACTCAGAGACATAAGGCTTGGCTAGATCAGCATATCTGTCAGAAGATATTCTCTGAGGACTAAATCTAGGACCTCTAGCAACTGGTTCAAGAGGATCAGGATATAAGGGAATCCATTTTCTAGACTTTGATTTACTACCAACATCCTTATAAACACATGGAATGCTTTTATCAGCAACACTGGAATGCATTTGAATCCTGTGATGATTTCTAGAACAGAGATCATATTTATAAGGTTTCTGGTTTTCTGTGGACATGCGATTCACTGCAGTAGTCGGCTGACTATTTATTCCATTGATAGTGGAAACAAGCAAATTATGAAGTTTAGAAATCTGTTTCCTTCTGGCAAAACAATGGATAGCATAGCGATTCTTTTTCCCACATAATGTACAGGTTCGTGGAGGAGAAGCAATAATTGGCACCTGTTTTAACTTCATAGCCATATGAGAGTATTGTAAGTTATGTAAACTTTTCTTGACACAATCTTCTTCTGGAGAGCATCTCGTCATGTACTGTGATTCGTGAGAATTACTTTGTACAGAGGAGTTTCTCCTTAAGACAAAGTTTTCCTTTTCCAAGGATCTGCACTGTTCATGGGCTAGATTCAGAGATGCTTCTAGTTTCTCTTTCTCGACACGAAGTCTGTTAAGATTTGATGAATGAGTCTCGATCAACCGTTTCTCTCTAGTTGAGTCTTCCTTAACAATATCTTCAAGAACACTAATTTTTCACGCTGTAGAGTAGTTTCTTGAAGAAGCTTTTCAATATTCTTAGAGAAAGACTCAATTATACTGTAGAGTTCATGCTCTCGATCAAGAGACTTTTCAAATTCATCAATAAGCTGATCATGATCCTGGAAATCAATAATCTCAACAGAGTTTTTTGAGATTCTGGAGCTCCTTTTCAGCTTTTGCCATAGTGCCCAATGTCTCATCGGAAAGAGATATGTTGACACAAGATGAAACAATCTTCTTACCTCAGGATTCGGAAGAATCAGCTAAGGATTAATCCTTTGAGGTATTCCTAAGACATTTGGCATAGTTAAAAGCTTTAGAAGACATCTTGGTATGCGTAGAAGAGATTCTGTCCTCAGACTCAGATTTCCACAAACACATACTTGTAAGGTCTTAAACGTGTTTGCCTGCTCTGATACCAATTCAAAAAGCGGGGGTCAAACAACCACACCCAACAATTCGATTAGCAATATGTATGGACAAACTCCAATATACTTTCTAGAGAATCAACTAGACAGTCAGACTCAATCTAGATAAAAAATATATCAAAGAGTTTATATCTCAATCTCTCAATTTGATCTTTGCTCAAGCAAATAGAAATCTGCGAGTCTTTATCAAAGAGAGATAACTTGGATGGTACCAAAGACCAATATCCAAGTGTCAATAAATTTAAATCAACAACTAAAAGGTCGGATATCCTAATTGATTGAACAATGCACAACCTGTGATATTTTAATTATATAAACAAATATAATGCGGAATAGAAATAACACAGAAACCTTTGTTAACGAGGAAACCACAAATGCAGAAAAACCCCGGGACCTAGTCCAGATTGAACACACACTGTATTGCCGCTGCAGACTCTAGCCTACTCCAAATTAACTTCGGTCTGGATTGTAGTTGAACCCCAATCAATCTCATACTGATCCAAGGTACAGTTATGCTCATACGCCTATGATCCCACCAGGATGCTACGTACTTGATTCCCTTAGCTAATCTCACCCACAACTAAGAGTTGCTACGACCCAAAGTCGAAGACTTTAATAAACAAATCTGTATCACACAGAAAAGTCTACGGTAATAGATAAATCTGTTTCCCACGAATATACCTACGAGTTTTGTTCCGTGTTTTGATAAATCAAGGTGAACAGGAACCAATTGATAACCCGGACTTATATTCCCTAAGAACAGCCTAGTATTATCAATCACCTCACAATAATCTTAATCGACGCAGCGAAAAAAGATATTGTGGAATCACAAACGATGAGACAAAGTGTTTGTGATTTCTTTTCTATCTTGCCTATCGTAGATATAAATCTCAAGCCAATTATTCCAAGGGTACATTATTTATATGTCCCTACTTTTATAACCCAACAAATATATCCTTTCCCAAAATAAATATATCCCTACCAATTTTAGGAATTAAAATCCGAATTATTAGATTACTAAAATGCCCTCCCTATATATTTCACTTAATACTAGATCGACACAATAACTCCTCATTTTCAGATTCTTCCTTTCTCTCACCAACTCACTCTTTCTCTCCCTCGTTTCAATCGCTCCCACTATCCGAAACCGAAAACCGTAAAAAACCGAAATTCATGGAATAAATGCACTAGCCGTTACTCATAATCAAACATTAATACACTAGCCGTTACTCAAAATCAATCCAATTGAATAAATCCACTAACAAACCGAAAGTTAACCTAGTTTCATTTCGTTTCATCAACAACAACAAAGCATCGAATAAAAAGGCAAATCAAGTTTTATTTGATTTTTACCAAGATTTCATTTGAACAGTAAAAACACTTTCGATTTTGGTTTTGTTTTGATTTTTGGTTAGAGTTCTTGAGATTTAATTGATGATTGCATATAAAAATGAAAATCAACCATATAAATTAGGTTTCATCACAAAACCTAATCGAAGTTTCACTTTCGATTTCATCATCGTAAAACCTAATTGAACGATTGGAAGATTGCAAAAATCGAACAGTAAAACCTAATTTTGATGTCGATTTAATTGATGCATGTATCTTTTAGTCTTGATTTTGATAATATAATAGTTATATGTTTGTATTTGGTTGATTTTCACACCGCAATTTACATGATTAGATTTGATTTTGGTCTTGTTTAGTTATTTTTTAGTTTTGGTTAGTGTTCTTGGGATATTTGTGTTAGGAAATGATATCTCGTCAAATTTGTGTAGGTTATATATACTAATCATGTTGAAAATTGATAATTCTCTTCAAACTAATCTACTGTTGATAAGTATTGATGGGTGAAAATGTGATTCTGAAGGAGTTTTAGATATTTTTGTATAAACAATTGTACTTGATTCAAATAAAAATTGGATAAACAATAGCAGTTGATCCAATTTAGGGGATAAACAATAGCAGTTGATCCAGATAAAAAAAGGATAAACAATACAAGTTGATCAATTGTATAAAAATTTGTTCTACTGTTAATGGGTGAAAATGTGTTTCTGAAGGATTTTTAAATATTTTTTTTTTTTTGTATCAACAAAGCATTAGTTTATCCAAAAAGAATTTGGATCAACAAAAGAGAAGTTGATCCAATGTAGGGATAAACAACAAGAAGCTGATCCAAGTAAAAAATAGGATAAACAATAAAATTTGATCCATTGTATGCAAAGTTGTTCAACTGTTATGTGTTTCTGAAGGAATTTAAGATATCTTTGAAAATGAAAGGGATCAACAGTAGAAGTTGATCCAATGCAGGGGATAAACAACAACAGTTGATCCAAATAAAAAAGGATAAACAAGAGTAGTTGATCCATAAAAAAAGATTTTTTTTGATGGTTATGTACATTTATACTATGAAAATATGAATGCTAACTATAATAAGTGTTGAACTCAGGTTGAGAAGACATAATGCATAGAAGATCACCAAGGATAAAGAAGAAGCAAGATGAAAAGTGCACGAAAGAGATTGAGAAAACTACAAAACCAAAAAGAAATGCGAAGAACAATAAGATAATTGAAGAAGAGGCAACAAGAAAGAGGAAGAACAAGAGTGCAAATGAAGAAACACAATGAAAGGTGAAACACAAGAAAATAGTTCATGAAGAACTGTAAAAGCTCAATCAATCCGAAGAAGAATCGATGATGAAGAGTTGGAAGAAGAGGAAAAAGATGCTAAAAATGGCAAACCAATAAAAGTTATCAAAGGAAATGCAAAGAACAAGAAAGAGACAACAAGAAAGAGGAAGATGGCATTTGGGAATAAAGAAGCACAACAAAAGTTAAAGATGAAACTCAGGAAGATAGCTGAGGAAAAATCAATCAATCCGAAGAAGAAGCGAGAAGGAGAATCGATGAAGATGACAAAGAAGAGGAAAAACAAGCAAAAAAAGAACAAACCAAGAAAGTCCTCAAAGGTAAAAACATACATTGTGATATTTGTGATAGTATTATTACTACGTTACTTAAAACAAAATGAAAATGACTCGAGTTTCATGTATGCAAAAGGTGTCAAAGGCGAAAGAAATCAAACTCAAAGAAGAACAACAACAAAAGTCGAAACAAAAGAAGAAAGTTGAGGAAGAACCGTAACAATCGAATCCGAAGAAGAAGGGCAAGAAGAATCGATGAAGATGACCGAGAATCGGAAGAAGAGAAACAAATTGTAATATATGAAAAAAAAAAAGCAGAAAAGGGCAAACCGAAGAAAGTCGTCAAAGGTAAAAACATAGATTGTAATATTTGTGCTGCTATATATAACTATATTGTTTGAAATATTGAAAACAAAATGAAAATGATTGAGCTTCACGTATGCAAATGTCAAGGGCGAAAGCAAAACCACAACAAAAGGAGAAAAACAAGAAGGTAGTTGAGGAAGAATCGAAGAATCGAATCGAGTCCGATGAAGAGGAGCAAGAAGAATCGATGAAGATGAAGTTTGGAAAAGAAGAAGTAGCAAAAGAGGGCAACACAGAGCCAGAGCGCAAAGGTAAAAACATTGACTCTTTAATGAAAATATTATGTGTAAGCAATCATAGTTTTGGATCAACTCAGATCATTGATCCAAGAAATATTTGTAAGTAATCATAGTTTTGGATCAACAAATACAACATCCAACAAATATGTGTAAAACAACCACAGCTTGATCCAACATCACATTATGTGTAAAATATGTGTAAAATATGACATAAGAGGTAGTTAAAGCATGAACCGTGATTACACATATTTATACGTCGCACCTCACTCCTGGGCTACGCCCTCGTGAAAATATATTATGGATAGAATGCAAGAAAACAAAAGATTATTGTCAAAAATGAAAAGGAAAATGATTTGAGTTTCATGTATGCAAAACAAGTCGAGAGCAAAGGAACAAAGAATCAAAGGAGGTCTACAACCATTGGCTGAAATGGGGAATTTTCTATGCAAAAAGTTTGAAGTGGACGATGCAAATAACAAGAAGAAACCGAAAATTGCAAAAGCACCGAAGGAATCTCCATATTGGGAATTAATCACCCATTTTATGTAACATGCACATGAGTATGAGTGGTAAATGGATGAACAAGATTAATCTTGCAATGCAAAATTGTTGATGAGTGCATTTGATAAAAAAAACCGAAAGTTCAAATTTGGAGAAAACGAAGAGTGCTCTCTCGAAGCAAGAGATTTCGCTTTGATATTCAAGATGAGACGACTGATAGAGAGTGAAGAATTGAAGCAAGAATCGCAATCAAGAAAGGGCTCGACTACAAATAATTCTTAAATAAAAAGTTCAGACTTAAAAACCAAAAGATTGTCCCAACCAATATTGAAGGCAGAAGTTGTATACAAACCTAAAAAATGCAATGTAGATGAGTCCGATCCAGAGCATTTTGTAAGACTTTTTTATGCACGGTTTTCTTATTCCCAAATGCCGGTATGACATCGTTCCCAAAGAAATGGTTGCCTCATATCTTACCGATGGACAAAGTGTCATGGCCGGATCATGTGGTGGAATGTTTGATTTCGAACCCGGCAAACAAGAAGAATAACCAATTAGCTATCTAAGTGGTCGCACAACTCTCCTAGTGGTAAGAAAAACGTTAATTTTGTAAAACTAAAATTTTTATTGTTGTAGAGAGTGAAATGCATACTATTGGATAAAACTAACATTGTTGTTTATATTATGCGTGTTGGGTTCTGCGAACATACCGATAAGTACATAACGAAAAGGGAGGGATTTCAAAATTCAACTCCAAGATTCCTACGATGGAACCAAAGATGCATTGTGCAAGCAACTTGCAAGTGACTTTGGCAACAAATTGAATAAGAAGGCAATTGATATGACTTGGTTCGACAAGACGGTAATTTTTTTACTATATTTATCTTTACTATTACAAAGGTACCATTTTTTTTAGTGAATGGGGTCAACGGCCAATGTTGATCCAGCTTTTAGTGTCGCTTTTTGTGGATCAACAAAGTGGAAGTTGATCCATGAATGGGATCAACAACCAATGTTGATCCAGCTTTTAGTGTGTACACTATTTCCAAACTCCTCCAATTGTAAGTTTTTGTGGATTAACATTGGAAGTTGATCCATGTGAATGGGATCAACAACCAGTGTTGATCCAAATTTTTAGTGTGTACACTATTTCCACATCCTCCAATTCTAAGTTTTTGTGGATCAACAAGTGAAGTTGATCCATGTGAATGGGATAAACATCCAATGTTGATCCACTTTTACTATCGGGTTCTTTGTGGATAAACAATGGAAGTTGATCCATGAATGGGATCAACAACAAATGTTGATCCAGTTATACTAGCTACACTATTTTGACTTGTGTTGATCATGCTTCGCAGCTTTCATCAAGACTTTGTTGATTCATTAGTGTCCATTGAGGAGAAATATTTAATTGACCTATCGACATCCGCAAGAGAACTGGAACAAGAGAGGACAAGGATAAAGGAGCTAGAGGAAGAAAACATCTTTCTTGACCGTGACAAGCATGAGATTCATTACATGGACAAGGCTAAATTAAAAAGTTTGTCCAGAGCACGTTATTCTTGAGAGAGTTGTATGAGAGGATCAAGGACAAACTAGAGTTGCAAGCTGGAGAACAAGAGCGACTTGTCGACATTGACAAGAACATAGAGAAATGGCAGGAGAGGAAATAATTTATCGAATCACCGAATAGAATAAACCAAATAGATACAGGGAAGGAATTTGAAGGTTTGGAATTTGAAGAATTGTTCACACGTAAGCAACAACAAGGAGAATCATCTCGGGCAAGGAAATCAAGATGAAATGAACTCAAGAATGATCAACCAACAGATAAGAATCAAACTAGATTAAACATGGAAGTCGAAGATTCAAATGGGTCGTGAACAATGAAGACACTAAAGAAATGAACGATTCCTTGGGAACTCAGAGTACTTTGGTAACTCAAGAAGGCTTTCATGAAGGAAGAAAACTAAGGCAAGCTGATGATTTAGAGCTCAATACTGTTGTTGAAAACAATGCAGAGCTTGATTCGCTGGTTGAAAACATTGCAAAATGTGCTGGAATAGTAGAAGAGAAAGATGGCATACCAATGGAAGAGAAGAGCCCGTCCGTTGAGAAGAAGAATGATGACATACAAATGGAAATGGTTGTGCTTGACACTCCTCCACTTTCAGCAATAAAAAAACCAGATTTAACTGGGTATGTGCATCCAGTAGAATGCCGAGTTTCGGTGCAATAATGGAGGAGGTACATAGCATAACACAAGAAACAAAAGAAACAAGAGGTTGAAGAGCAAAGTGAAGAGGATGACAATACATTAGGAGCCGAAATACGCGCAGGGTTGAATAAATTGTTTAATTTGGAAACAACAGGAGCAAATCAAGAGGAAACCGAATCGTAGGAAAAATACGATGATCCAAAAGCACGTAAAAACAAAGATGTCGGTTCTCTTGTTAAACGGGTGAAGAAGGGAGAAAGGCCAAAGAGAAAGCCGTATAAACTTCGGTCGAAGTCAAACACCTACCGCTAAGCGTAAAGGAGACAAAGGAAAGGTGGAAAAGGAAAAAAGAAGCAAGAGGAGAAGGAAATACAAATAATTGACCTCGACACTTTCGACACCAAATTGACAACACACCTGCGGAAGCCAAAAAACTGTTGAAGCCAAAAAAACTAAAATTGTGGAAGAAAATCAATGACAGCGAAAAAGAAGTCATCGAGCCATTCTTTGAGAATGCAAATGAATGGTATGTAATAACATATTCGAAGTCAAACACCTCAGTTAACAGAGTTTTTTTTTTTTGGGTTATGCTAGCTCTTTTAATAACATATTTATTTGTTGCTTATTTTGCAAAAATGACAAAGCTTACGCTTTTATTTCTCGCAATCAAGATTTCAAGTAGTTATCATTGGGAAGTACATACAGTATCTACTGAATAATCAAAACATTCACGCTGAGATTGTTGATTACTACACCAACATGCTGAAATCAAAGATGGATTCGCCGAATAAACCAGATTACAAGAACCATGTCATTCTCTCAACAAATGATTATGTAAGTAACCGATAAATCTTGGTTTGTTTTGTATGTCAACAACAATTGTTGATCCAAATAAGTTGGATCAACATCCATTGTTGATCCAGATAGGTTGGATCAACAACAATTATTGATCCAAATAAGTTAGTCTGATTATGAATGAATATTACTGGTATGTATAGCTTGAGGAGTTTAATTGCAAATACGATATGTTGTTCTCTGGTTACGATATCACAGTTGCATTTTATTTTTGTTGACAAATGTAGCTTTTGCTTATACTGTAGATGATCCATAATATTGCAAACTAATATATTTGAAAAAATATTGATACAAATTATATTGGGGATCGCATTAGCCACGAAAAAACGGAAAAGGTTGAGAGATGTGGGATTCCTGGAAAGGTCGAGGAACAAAGCACACGATGGGAATGTTGAAGACACATACCTCATTGTACCAATGTTCTTGACTTGACCGACAAGGATGGTGTTGGATACCATTGGGTGGTGCTAGAGTTGGTAAAAGGAAAATGGATAGTGTACAACTCGCAAGGCGAAACGCGGCTTACAATTGGCAATATATGGTGATGATAGTACCGACTCAATGGCCGAATGAAATGGGCCACAAAGATCCGTAGACAAAGTGGTGAAATACAGACAAGCTTTTCACATTGCACCGTACCAAAGACAAGACGGATGCGATCGTGCATTGCACACTTGCATGTACATGAAGAATTTGGTGAAGCATGGAAACTATGAACACCTAAATGAAATCGCTAACTTAGATGAGAAGTTGAAAAAGAAGCGAGTGAAGATTGCAAAGAAGAATCTTTTCTAATTGGGTTCATGGAAGAAACCGGAACAACTTCCCGATTCAACATCGACTCTATTCAAGAAAAAATCCAATTGCAAGACTCACTTGAACCAAAAGTTGATCCGTGAGTTGAACCAAAGAATCGAACCATTAGAGTGAGCTTGATCTCATAGTCTGCTCATGGTCTCAGAAAGAAAATCTAACTCGTAGTTTTAAACATACTTATCTTAGTAAGTAAATCTTAATGATGTAGGTATGATTATGAATGAATTATTATGAATGAATTATCATGAATTATTATGAATGTCTTAAATTTATATAAGTCTCGATTATGAATGAATGTTACAGAATGTATAGCTTGAGGAGTTTGCTAGTAAATACGATAGAAACATGCAATTTTTTTGTTTGTTTTGTGTGTAAACAACCAATGTTGATCCAAATAAGTTGGATCAACAATGGTTGTTGATCCAGTTAAGTTGGATAAACAAACACTGTTGATCCAAATAAGTTGGTCTGATTATGAATGAATGTTACATGTATGCATAGCTTGGGGACTTTACTAGAAAATACAAATAGGACCATGCAAATTTTCTCTCGTCTGCTTTGTGTCAACAACATTGTTGATCCAAATAAGTTGGAACCAAGGAACAATGTTTCCACACTATAGTGTAAACAACCATTGTTGATCCATTTTAGTTGGATCAACAATAGAAGTTGATACCATTTGTATAAGTATGTTTTTTTTTTTTCGAAATAAATAAAGATGTAACATGAAAACCGACATATACTTGAGAAACAAAAGAATAAAATTCATAACAACAAACTAAGAGTGTATATCATTTAAAAAATAACAATTGCAAACCACCAAAAGCATAAAAAAGAAAAAGAAAACAAGTTGTTCGAATATGAATAAAACCAAAAACTTAAGAACAACATCCTCTTCAAGAACTTGATCATCCCGGAATGAGACTCCTTACAAAACGTTGGTGCACGAGGAGCCAAAGGAGCTCGCGACAAGTTCGACGGTTGTGAAAGGTGAGCATCCCACATTGGCCACACTTCCTCTTCTTACGCACCTTTTCACGACTACCCCTATACCTAACACCTTTAGGCCTTCCATCTTGTTCTCGACCGCCATTGGGAGGCAAAACATACCCTTTTTATTAATTCCATGAGGCTTCTAGTCCTAATAGGATATATGGGTCGAGAGTACAACCTTCTATAGTAGTCGAAGTATAGTAAGGGCTAATGTATTTGTATGGTTTATCATTTCCAATCTGCAACATGGCTTTCATTGCATGAGTGCAAGGAAAGCTATGTTTTTGCCACCATTTGCAAACGCAGTCCCCGGGAATCCAAGTCGACAAGATGCTTTCCCGTTGGAGAAATGATCTCAAATACTTTCTCACTTGATCTCCGAAACTTGTATGAACGGCGCTCGTTTATCCTCTTGTTAAACCTTGCTTGCATACGAGGAGTAAGCCTTGTAGTCCACTTGTTAGACTCCAATAACCTCTTGTAATTCTCGCTCCATTACCTTAGCACGAATACCATCGAGAAGCTCAATTGGCTGGAAGCGGCTTATCATGCTTAATAACATTGTTAAAACTCTCAAAGAATATTAGATGTGTTCTCACCCCACCTTTCTCCTAGAAATGCATGAGCAGCCCAATTCTCAAGTGGAATCTTCATCATCCAAGAAACCACCGAATCCAACTTTAGATTAATCATACTCTTCGCAGTAAAGATAAAATTTTTCCTTTGTTAATGCAAAGTAGCACTCTTCGAATAACTTGACTCGCAGCTTTGTCTCGCTTCTTACCCTTTGGAACCGGAATATTTCCTTTCATATGGTACAAACCAGTAGGAATGGAAAGCATTTGGGAAGACTTTAGGCACATGCTTCAAAAGGCCGATTCCACGATCTGATATGATGGTCAGTGGACGATCTTCACGAATAATACCCTTCAAATTGATTAAGAACCATTCCCAACTCTCACAATTTTCACAAGGAACAATTCCAAATGCAACCGGATAGATTTCTCTACAAAAAAAAAAAAAAAAACAAAAATAAGTGACCAAAGAACTAGTATCAACAAACAAAGTTGACCCATTTCAGTTGATCAAAAGTCACAGCTTGATCCATTTCAGCTTGGATCAACAAGATAAGTTGATTCAAAACAAAATATAGTTTTTGGATCAAAAGTCACATTTGATCAAATAAATCATGCAAGCAATGATGGTTTTGGATCAAAAGTCACAGTTGATCCATTTCAGTTGGATCAACAGTAGAAGTTGATTCAAAACAAAATATAGTTTTTGGATAAACAATCACAGTTGATCCAATAAATCTGTGTAAAACAATCATAGTTCTGGATCAATAATCATAGTTAATCAACAATCACAGTTGATCCATGCTTGAAAAATCACAGTTGATTCAATAAAGTTGGATCAACAATAACAATTGATCCAATAAGAGGTAGTTAAAGCATGAATTTCAATCCAATCCAAAGAGAAAGCAGTCTAAATTAACCAAAGCTACATATAGTATAATGTTAAATACAATGTAGAATCGAGAAACCTATAATAAAAGCTACATTTTTTTTTTCTGGTTTTCGCTTGAATGAATAGCATGATGGATCAAGAGTAAAAAACTAAAAAAACATGGATACAAAATGAAAAATAGTAAAAGGTTAAAATTCATACGTTGGTTACCGCTTTTTTAGCAACCATAAGACCACCCTTGAACTTCCCAGTGAGAAAGGTACAATCGATAAATAGCATCGGACGGCATTAATTGTTGAAACCAGTTATGGAAGCTTTAAAAGCAACAAAAAAACATTTTGAACTGACGCGTCACACTATCATACAACACTTCCAGGATTGTACTGTTCAATTGCATCTTTATACCAAACTAAGTCGAAATAGGACTTGACGTCATCACCCCAAAGAAATGTCTTGGTGAATTGTAAACCGTGATATGCCCGACTATACGTGAGGTCAACTCCATATTCCATTCGAGTAAATCTATAACATCGCAGCAGCCTTCTTCTTCTTCGATGCTCGTAAATCATCCGACAATATATTCTTCATAAACGATTTTCTCATCCTAACTTTTGATGGATCCGAAGAAGCTACACTACATGAATGCTCGCGATATATCTCTTGCATTTAAATACACCATTTGAATTGGCGAGAGAGAGGCGTGAAACCTCCAAATGACAATTTTCCTTCTCTTTGAACTTGCACTCCACAGTGTATCGTACAAAGTCACTCTTAACTAATTTGTATTTGCGACCACTACACATTTCATACTTTGTAACAGTCCTTAACTTCCTCAATACCACCTTCAAACAACCGCCCTACTCCAGTTAAGATGTTGACCCAAGCATCGACTTCTTCGGACCTTTTGATCAAACACGCATCATCGTTGACGTCTTCCACAACAGCTACCTCATCGCTTGAAATACAACTTGATGATGACGAAGAAGCGGGAGCAGGGAGCGAAGAAGATGATGAAGAAATAGAATCAACACAAGTCCTTAACTGGATTTCAAACTTCACCAAGTCAATCCCTTGTGAGCTGCAGAGTGAATGAAAACCTCAAATCCAAATCATGATTGATGACATTTGAAATCCCTTCTACAAAGTAACCAAAGAGAATGAGGTCTTCAGAACATAAGGCCACTTTTGTTTCACCACACTTATCATCTCCTTGACAAAACAGTTGATCTTTGAAACGGATGCGAGATAGTCCGATTGCAAAATTTGAACTCGCAACTACCATCTTTGGCCCGCAACAAACCATAACATATAGTGTTGTTTTAAATTTGGATCAACAAATACACTTGATCCAATAAAATATGATTAAACAAATATAGTTTTGGATCAACAATCACGCTGATCCAATAAATATGTGTAAACAGTCACAGTTGATCCAATAAATCTTTATAAACAATCATAGTTTTGGATCAACAGAAACAGTTGATCCAATAAAAATGTGTAAACAATCATAGTTTTGGATCAACAAAGGATGGCTTGATCCAATAAATCTGTATAAACAGTGACAGTTGATCCAATAAATATGTGTAAAATATCACATTTGATCCAATAAGAGGTAGTTAAACATGAATTTCAATGCAAACCAAAAAGAAAGCAGTATAAAGTACCCTAAGCTACATATAGTATTACGTCGCACCTCACTCGGGGGCTACGCCCCCTCGTGAAAGTTATATTCAATGTAGAATGTGAGAAACCTAAAATAAACATTATCAACAAAATGAATGCATAATGATTAACTGCAATGTACCAAAGAAATAAAAACATATATTCTCATTTGCTTGAAATCATGAACATATATTCGATTTGCTTGAAAGAAAATAACGGATATTTACAAATTATTCAATCATTAATATCTATAAGCTGAGAATTACCTACATTTAGAAAAACATATATAGCTACTGTAGTGCTTGATTAAAACATAGACGTTGCGCTCGATTGAGTACCTAGGCAGCTGTATTCTCATTCTCATTATTTTGTGTCTATGATTTCCGTCTTCCCATGATGTTCACTCCTCCTATACAAGCCCTTGCAGAATTAGGCTTTTTGTTAGCTTGAAATTGAATGAATGAGAGGTCATCATTTCAAAGATCTATATTGTTTTGACCTTTGGTGCTCCAACATAATTTTTCTCAAAACGTCAGACGATCGAGTTATCATGTTGATTCTATTATTGTAGATTTATAGTGATGTGTCTAGTTTAAATGATTATCCTATTGCAAATACAAACATTTTGTGTTCAGAAATTTGGATCAACAACAATAGTTGATCCAAAAAATAAACTAAACATCATTTTATTTTTGTATCAACAGTCAAGGTTGATCCAAAAATAATATCAACATCTCATCAAAAGCATAATCAATAGAGTGTCTAAAATACATCACCAACATTTCAGCATAAATTTTGGATCAACAACAATAGTTTACACAAACAAAATTCTTCAACATTTCAGCATAAACAGTTGATGAGCAGATTTAAGAAAAAAGAAAGTCTGAATAACATATCAAAAATTAAAACTACCTGTTTAATAGATGAATAAGGATCTCGAGATCAAATTATATCAATATCAATCAATCTAACGGAATAATCACGAAATCAATCTTCCAACATAAATCACGATCTCTGCATCAACAACGAAAAACAAAAATTATACACCCTGAACAATGAAAAAAGAACATGCAGTCATCAAAAACAACTATATGAATCTTCAAAATAACATCAACATTACCAATTTGTTTCAGAAAGACAGATCCAGTGATTTCTGTTAAACGGAAATTTCAGTTAAACGGAGCTAAAAATCCAGTGATTTCCGTTGATTGATTGATGAATCTTGCTGCACATATAATGAAGAAGATGGAGGAGAAGATGAATTTCAATATGTGAATCGTAGATTGAAACGAAAAAAAAAAAATTCTTCGATTTTTTTTTCTCACGAGCTGAATTGAGTTCTCGACCTGTTTCTCTCTCTTTCAGTTTTAAGTTTCTGTTTATAACTGAATTTCGTTTTTGTTAACCAAATATATACAGGGGGTATATTTGGAAGTCCAAAAATTGTTATTGGGCCCCTAATGGGCTTGTATAAGGAGAGGGATAGAATTATTATGTGATAAGGATATTTGTATAGTCCATCAAAAGTAGGGACAATAATTCAATTACCACTTATTCCAATTGTACTCGTACGATAGAAACAATAAGATCAGATCACACAACTACAAGAAAAGTAGTATCGGTCTGGCTTCACAATCCCAATGAAATCTTTAAGTCGTTAACCTGGTTTTAGAAGAAGAAAACCAAAGGTTAAAGGAGAATCGACTCTATCTTATGCAACTAGTATCACATATAAGGTGTGGGGATTAGGTTTCCCAGTTGCTAGAGTTCTCCTTTATATAGTCTTTCAAATCATGGTTTGCAATCAATGTTAGCTTGGTAACAAAGCATTCAATATTCACCATTAGATGAAAACCTGATTAGATTCAAGCTAATATTTCTCAACCGTTGGATCGAAACCTAAGCTTGTTACACACAAATGAAATTTCCAATTTTGGGTTTATGAACCGTACCTAAACATTAATATTTGTTGGTTCAACAATAGTCAACCAAATGGTTAGTCATGTGATCACTCTCATATCAACCATATTCTTCTTCACCATAACTAGTTCAAATGACTCAAATGAACTAGTTAGAGAGTTGTTCAATTGCTTAGATCTTATGTAACTACACAAGACACAATCGAAGCAAAAACGGGTTGATTCACTCGAATCAGTTCATGAACTTTATAACCACGGTTTGCAAAAGCATTCCTTAGTTTAAATAAAATGAGTTCAATAACAACCAGTTTTAGATATAACCTACTCAAGTTCTCGGACTTAATCTCATGGAAGGAATTCACAAACTCCAGCAGAAATACTTTCGCCAGTTCGCGGACTGAGTTCGCGGACTTGGCTCACGCCACTTCCATTTCTCTTGATCAACAAAGTTCGCAAACTTTGGTTCAATGAATAAGGACTTATGCATATATGTGTTTCCACAACAATGCTTATATCATACCAATGGTTATGTAATCTAAACTCTCATTTCAATCATTAAAACATTCTCATAGAACGTTATATAGCCGTTATTCACAGACCATTTTTCGTCAGAGCAATTTTCAAAGTGATTGAAACATATCATGACTTTCGTCACTAGGTAAAGATGAATTTGGCTAAAGCGAAAGCTTACCAACACATATTTCGAGAAATAGATAGGCGAGTTAAACTCGGCTAGAAATAGCAAATATGTATAATGAAAGTCTATACGTCAAAACGACATTTGTCTCAAGAGTAGGAGATAGTAAATAGACTTTTGAGTGATAGATAAGTTCAAGTCTCCACATACCTTTTAGTCGATGAAGTTCCACCAGTTCCTCGAATAGTCCTTCGTCTTGTATGATGATTGCCATGGAGTTCTTGAGCTTAACTACACTTTCTATCCTAGTACGAGACCTTTATCTATAGTAGGCTAGAAATCAAGACTTATAGTTTTGATCATTAACATTGACAAACATGCTTGAGATAGCAACGCATGCGAGTTCGACTGAGCAATGCTTTAACACTTAGCTCATTCTGCAGTTGAGTTATCATGGATTTTTCAATTGCTCAAGGATCTACACATCTTCATTCCATTGGCTTGTGATAATCAGAGTACCATCTTATATTCAGCCAATCCAGTTTTTCATAGTAGAATGAAACATATGGCTGTTGATTTTAATTTTGTGCGTGAACTTGTACATGCTAAGGCTTTGCAGGTTTCCTACATTTACACATTTGATCAGCTTGCGGACATTTTTACTAAAGGGATTTCTGCACCAAGATTTGGCTATCTCAGGGACAAGTTGAAGGTGGCTTTGCAGCACACTCCAACTTGAGGGGGGATAATAGCAATGATTAACAATACCACACTCAGTAATTGTTTTCTTTCACTCTGAGTCTTTGACAGCCTGTCACTCTATGTCATTCCTAGCTGTCACTCCTTGTGATATGTTACTCTTTGATTGGCTCTTTTAGATCTAGTCTTGATAGGTCATCTGAGTGGGTATTTAATATCTGTTTTCTCTTCCCTGCAATGTAATGAAAAGAAAATTACTTTGATTAATTGCATAGTGTCTGTAATTGAGTTATTGAAGAACTCTGATTAATTGTTTGAATAACACAACTAGCTTCCCTATACAAAGAAGAAAGTATGAACATGAGGCTCCCAACGAGAATAAATCCGGAAAAGATCACGCTTACGTACACCTAATTATTTCACGATGAAAAGATGTGTTTATAACTTCATGGAGTTCCAAATATCGAAGTATAGCCGCATGGGTAGAGATTGGAAAGAATGTACTTTACCCAGTGAGGCAAGGAGGCAGAGGTCTCCGCGGTGGAGCATGAATCCACAATAGGGAGGTAGTAATCATCACGGCGAATAGCTATGGACATAACTTTATTAAAAGAAAAGAATGTTGGCTCATCCGGATCACCGCAGATTCCACTTGAAAGACGGAAATGGTAAAACATAAGGGTTAAAAAGACGAGTAACGAGATTGTCACCTGTAGGGGGTACCTTCTGACCATGTTGAGAATTTCGGATCTCAACGCTCGCTTCAAATCCGGATTATTGGTGATCTCGCGAGCCTTGTAAGTGACTCCATCAGCGGGTTCAGGAAGTCGTTCCTCATCAGACTGTCTGCTTGACTCTGCTTCACTTTCCGCTTCTTTTTATATTTTCACTTCTTCCTCTGCTTCCTCTTCGGCTTGGACGTTTTTGGGAGAGAGAGTTAGTCGACATTAGAAAGGAAAACGTAGAAGACACAGTAAAAGATGAAAACGATAGAAGGGCCATATATATATAGACAACATTTTGACAGTGGATTACAAAAAGCGGTTATGCAATAAGTGTAACTGCCGGAATTGGAAGGGTCATGGGACACGTCAAGGGAGGACATCCGTCTCAAGGGACTTTGTGTGATTAAGAGGTGTCTACTGGGACTCAGTTCCAAAACAAAGAAAATGGAGAAAAAACTACCTGGGTACAACATCATGGCTATTGAGTTTTCTGACGGTAACCTAATAGTCAAGGGACTAATGTTAATACATGAAAAATAACTACCTGTTAGTAAAGGGAGGTCACTCTTAGGAGAGGCCCAAGCCCACGGAATCACATGGGGACTAAGCCATGGAAATAGGAGATATATAGGGAATTGGAGGAAAGAAAAGGGATAAAGAGATTGAATGGCAGATTTTGTAAATAAAGATACTCTAAAGACATGTGTCATAAGGACATGAAAGAGGAAAACCTATATAACGGATTTGAATAGTACTATGAAGGGGATCTTCTCTCTTATTCTTCTAGGACTTGGATAGGTCTCCCCTTACTAAAACTACTAAGCTAAAAATTAACAATGCAACACATATTTACTAGAACTGATGGAAGTAAATACTAAGCCACTACAAACTTGAATTAAATAAGAAACCAAAAAGGTGGTTTATCCGCTGGCACAAAAAAGATGTGCCCTAAGGCATGATGTTGTAGGTTGTGCTAGTGTGCTTGGTTGTGGTACTTTAGAACTTTGTATCTGGTCATTCCTTGTTGTAGATTTTTGCTATTGTTAGTGGTGTTGTGTATGAAATAATCGCTATATCTACAAAATCAATACGAGAAAATATTTAAGAATATCACGTATGCACGTAGTTATATGTAAAAAAAAAAATTGAAAAAGCCGATCAGAAAATCACCTCGATATTTTATCGAGAATCTCCCCGAAATAAAATTATACTCCCTCCGTCCCTAATATATAAGCAGAGCTTTTAATTTTTGTAGTCCCATTAAATAGGCGGAATACCAATTCCAAGATGGGTTTTTATTATATATGTCCATATCTATTATACATTGATAATCGTGTTTGGAGTAAGACAAAGGTTAAAACGGGAAAGTGGATGGATATTTAAGGAATCAACATAATTTCTTAATCTAAGGGATTTTGCAAAAGAGCAGTGTTGTCCCGCGCAGCTGCGCGGGACTGCTTAATAAGCAAGCAGCTTATTAAGCGTTGGATCATCACACCAACGGGTGGATTAATATTGATGAAGTTCTCTCAGTATAATACAGTTAGCATATTTTTGTTATTAGAAGTAGGTCCTCAGTTTTTTTTTTATTTTATATTATGTCCCTTTCTCAGTTCGAACTCGACAAAAGAATCAAATGGTAGCTTATATGAATGATTGGAAGACGAACCCTGTAACTCCACTTTCATCTTTTAATCATTTATAAGAAGGCTTGGTTTGCAGTGTATTGTCCGTTAGGAATTTATGTAGAGATGTAAACTTCTCCTCGTCTCCATAATTTCAGATTCAAGATTTGTATATGTTATCTTCGATCGGTATTACCTGGTGCAACAATGCTGCATGTAATCAACCATCCATATTGAACCTTATAATGCGAAGGAATACCATGACCATTGTATTACAGTGTGGTGTATCGAAAACACAAGTATGACCTGTCCCAAGAAGTCCTAATATGTAATGGATGTAAATTTCAACTCTGATAGTTCAAATGACTTGTGGATTGCAACTAAATCAGTAGTTGTGGAATTTCCAAAATCCTCTTTCAAGAAAAGCCGAGTTCAAATTCAATAACTGCAAACCGTGTTGTTGTTGAGCTTCGCACTAGTCCTCGTTGAAAAAACACCAAGTTCTTCTAATTTATCATTCATCCTGCAAAACCAAAGTGTACAAATTTTCCAAGTAATCAGAAATAGGAAGAAGAGAAAGAGGGCATGTACAAAATCTCAAACAAAACTTATAAAATAACTGAAAGAAAAAGAAAAAGAATGATAAATAAAATGTACCTTTGTAGGTTTAGGAAGATTGTAGTAAGATAACTTTCCATCCAATCTGAATTCATGCATACCCAATTACTTTTCTCTCCTTTAGGTGAAGGTGCTATACATGTATATAAAACTGGAGTCTTCTTCATATCGATAAAACACCCTTTCCCTCTGTAAATCCCCTTATCTTTTCCTGTTGCTTTCCTGTTGCTTTCCGGTAACCAGCTACCGTTGCTTTGTTTATTATCATACCCATGGATATCTTCTATCTCTTTGACAAAAAAAAAACACCATTCCTTTTCTCCCATTATTCACTTTTATATAGAAAATCTCAAATCAAACCAAATCAGATTATCTAAATCAAAATCCATCAAATTAAATACGTCATCACTATATTTAATTCCTCACCGCTACTAGAGGTCTTTAGTCCGACCTCCGTCAGTTCCTTTGATACTTGGCTTTTCGGTCGTACTATCGGTATCTATGGAATTGAAAAGAGAATGAAAGTTTGATATACAGAAAAGATTAATGAAGAAGAAGGACTAGTATCCAATGCAAAAAACTGAAAAGGACCTAGTCCTAATAACAAATGTAGGCCAGCTGTGTATAATATTGATAAAACCTAATCGTATTAATCCCACCGTTGATGAAATGATCTAACGCTTAATAAGATGCTTGCTTATTAAGCAGTCCCGCGCAGCTGCGCGGGACAGCACTGCATCCAGCTATATAATAGGGACTGAGAGAGTACCAAATAGGCGTCGACCGAGACGCACGGAGATCTGATATATACATGGGTCTGGATTCGCATCAGAGTCGATAAAATTGTCTGGACTCGGGACTTAAATAAATGAGTTATGTTCCACAATAAATGAGAGCATTGTGTCCAAGCTCCAATCACCATCTGCTGGATCATGTCGATGTTGAACCGCTCTCCATCAGCGACAGGGTCTTCAAGAGGTTGAAGTTGTGGATGTGTGGTTGACAGGTTGTGCTGGTGCTTGCATATAAGGTGATTGAGAAGAAAAATGTCCTAACAATCTTCACTGTTATGGCATAGCATGTGGCAGCATGTGCGGGATAATCTTGGCAGGTAATGGATTCAAAATCAATCCCCTATGGTCTATGAACACCAAATCTAAGTGGTTGGGAAACATCAATTCTTGGCCCAACTCTCATTGATCTAAAACTATTTTGTGCTTGGATAGGTGGGCTCTCATTGATCTAAAAGAACCATTATTTTTTTGGGACCATGGTTTTTTTTTTTTTTTTTTTTGGGGGGGAGTTGTTTTATTTTGTGTAAAACATTAGAAGTAAATCTAGGTCACCCCTTATCTAGATATTTATATTAATACCTAAATTACCCTCCTAATTAATTTTGGGTAATGATTAGTTAGTGTTAATAATAGTTAATATAATGATTAGTGAAATTATTAAGTTAAAGATAATTAGTGAGATTAAAAATTAGATGGGATGAGTTTTTTAAAAAAGAAGTAGAATTATTGAGAGAGTAAAGTTCGAGAAGATAAAGAAGAAAAACATGGAAAAAAATTGAGTTCACTAAGCTTGAGTATTCAAGTGATGATTCAATTGATGATAGCTCATCTGAATCTTCATCTCCTTCCTCTCCTAAAGTATTTGTTAATGTTCACAATGATCCGGATATGAGTTATTTCTTAGATGGTGATTGTATTCTTCCCCAAACTCAATCTCAAGATGAAAACGATGGATTTTACCAACCACAACCGGAGGAAGAGTATTTGGGTACCCAGGTATGCTTTAAACTTAGATAATGTTGGTTGAATTGCTCCAAATTTTCAAAAAAATGAAAAAATTTAAGTAGATTTGGGCTTGTTCGGTTACCTTATATGAAGAACATGTAACCGAACACATCTGAAAGTGTAGTTCGGTTACTTTTCCAAACACGCAGGTAACCGAACAATCTGAAAGTGTAATTCGGTTATTTTTTCCAAACACGCGGGTAACCGAACACATCTGAAAGGATTTACAGAGTATAGTTCGGTTTGTTCGCAAACAATATCTAACCGAACTTCACGTAAAATAAGATTTTACCAAGTGTACCAAGTTCGGTTTGTTCGTAAACTTCATACCACCAAATATCTAACTGAACTTAACATAAAATAAAATTATACCAAGTGTAAGAAGTTCGGTTGGGTTCGCAAACTTTAACCCAACAACATATCTAACCGAACTTAAAGTTACAGAGAGATATTCAGTTACTTAGTAAAAATGGCAGGTAACCGAACTTTATACTTCACAATTTCTTTGAGTCCATATTGTTTGTTCGGTTACATGTCAAATTGCTTTACCAACTGAACTTGCAGTTCGGTTATTGCGATAAAATTATCTTGTTCCCGAACTTGTTTGTGATTGCAATTGATGTTGTTCCATTTCTTGTAGATTGAATGCCAACCTATACCAATAGATGATCAACCTTCTACGGTTGATATGTTGTTCGAAGATACATCCCATCACTATGTCAATGATTTGGTAGTTGACTTTCCTATTGATGTGAAGAATTGGGCTAGAGAGCATGCCAAGAAATCCATGTGCGTATTAGTTTTGAATGGAAAAGAAAGCAAAACTCGTTTTGAAATGGTTTGTGAGAGAAGTGGAGATCCCGATGTTAGTCACAAGAGGAAGGGTTATGTGTATAAAGGAAAGACGAGGAGGAAGAACACAACATGCTCAAAGAAAATTAAATGTCCGTTCAAGCTAGTATTTAAGAAGTGCAGTAAAAAGAAGGTATGAGTTCTATCTATGGATGTTGTGGAAGGTCATCATAACCACCCTCGTCCGGAGCATCTTGAAGGACATTCAATGGCCGCAAGGCTCACTCCTCAAGAAATGGAGAACATAGCTAAATATATGAGAATGGGTATTTCACCACTTAATATGCTTCGCTTATTAAAGGATGATAACAAGGATAACGTGTCATCGTTGTCCACCATTTACAATGCAATTGAGATAATTAAAAGGAATGAATGGAAGGATAGACAAGTGATACAATAATTGTTTTTTTTTTTTTGCTCAAGAGAGAGGCTACGCGGTTCAAAAGAAGGTAGGTCCGAAAGAAGAAATAATGCATCTCTTCATTGCGCATACGAAGAGTGTCCAATTGGCTCAATGCTTCCATGACAAGACTAACAAATACGAGATGTCGTTGTTAAACATTGTTGGTCGTACCTCGACGAAGTTACCGTTTACCGTTGCTTTTTATTTTCTAAAGAATTAGCAAGAACCAAGTTACACTTGGGCGCTACAACAATTGAAGGCCATCTACCGAGATGATGATATCCCCGGGGTTATAGTGACGGACAATGAAGTAGCATTAATGAACTCAATAGATAGAGTCTTCCTATTAGCACATAATATTCTTTGTATGTTCCATACACTACACCAAATTTAACGATTAGCAACAGCTTAAATCTGTTGCTGACCGGGCTTGCAACAGTCCTCAGCCGTTGCTAAACACCCTGTCGCAGTTTTTAGCGACAAATACTAGCTCATTGCTAATTTTGGTCAAGAACGGCGTAGCAATGAAACAAGTCATTTGCGAAATTAAAATATAGAAACATAAATAAATTGTTGCTACTCAGTTGCTAATGTTAGAGTTATTCCGGGATATATTTTAGTAGAACAGGATATAGTTGTTCTGGTTCAGATTTAGCAACACACTTTTGTCGTTGCTAATTTTTTTGCAACAAAAAAAAAGGTCAAGTCTTCGTTGACCTGGTCAAAACTGATATCCCCCCAATTTATCAGGCAATACCCCAGTTCCATGAAAAACCCTGATTCATTCTATATCCATCAATTGAATCTGATAGTTCTCATACAAACATTCCCACACGGATATTCACACAGGTTTAAACCTCAAATGCAATAAAAAGCAGGGAACTCATAACATCAAAGACAAGTTACAGGTTGCATTAAGAAAGATTGAATTGCATATGTAAAAATGTTCTTGTTTCTTACATTGTGCTGGTGCAACTATGTTTGTTTTAGCTTCTAAGCATTGCATATAGAAACAGAATGTTACAATCTCTTACACGAATAATCGAATGCAAACAGATTATTGTGGCTTTGAGAAGATGATCACACGAGGATGCTTTGAATTCTCGTCTTGTAAATACAACCAAGATGATAAAGAACCCATCACGAGATACATATAGTTAGACATAACAAATAAATAAAGTAAGAATACTTCTCGTAATTCGAGTATATACTCTATTGCTAATGATTTGCTTATACCCGAAAGATACTAGAGACCAATGAGACTCGCGTAAGTGTTGGGATTTCGATGAGTGCGGTTCGGAGTTGAGCTAGTCTTTTCCGTAACCGAACCGATCATCTCAAATATATTCTTCAAACTCGAAAATTTTACAAGCAGCCCAATTTAGGTTTCACAATACGACACACATAATCTAAGAATCGGAACTATAAAAGCAAAACGTAACAACTTCATTCTAAAACAAAAAATGGACATAAATCATGCAAGATTTATGTCCATTTCTCACCTAAATTGTTAAAGTGGACTAAGAAAACAAACAAAGAAAAAAATAGACATGATTATAGAACCAACAACAAAAAAGTAAAAGGATGACAACAAGATCTAAAAAGAAAGGGAAAACACAATTGTGGTATGGCGAACCAAAAGATTGATTTGAAAACATCTTCCCGAGAGGTGTCGGTGTTCTAGGTAAGAAGTCATCCTGAAAGAGAAGATGACAAGTATCACCCATCGTTGTCTAGTGATGAAAAAGAAGAAGAGGCATATCAAACTAATCTAGATAGAGAGAGAGAATATATTTAACTAGAAAGAGAAATCGCATTAAGGAAATTCACAAAGGATCGGTTACAATTATGCACCATGAGTATGGTATTACGGGTTATATCGTAACAAATCAATGTTTCGGCACGTAAGGTGAGAAGACTAAACTTTCGCAAATCAATTTCTCGCAAAACCTATATAAGGATCATTAGATAAATATTGTGATGAAACTGAATTATGAAATTTCCAAGAACCGAGTGACTCACGAAGGCATTGCACTAACCATCGATTCTCCTTTTTCTAGCTAAGTCTATCAACCCATCTTGAGTTCCTCCTAGTACTAAGGAGCTAAACCAACATATATCAGTGACAATTCAAATCCCCACAAATAGTACATAATTAAGAACCTCATGTTATGGATTCAAATATGTTATAAAAGATTCAATGAGCTTGATGTCATCAAAAGTAAAAGTTAAGCATCGAGACTTACTTGCAAAATAACAGAGTTGATAACATCTCGCATACTTGACACTAAATTCAAAGACATACATCTAGCTTGAGCAATAGCATAACACTTCACATTACTCGGAATCCCTCCTAATTGATTGTGATGATTCACCACCACAATGTTAACAATGCCGCCACCCCGACCTCAAAGAATGCCCAGCAAATATCATCTTATACCTAAATCAACACAAAAATATCATTAAAACACCCCAAAACAAAAAAGTACCAAAAAATCAACACAACAACAATCACAACCAAAACTTAAGTAAATTCAGAAATGATAATATCTCGAAGAATGAAGAATACATACCCGATGAATGTGACCAACATCATGCATAATCCCGTAGCAATAACATCATCACCTCCAAAAAAAAATATTAACTGAGGGTTAATATCCATATATTTCAAAGTAATAATATAAGCATCGCCAATTGAAATACTTACCAGGGATTGATGTTCCCGGCTGGCTACTAGAAATTGACTCTAAGTATAGTCACCTGCGCCATCAAATATAACAGGAAAAAAAAACCACAAAATATTTACATATACAAAAACCACACACATAGCAAAAAAGTTCATTCATAGAATTCCGGTTTCTGTTCACATAGTTACATCAGGTAAAGTTAAATATTTCTTATGCACAACTGCATAAAAGTCTTTCAAAGCACAACTGCATAAGAGACATTCTTATGCACAAGTGCAAAAGAAGCTACATGTAGTCACATGTACAAAATGTGTGAACATAAGCAAAAGAAAATGTAAACGCCGTATAAGGTAAAAGCCATATATGATTGTCGTTTATAAACGCGATAGATGATGGCTGAAATAGCATATGTCCAAAAAATTAGAGCGACCAACTAATCAAATTTGATGCACATCCTTGGATGCACCACATATCCTCCAATTCCAACATCTCTGAAGGTTTCAACAAACCTGTTAGCTTTTATGGTCTTCTCAAATGGCATGCCAATGTCATCCAACAACACTTTCCCAAGATAAGGTGGTACAGGTGGGTCGTGAGCCATTTCCCCAAATTCACCTGTGCAAAGTTTGCCGACAACAACGATTTCACCATCCATGTTGAACAATGAACACTTTGGCATGTCAGGACCTAGCGCCGATCGAGCCGGTGAATGGGCCGAGCAGTGAAGGTGGTTGGCCAGGTGAATTTGTATTAGAAACAGAAGCAGCTCTAGCAGGTGAACTGTCCATGATTTTCGAGCCAACAAATGATGCTGGCATTGCATCTTGGATTCCTGCACAACGTGGCATAATGTTCCAAAGCTTTGGAGCAGAACCCCTATTTTGCCACTTAGATCTTCCACCCGATGCTTAATACCTCCATCCTTAGACTTCATTTCTTGAACTTTAGAACGCGTAGGACCAGAAATATATAAATTGTGTACGAGAAACAGACCAACAAAGACGAACCCGTCCCCTAGAATCCTTTCCAAAAGCTTAAGTCAATGCATCTAGTTCTCCTACAGAAATACCCGCATCTTGTTTCTCCTTGATCTTTTCTTGCGCCTTCTGAAGACCCTCCTGCAACGTCGAGCATAAAGCTGAGTAAAATATAAAGATGACTGGTACATATTTCAGAAAGACATGATATATATGAAATGCAGTCTGACTCACGAAGTAAGGCTGTGCACTAGGTAGAATTTTCCCACCCTCTTGAGTATGAACTTTAATCCACACATCAGAGGTAGTGACTTCCACTCCAGGATTCTCGCGCTCCTATGTTTTCAATTACCACGAGTCGTTTAACATTAATCAATCGACAGAAGTATGAGAGTAGTCATATTGTCCATAAATATTGATATTCGGAATTGAGAGAACATATGAAACAATTACTTACCAGTTCAAATCTAACCAAAGAATGAGGTTTACGACCGTAGGTATGAGAGTAGTCATACTGTGACCTTTTCCTCTTGTTTTCAGTTCTACGTTCTTTTGCTTTTACTTCCTCTTCATTCTTGCAGAATGTAGTCCATTCCTCTTCTTTTACACCTGGAGGAATATGAGCAATCCTTGCTTCGAGAGTATGATGTTTATCAAGATAGTATCTTCGTAACTCATACTTACGTCTCCTCCATGGAGCAGACATCTCCTTAATCATAGATACCTTACAATTCTCAGGTATGTTATATGATTTCTGAAAAAGCAGAGCAATGTCTTACTAACTGAGCAATGGTAAATGATATGTGAACATTAATCAGATTCTTCTAAGTATTTGTACCTTTAGTTCAGTCCAGATATCCTCTTTGAAAGTCTTTGTCACATGCTTCCAGGTTTTGAATGAAATAGGGACATGGGTACGAACCAACGCGCCCTTGAAGTGGCCAAATGTTGTTGTCTTGTCTGAAATGGGAAGTCCATTTTCATCCACCTCAATTGCTGCCATAATGACCTATAAAAAACATGAAACAAACATTTGTGTGAAGCAAAATAAATCGATAACACCCTTAGTCACTTTCCACAAACACATCAATCAAACTTCTCAAATAATAAGAACCTGTCAAGATTATGCAACTGATAAAACAAAATTTATCATAAAAAGGGAAGTCATGGACTATAAGATAGACACGATAAGTAACACATAGAGCTGATGGCAGACATGCTACTTTAAACTACAGACTCTACAAACATAAGGTTTTCTAAACTCTCATTGTCAGTGAGAGTTGACTGATAAATAGTAGGAACTTCTAAATCATCAACACGACTAGTTAATCCTTGTCGAGAATGCAATACAATAGACCATCCAAACTTCGTAAATATCCTTTGAGTAGAACACTTGCGTCGCTTCAGATGCAAGAATAAAAGGCTCATCCATAATTCTACCAATGCTTTTCATCTTCGACAAGTTAACCTTTATCACGTGTGAATTTGGATCAACTTTGCATCCATTAATCTTATCTTCAACCCTGACCCAATCACAATAGAAAACTATTTCTTCAAATTTCACATAATTCAACTTTATAATCTGCCTGAAAATTCCATAATAGGTTATTTCTGCTTCCTTGAAATTTCTGTCAGTGCACTTGGCTCTATGCATTGTAATAGCTCTCATTGACACACCACTGATCTGTGATATAACCTTCCCCTCATAGTCTTCTGAACAGAAAGCAAATCCATTGACTTGGTATCTCTTATATGACTGCGCCTTGAAGAGAGGTCCCTGCACTAGTCGCCAAAGTACTGAATCCACATCATTAGCTTTTGACAACTGCAAGTTGTAATGTGTAAGTCAGTTACTTAACCAAGACCACAATTTGTTTTACTATAAACCAGAATGGAAGCTAGTATATTACCTCGTCGCTTAACCAAGCCATCCAACTCTTTAAGGTATCATTGGACGAACTATTTGTCTGATCATTAGACCTGGCGCTGTCAACATAGGAATCGTACTTCCTACAATCAAACATAATTCAAGAAATCAGTCTCTTAGTATCGATTGTGGCCACCTACTATTCAAGTAATGCATATACAAACTCTGGTTGAATTCAAGAAACATGATTTACTTCATCCACAAAAAAACAAATCATAGGTGAAAGTATAAATTGTACCTTTGCCACTCATCCAATCCGACATACTTAGAGAGAATCCACTTGCGAGCTTGTTAAAACTGAACTTGGGTTAAAGTAATATTCTTAGCATTACTTAAAGGCATCTCATCAAGAAACTCATCGTCATCATCTAAAAATGCTTGTCGAGTATGCTTGTGAGTACCATCACCATCTTTGGACAACTCCTCCATACAATACAAGCTAGCTTCTCGCAGTGTATATCCTCTTGCAATGCACCCGTCAATGTACCTTTTATTGCGTACTAGTCCCTTGAAACCTTTCATTAACCTACAAATATCAGTAAGAAAACATAACAACTCAGCTTACAAAAATATTCAAATCCTTAAAAAAATAAAAACAAAGTCAAGCTTGTGGTGATTACCTCTCAAAGGGATACATCCACCTCGATCGACCGGACCAACCGATCAAAGCTTCATATGCTAGATGAACCATCAGGTGAATACTGATAACGAAGAATGAAGGAGGAAAATGTTTTTCAAACACACACATTGCTTCAATCATACTAGCTTTAGCTCTCAAAAGATGTTGTCGGTTGATAACCTTCGCACACAGAACATTGAAGAAGATACTGATCCGGAGAAGAGAAACTCGCAGCTCCTTAGGTAGTGAAGTTGCAGTATGAATCAAAGAATGGTAACAGATGTTGCATAACAACATGGTAATCGTGAGACTTAAAGTTCTTTAACTCGGAGGATTCACGTTGACACAATTCGAAGATTGGAAGAGAATCTTGAGGGAACCCTTAAGTTCTTCAAAATAGTACAAAAATCAACTTTCTCCTTCTTAGTCGGGGCAAAAGTACCACTCCATAGAAGTTTTACCAGTAACATCATCCTTTTTCAGCCACAACTTCTTTTTAACCCCCATTGCTTCCATATCTTTACGCGCAGCAGGACCATCTTTAGACTTGCTATTTCCCATCAAAGTGTTAAGTATATGCTCTGTGATGTTCTTCTCTGTATGCATAACATCAGTAATATGTCGGATCGCGTTTGAACCCCAATTTGGCAAATCATGAAGAATAGACCTCCGTGAAAACAATGAGTGGTCACCGACCTCATCTTCTACATTAACAAAAATGTTCATTTTCCCCTTCACTTTCCTTTGACGCTTGGACTTGCTGCAGATGGTTGTTTCCCCTTACCCTTCTTACAGCTGATATTACGAACAATCTCTTGTATTTGCAGACCTGTTAGTGGCCACGGTGCTGGACGATGATCTACCACTCCATTAAAATTCTTTTTATCATCTCGATACTTGTGCTTTGACGGCAGCCATCTACGGTGTCCCATATAACAAATTTTCTTACTGAATGGCAAATAATCGGCATCTGTTTCTTCTCCACAAGTAGGACATGCATAGTAGCCATGGGTTACACATCCCGACAAAGTCCCCAACGCAGGAAAATCATGTATAGCCCATAGTAATCTTGCTTTCATTACAAACTCAGTTTTAGTGAATGAGTCATATGTTAATACACCTTCATTCCATAACTTCTTCAACTCATCTATAAGAGGTTGTAAATAAACATCTATGTCCTTACCAGTGCTCTAGGTCCTGATATCAACAACACCAAAGAGTGAAAATTCACGCTTCATACACAAGGAAGGAGCAAAATTTAAAGGTTGAATAATCACCGGCCAACAACTGTGAGCGGCACCGAAACATCCATTCGGATTGAACCCGTCAGTTGATATGGCAAGTGTAACATTCCTCGGTTCATTAGCAAACTCAGGAGAGAAGCTATCTGCACATCGCCAGGCTGAAGAATCGACAGGATGACGCATAATGTTTATATTTGACTTGGCTCTAGAATGCCAAGTCAATGCCTCTGATATCCATGGTTCGCTATAAAACCTTTGCAGCCTTTTAATTACGTAAAAATGCCTTAACGTCTTCGAGCAACCGTGGTCAGTTTCCTCTCATCATTAAAAGACCTTCTGATACCTAGGTTCTTGACAAATAGGACACTTCACTAATAATGCATGATCCTTCCAATATAATATGCAATCATTTACGCATGCATCATAAGTAACATAGTCCATTCCTAGCTCTTGGATCGGGTTTTTATATCTCACGTACTTAGAAGGCAAAGTGTGTTTTCTTCAGAAGCAACTCCTTAATCAATTCTAAGAGTGCAAAGCAACCATTGTCCGAAAACCCATACCGAGTCTTAATGTTATTCAACTTTACTGGCAAGATACAATGTTGTCTTACCTTTAGGACATGAAGGGTATAACGGTGCTCTAGCACGCTCATATAAAAGTCTCTTTTTCTTGCTTCGCTGGTTCCAAAGATCAACATGAGACCTATTATCTAGCCCAACATTCTCATATACACCTACAGCAGGATCAACATCCTCAGCAACAACTCCTACATTATCCCCTACATTTGATACATTCTCAGCTACATTGTCACCTATATTTTCCTCACTAGAGTTATCCCTATGTGCATGTGTTTCTACTTCTGAGGTTTCCCCATGAAAGCGCCATGTTGTATACGACTGATAAATACCATACTTTAGCAAATGAAGTGAAGTCTCAGTAAGCGTCACCAATTCTTTACTATTCTTACAACGACCACAAGGGCATGAGAACAACGCATTTGCACCACCTTTTTCCTTAGCAAACTGTATGAACAACCTAACACCTTCTATGTACTGCTCTGATTTATTGTCACATTTCATCCACTTCTTATCAGGTATCAATGACATTTTGTGATTCCTAAAGACAAGATCTATGTTAAAATTTAGACAATATCTCTATCCAACATCTTTATAAAACTCAAAGAATCATATTATCAAGACATCTAGATCACATCAAATGAAAAATTACTTAATCTACTTCAAGTCTACCCATACAAACATTTTGACAGAACTACCAAGCAAATCAAACTTTATGCAGAGAATATGAGTTTTTAGGTTCAATTCAAGGTTACACCCAAATAAAAATCAAATCTGACCCAAATACCATTCAAATTCAAAATTAAGAAACACCCAACTCGTAAAAAATCAAAACAAATTAACAACCAAATCTCAGATACAAGCTATTGACCTAAAATTAAACTCAAAACATAAAACTAGAATAGAAAGAGAAACCATACCTAGGTTAATTATGCTTAGCAAGTTCCTTCACAACCGTGCTTCCTCCCCGCAAAGAATTTAAGTGAAAGTCATTAAAAAAAAAAACAAACCCTAACTCGTCGATCTAACATAATAAACCCTAACTATTGAAAAATAAACCCTAACTATCTAAACCCCGCAGAATTGACTAACCTAACTTGCAGCTATACTTGGTCGAGTTTAACAGCAGAAGAGATTAATGGAAGCAGAGTTTTCTTCAGATCCAGAAGAAGATGATAAAGGAGAGAGAGGGCGAGATAGCAGAGAAGATAAGAGAGGTAGAAAAAAGTTTGTGGACAATAACAAGGCAGCTGTCCTGTACCCGATTTTTGGAGGGACAATTCGCGCCTAAGGGTGGTCAAGAAGTCAACTGGTCAATGGGTTAAAAAGTGTTCCCTGCTAAGCATGTGACTCGCATGCGTATACTCCAAGTCATTGCTAATAGCAACAACCATCTAGCAAATTCTGCGAATTTCGAAACAGAATTAAGCTGTTGCTAAAATGTAGCAACTGTTTTTTTTGTGTTGCGAATTCGCAACTGCATTAGAGTTGTTGCTACTCTAGGTTGCTATCTCCTAAATTTGGTGTAGTGATATATGGTGTAATGTGATGAATATGTGCAAGCTTCAAATTTGTCTACCAAAGAGGAAAGCATTTGAAGAGATTAGCAAGCTACCGGAAGATGAACAAGTGGATACAAAAGAGGAATTCGATAAACAATAAGTTATAAATCATGCTAAATGGGTTGCTTACTCCGGTGAATGGGAGTCATTGACTTGATCACTCACCGAAGAAGAGTATAATCTAAATCTTGTCGCATTTATCGAACATTTGTCTAGCCCTGATTATACCGAAGATATTGTAACGTAGGTGGAATGATCAAATTTTTATATAGTGGTAAATAGGTTATCATTCACTCGGACTTTGTTGAAATTGATTTTAGGCTTAAATAATGGAAAATATATATACAAAATTTGACAAGATAAAGAGATGACCGGGACTCGGGATTCCACCAGACTTCAATTTCATGCAGTTCAAATACCAATTCTAAACAATAATAGCTCATAATATAAAGTTTCATTGACTCTAATTCATTGCCTAAAGTAGATTTAGAAAGTAATGGTTGTAAATCTAAAGTATGGGATATCAAAACATTTAAGCAAGCATAACCGATCAATTGAAATGACAACTATTCAATGATAATCATAATTGAATTAAATAACTATGCAATTAGTCATAAAAAGAATTAATACAATTACTGCATTTGTGAAATTTGGTTTCCTCCGTTATCCCGGTGATGGGGTTTAACTCCTCATATTGTAGACACTCTCAAAAGAATTTTTTTATTGCTCAAAAAGCGCTTACAATGTTGGAAATAGAGAAAATAATAAAAATAGCAAATTTGCAACAATGGTTGAGCGTTACAAACTCCCTGTTAACAAAGCAAGTGTTGCGAAATGAAGATGTGCGTTACTAACGAACCATTACAAAACTTGAAATATACGACACTAGACAACGACTATTCTTGACAGCATAATGTTCTTCATGTTCATCTTTTCTGCAGCAGCAAAAACTTCTCCCTGCAACTCGTGATTACTCACTCGGTTGATCTCTCTTCTAACCCCTATCTCTCCTGGACCCCTCCATTCAAATGTAACATGGATCCTCACGAGAAATGAGATGTGAAAAATGTAGACACGTCCCACTTTCTTGTTTACTCTCAGTGGATTCAAGTGCTCGGAAAATCAAGTCACTCTTTAACCCACTACTGACACATTACTCTCCGGAACATTTCTTCACATATTAATATTCAAGCAGTGAGATGGCCCTAATGGTGCCTACATGAAGAAACGATTAGCACCCACATTTCTCATTCTAGTGTCGTAACTAGACCCTTTGACGATTTTAGCCGCAAACTCCAAAATAGTTTCCAGTACCATAAAAGAACATGTCAGTCCACATTTTAAGCCCGGTCTGTTGGGTGCATTATGTAGCATTTTGGTTGTTCTTTTCGCAAACACCAATTTAGCTTCTTTTTAGTCGTTTATTTTTCCGGTGATTGGATTCACTTGTAATTCCTGCAAACTGCCTAAAACAACATTATTAATCCAATAACGAGTCATATCTAGTGTAAATATGGGTATAATTATGTCGCACTAACGTGCTTATCAAATCCCCCACACTTACATTTTGCTAGTCCCGACCAAAACAAAAAGATAATATATCTGCTAAACAGCTGGATATGAAGCGTTGTCTGCTAAACAGCAAGATAGACCCACTAAACAGTGGTAAGAGATGTCAGTTAAACAGCGAGACAGATCCACTAAACAGTAAATAAAGATGTCTGCTAAACAACTATACATAAAGAACCGCTAAACGGCTGATCACTTTTTTTTTTTAAATTGTGAACCCGCTAGACAGCTGGTCATAAAATGAAAATATGAAAAAGACCCGTTAAACAGTTGGTCATAGAAAATACTCTAAAAAAAATAGAAAAATATTATTTTTTTTAGACCTGCTAAACAGCTGGTCCTTTTTTTTTTTTCAATCAAAATTCCTAATGAAAATGCCACTACCCCACACTTAAATATTACATTGTCCTCAATGTAATTGAGTCATCCAACGTAGAAATAAGATGGGAAATTTCTAAAATGATGTGCAAAAAGTAACCAAATAAAATAAAACAAGAACATAGACATACTAACTAGAATATACAAACAAGATTCTTCATATATCAACAACCTAAATATTTTGGGTCAACCCAACGCACAATATATACAACCAATGACAACCTCAAATCCTTGTTGTAGAAACGTAAAGATATGGAGACTATCAAAAGAAAAGAGCCACCCCCGAACTTGGTTTTTGCAAAGGATGCATCATTTTGATCAAAAATAACCGAGTTAAAGGGTTCGCTAGAGTGAAGAACTGAAACGATCTGGGAGTCATGCACAGTCAAAGAGAAGTCACGAGATGCAAAATACTGGAGAAGCACGCAGTTCTAATCCAAAATTAGGAATCTTCCGAAAAGTTGTGCTAACAATTCTAGTGTTATTAACTTCTCCACTAGGTTTGCAAACTTGTACTAAATCATCATCATCATAATCATCGTCAACCAAGGAATCAATAGGAATATCACAATAAAGATGATTAGAAGTAACCTTATAGATAGAGTGTAATGTCTCTAAGTCGTTAGACTTAACCACAGTTTCCTCTGAATTAACACATTCTTCATAAGCATCATTGTTATAGCACTGATATGTCACACCTCTAAAAGAATGGTATCCTCAATCCTAAACTCATCATTTTGAATAGGCGCGTGATCATTAACACGATCAGTAGTTGGACTAAATACACCACCTTCACTTGGTATGAAAATGTCTATATTCCTATGATCACAACTATCAAGTTCATCATCATTCTCCATACACATTTATTCATTAGTTAAAGCGGTTTCATCATAAATATCAAGAGTAGAACTTGTCTCCTCGATAAGACCAAAATCTTTTACCGACTGCGTTAGTTGAGTAATCGATAAATCAGTTTGTTCAGCAAGTTGAGCAATATGAGCATGGGTTTTACTAAGCTCGGCAAAAAATATCTCATTAGCTTTGGTATGTTCATCAATGTCAATATTGAGGCGTTCTAACAAAGTAGTTGTGATGCAGATGGGTCACAGTAAGATTGATCATCTCTCTCATACTATGACGGGGAAATGTGTGAATAATAATTGGAATCAACAAATTGTGGCTCATAACCGGGGTAAGGTTGGTAATGATCATAACCTTCACAAGGTCCGGAATGATCATACCTATAAGAATAATTCCAATCATTATTTACACACTCGGCAGGTTCTTGATAATGAGAAGGTGCATACGCATACTCCTCAGGTGAAATATCAAATGACTCCTCTGTCTCAGCTCTTTTGGTAAGATTCCAAAAAGCTATAAAAGAAGTCAACTCGCTGGAAACCATTGTACAAAGTAATTCTCAACAAGTCACCAACTCACCTTGCAAAAGCTTTGCGATAATATCAAGTACTTACTTTAGGCCAGTTGTTGACTCCAATCGCCGCTCTTCATCCTGAGGTACCTATGAAAAATCAAATAAGCTACGTAAAAAGAACTAAAAGAAAAAATAAGCTATGTACAGAAGAAAAAATAATAATAATAAATATTAAAATAATAATAATAAGAAATAAAACAAAAAGTTTACCAACCAAAAGTTTGTTTGGTTACCAACCAAAAGTTTTGTATAATACATTATAATAAGAAATAAAACAAAATAATAAAAACTATTATCAACCTTAAAAAAAATAAAATAAAAAAAACAATCAGGAAGGAACCTAATGGGTGTTGTTCTTTGAACCATGACATTTTACAGTCCCCAAGCTATGGGAGATTCCGTGCGAAGACAGACAAGAAGGATAGGAAAAACAATCAGGAAGTCGCGAACTTGATTGCCTGTAGAAGGAAAATAGAACAAGGTCATTACACGGCCGCTATACGTGTCTTGTCTTCCAACGGTATCGCTCCCTGCAATGATGATACTTTGTCCGAGCTGCAACAAAAACACCCCCATGCCCTGCCCCCGTCCTTACCAGTTGGCGCTATTAATATGGATGCCATTTCTGTCGATTTTACAACAGTTTTGAGTGCAATTAAAAGTTTCCCGAAGGGTACTTCTTGCGGCAGGGACGGATTACGCGCTCAACACCTTTTAGATGCCATGAGTGGTGCCGCGGCTGCTGTGGCAGATGAGCTGTTGTCTTCCATTTCCGGGGTCGTTAATTTGTGGCTCGGAGGTAGGTGTCCTGCTGCCTTGGGAGAATATGTGGCTAGCGCTCCATTAACGCCTCTTTTGAAGCCTTGTGGAGGGCTTCGCCCAATTGCTGTTGGTACTATATGGAGGAGATTGGTGTCAAAACTCGCTGCTGTTTCAGTGGGTAAAGAAATGTCATCTTATTTGGGTGATTTTCAATTTGGGGTTGGTGTCCCTTGTGGCAGTGAGGGTATCTTGCATGCTGTTAACAATTTGTTGGAGTTGAAGGGAACCTCTACTAATATGACAATGCTTCTTATAGACTTCGCCAATGCTTTTAACTTGGTTGACAGGTCTATTCTTCTCCGTGAAGTAAGAGAGAAGTGCCCTTCCATCTCTAGGTGGGTTGAGTTTTGCTATGCAAAACCCGCGCGTCTTTACTATGACAGCTTCATCCTCTCTTCTCGCGCAAGGTGTTCAAAGCAAGGAGACCCCCTCGGTCCGCTCCTTTTGCTCTCACGCTACATCCCTTGGTGAAAAGATAGCTTCGCAATGCAAGTTAGATCTACATGCTTGGTATCTAGACGATGGCACTATTATTGGGGACACTGAGGAGGTGGCCAAGGCTTTAAAGCTCATACAGTCTGAGGGTGTGCTCAGGGGTTTGCATCTCAACATCAAAAAGACGGAGGTTTTTTGGCCGACTACTGATGTTAGGAGCTTCAATGAAGGTATGTTTCCTATCGACATTGGTAGACCCACTAGTGGTGTGAAGCTTCTTGGAGGGCCCGTCAGTCTTGATCTCGCACATTGCAGCAGTGATATGGTTGTTACTCGGGTTAACAAAACCATACAACTTATGGCTTCTATTAAGAAACTTAAAGACCCCCAGTGCGAATTGCTCCTTTTGCGTAATTGTGCTGGTGTTTCTAAGTTATACTTCACCATGCGCACCACCAGTCCTCTGGCGCTCCAACAAGGTATTGACATTTTTTGATAATCATCTTATGTTATTTCTGAGGCACCTTGTGACTGGAGACGGAGTGCTTTGGCCCTTTGCAAAGAACGTATCTCTACCCCGCCCATTAAAGATGGTGGTTTGGGGATCTATACGATGTCCGACACAAGTAAATATTTCTATCTAGCTTCTCGAGTCAAACCAGTCCATGCGAATGTTATACTCAATGACCTGTACTCTGCTTGTCGTGAAAATGACCACACATACCAGCAATCCTTACAGTCCTTCATTCAGGTTTGTGATTTACCCTCTTCCTTCAGCCTTGAAGGTACTGCCCCCTCTTCCATGCATACCCTGGCAGTTACCTACTTTGATGTTGTGAAGAAGAATATTCCAAGCCAATTCATCATGTCTGCAAGAGATTCGGTTTTGTGGCAGTCTAACCGTATGAAGCATGCACAAGATTACCTTTTGGTGGTTCCTATTAGTGGGCTTCAACAGAGTATTGGATCACGACAGTTTAGAGCTGTTTTGTGTTATCGACTCGGTATCCCCCTTTTTCCCATAGGAGGCTTGTGTTCATGTTGTAGGCGAGATATGGATATTTTTGGTGATCATGCAATTCACTCAAAAAGGTGAGGTTGGTCTTAAGTATCGTCATGATCTTGTTAGAGATGTTGTTGCTGACATGTGTTATAAAGCTGGTGTGCATGCTAGGAAGGAAGTGTCTTTGGGGCTTATTTCGAAAGGCAAAGCCATGAAGCCTGCGGACATCCTTGTCTACGGTTGGGAGAACGGGAAGGATGTGTGTTTTGATGTTACCGGTGTTTCACCTTTCACTACCGCAGCTGGGGATGCTTTTGTACCGGGCCAGGCCATTTCCAATGCCGTTTCTCGTAAACGGTCCAAATACTTGGATGTATGCACTTCTTCCGGATACGGTTTGGGGGTTTTGGTTTTCACTTCCTTAGGGGGTCTTGGTGAGGATTTTGTAGCTCTTTTAAAAAGGCTTAAGAACTGTTTGGCTAACTTAGATGCTAGTACTAGTCCTGGTAGTTTCCTTTTTCATAGATTGGGCTTGGTCATACCAACCATGCAGTTAGATAGGTAGGCTAAAGACCCTCGCTGCGAGCTTTTGCAAAACCACCACTAGCCCTCCTTTATAATTTTCCTTTGTAATTTTTCATAATAATAATAATAATAATAATAATAATAATAATAAAATAATAATAATAAACACTGCCCTAGATTATTTGAGAAAGAGACGCTCTGGGTAGAAAATTCCCTTGCTGCAAGCGTGACATGGATATATTTGGGGAAACCCGAATTGATTTTCAATTATTATAAACACTCCCGCAAATCGTATCCATCACCTACTATATCCACAAGAAAACGGTGCTCTATGTTTTGATGTCGAGTCTCATACCATTTACTTCCCATTTCGTCATTATTTGGTGACATATGTTCCAGGGGCTTTGGTGTTCGTTATATTTATATGCGTCTTGTCAGCACTCGAGCATCATCCTTCCAATCTTCATTGTTTCTCACCATCCATTCATGTACAAAATTTTTGCCCATTCCCCAAAGTTTGGGTTCTTATTATAAACACTCCCCGCAAATCGCCATCTTCCCACGCAGGTGTTTTACTTCCCATTTCGTCATTATTTGGTGACTTAGGGCCTCGAGCATCATCATCCACAATCTCTACTCCACCACAATCTCTACTCCACCCTGCATTGACTCAGATGATGACGATGATCCCTTTTGCCACTGCCCTTTCAAACACTTCGATGGGTGTTTAGATGGTGTAGGAGGCCAAGGATATGCCAAAACTTCGATCCTCAAGCATATACAGGACAGACACTTACCGACTAAAGCATCCATCGATGTCTGTCGAGACAGATTCTGCAATGAGGTAAGTGTGTATACAGCCTGGGAAAAACTATTACGTCAATTACGCATGTGGCTTTGTTTCCATTGCTTTCTGTGGTTTTCTTGGAAGAGACCCTGTCGAGGCCATACTGGTGGTATCCTTAAAGGACCTTTCAATGGCAGAGGAGCTGATTTCCTAATATTTGGTCTTGACAAACCTACTTCACCCACCCCTGTCGTTGCTGACCAATGTGCAGAGTTTGTTGTTGATGATGAACTTTCAGGGTTATCTATAGAGACGCTCAACTTACTATTTCGGAAGCAAATTACAACAACTTCCAATATCCCTTCACAGTGTAGACTAAATTTTTCTAGAACCTTAAAATCTGCACTTGACAAGGTGATAACACATCCATCTGAGCTCGGCCCATGGCTTCAGTTGCTGCTTCTTCCCATCTGTACGCTCAGTCTCTATATCCCTAAAAACGCAATGGAAGAACGGTCTGGTGCCAGGAAGAAAATTCAGACACACACCATCAACCTTGCCCTGGACAAATGGAAGGAACCTCAGGGTTGTGCTGCTCTACTTCACCAGATCCTAGAATCTAACAAGGAACTTCAAAAGAGTAGGAAAAATGCTAAGAAGCCTAGGAAAACTAATGCTCAGGCCTGCAAGAAGAAGCTTAGTCAAGGTCACTATACTGCTGCCATTCGCATCCTCTCTTCCAATGGTGTTGCGCCTGACTCTGCAGGCACCCTTGCTGAGCTACAGCAGAAACACCCTTACGCTTCTCCTCATGTCATTCCCTCATCTATCGTTGACGCTGCACCAATTTCAGTCGACAGCCAAGCGTTACTGTGTGCCATTCAGAGCTTTCCGAAGGGAACATCGTGCGGAAGAGACGGACTCCGAGCACAGCACCTCTTGGATGCATTAAGTGGAGCAGCTGCTGCGGTCTCGGATGAACTTCTTTCTTCCATGGCAGGTGTGGTTAACCTGTGGTTGTCAGGTCAATGTCCTCCCTCCCTCGTAGAATACATCGCCAGCGCCCCATTAACGCCACTCCTAAAGCCTGATGGAGGCTTACGACCAATTGCTATCGGTACCATTTGGCGGCGGTTGTGCTCAAAGCTGGCGGCTTCCACTGTTTGCAAGGATATGGCCAGCTATCTAGGTGACCATCAATTTGGTGTCGGCATCCCTTGTGGAGGCGAAAGCATCTTACACTCCGCGAACAGGCTGCTTGAACTTAAGGGTACACACAGTAACCTCACTATATTGCTCATCGACTTCACAAATGCGTTTAACTTGGTAGACAGATCGACACTCATCCAAGAGGTTCGAGACATATGCCCCAAAGATATCGCGTTGGGTTGAATTTTGCTATTCACAGCCAGCCCGGTTGTACTATAATGATGCAATATTAGCCTCAACCCGTGGTGTGCAATAAGGGGATCCGTTAGGCCCTTTGCTCTTCTCCTTGGTCTTACACCCTCTCGTTCGTATGATTGCCGCACAATGTTCTCTGGACTTCCATGCGTGGTACTTAGACGACGGCACCATCATTGGAGACACAATGGAGGTGTCCAAAGCCCTCTCGATTATACAAAGAAAAGGTGCTGCGAAAGGGCTGCATTTAAACATAAGGAAGACTGAAATCTTCTGGCCTACTACAGATCCCAGGTCTCTTGCTAAGGATGTTTTTCCAACCAATATCGGCCGACCCACAGGTGGAGTGAATATTCTAGGGGGACCGGTAAGCCAATACATGCAATATTGCAGTCATATGGTTCAGCAAAGGGCGGAAAAAACGGTAAAACTCATGGACTGTGTGAAAACCTTGAAGGATCCTCAATGTGAGCTTTTGTTGTTGCGTAATTGCGCTGGAGTGTCCAAACTCTACTTCACCCTCCGCACAACTGACCCTCAAGTTCTGCAGCCTGCCATAACATACTTTGATCAACACTTGGTTCAATTCTTACAACACCTAGTCACTGGCGACGGCGCAGGTTTCGGTCCTCTTCAACAAAGGTTAACAACCCTGCCTATTAAAGACGGGGGTCTCGGAGTATATACGATGCACGACACCAGCCACTACTGCTTCCTAGCTTCCCGTATTCGGGACGCAAAGAACTACAACGAACCATCCTGCACTCCACCGATATTTCTGCCCCAAGCTCTAGCTATCAACATGCTCTCACCAAGTTCTTGCAAGCCTGCAACCTTTCTCCCTCGTCATTCGATGTTACTTCCACTGCCCCACAGCCTATGAAACAATTGGCAGTTCAGTATTTCGATGCGGTAAAGAAAGAGGTTGCTTCCAAGTTCACCTTATCTACAAGAGACGCAATTTTGTGGCAGATTAATAAGGCAGTCCATGCTATGGACTACCTGAAGGCTATCCCCATCCCAGGGCTAAACCAATCCATCGGTTCCAGGCAGTTTAGGGGCATCACCCAGTACCGCTTTGGTATACCTATATTCCCCGAGGATAGCATATGCCCCTGCTGCGACCGGACCATGGACATTTATGGAGATCACGCCCTCCATTGTGCGAGTGAAGTAGGCCTAAAATTCCGTCACGACTTGGTCCGAGATGTCATCCTTGATATATGTTTTAGAGCTGGTGTTGCTGCCAGGAAAGAGGCCTCCTTGGGCTTTTTGACAGACAATGCGTCCGTCGCAAGCTGCGGGATATTCTCGTGTATAATTGGGAGAATGGCTTGAGCACTTGCTTCGACGTCACCGGTGTATCTCCATTTTCTCGGTGGAGGAGGTCGCAGCCTTCACTCCCGGACATGCTATCACTTCGCAGTCAGCCGCAAACTAAACAAATATCTAGACTTATGCACATCTCATGGCTACGGCTTTAGTGTCTTGGTCTTCACTACTCTCGGCGAATTAGGTGAAGACATGGTTGTTTTTCCGAGAAGATTGAAGAACCGCTTGGCTAACTACTATGTTAACAAAGAAAGTCGGAGGATCCCTCTTTCACAGGGTAGGCTTAGCAATCCAGAAAGGGGTTGGGGCACAGATCGTCTCCCGACTCCCACCCATTGATGTACCTAATTGATGTACCTAATGATGTGATGTAAACTAGAACGGGCCCCTAGCTCAGCTGGTGATCCCCGTTCCCCAAAGTTTAATGCGCTCCAGGAGGTCCCAGGTTCGAGTCCCCAATGGCGTAATATTGCCGGAATTAACATGGAAGGTAGTGTTAGTTTGCCCCCTTGTGACACAATCTCAGCCCCCTCCCGCCGTTTCGGCTCCCTTGGCTAGGTTACCCATGAGGCTCGCTGGTAGGTTAGCACAGCAACCTGTTCAATTAATGTAGTAGTATGTCGTTGGAGCTTAGCTTGTTAGGCTTCCAACTAGTTTCATGTAATAATATTTAATAATAATAATAATAACTTTAAAATAAAAAAAAATAATAATAATAATAATAATACTTACCTATGAAAAAGAAAAACTCTTGCTTTGCTGTTAACATCACGACTGTCCATACAATTCTTCAATCTTTTCAACAAGACAACAAAATCACCACCTAATTCACCCAAGGTTGTGAAAGCTAAAACACCAAAGCCGTATCCATGAGACAAGCATTTTTCCACATATTTGTTCCTCTTACGAGTAATAGCAGCCGAAATAGCATGACCAGGCGTGTAACTACGATTTCCACCTTTAGAGAATGACGAAACACCGGTAACATCGAAGCATACATTGTGGCCATTCTCTCAATTATAAATCAGAATATCGGCTGGTCTAAGTGGAGTGTTCCTATCAGATAGAAAAACCAAAGGGGCATCTATTCTGGCAGGAATACCACATTTGTAACATATGTCGGCAAGTAAGTCTCTTACCATATCATGTCGGAATTTCTGACCAACCTCGCTGGCGTAGTGGATAGCATGGTCACCAAACTGATCCATAGATCTTTTATAACAGGGGAATGTAATGTCTTCAACAAAAATATGAATCCCCAACCTGTATTGTAGCACAGACCTGAAAAAATGGGGCCCAATGGCTTGGTTAAGTCCAGAAATGGGAGTGTCCTTAAGATAATCTTGCGCATGAGGTAGTCTGTTGCTTTGCCATAGAATGGAGTCACGTTCCGACAAGGTGAATGTGTTGTTGATAGTCTTCTTAACAGCATCAAAGAAACGAACTGCCAGTAGGTGCATGGGCTGTGGGGCAGTTTCTTGGATATTCAAAAAGGGGTTGGGGCGCAGATTATTGCGCAACTCTCAGTCATCTCTGTGTAAATATTTACCTTTCAATAATAATAATAATGATTATTAATTTTTTTAGAGATGTCTTTGCCGATATGTGCTATAAAGCTGGTGTTCCAGCACAGAAATAAGCCTCTTTGGGTTTGTCTTCCAACTCCAACAAAGAATTGAAGCCGGCAGATCTTCTTGTCCACAATTGGGAGAATGGGAAAGTTGTTTGTTTGGATGTTACCGGTGTTTCACCTTTCACAACTGCCATGACGCGCAACTTCACTCCAGGACACGCTATTTCAGCAGCTATCACGCGTAAATGCCACAAATACCTCGACAAATGCACTACACACGGATACGGTTTTGGTGTATTGGCCTTTACCACCTTGGGGTAGCTAGGGGAAGACACTATTACTTTTATAAGAAGATCGAAGAACTGCCTCATTAGTCATGACCCCAACTCTAAGATAGGCGGTTCTCTTTTTCATAGGCTAGGCATTGCTATCCAAAAGGGTATTTGCACCCAGCTTGTTGCTCGGTTGCCTACCACCGATGTTGTCATGGACACAAACATGTAATCATTATATTTATAAATTAATTATTATTATTATTAATATAATAATAATAACTATGTACAAAATACCAATTATAATATTCCACAACCGCTCCCCGGCAGCGGCTCCAAAAATTGATCAAATTTTTATATAGTGGTAAATAGGTTGTCGTTCACTCGGACTTTGTTGAAATTGATTTTAGGCTTAAATAATGGAAAATACTAAAAATTAGAAAATATATATACAAAAGTTGACAAGATGAAGAGATGATCGGGACTCAGGATTCCACCAGACTTCAATTTCATGCAGTTCAAATACCAATTCTAAACTATAATAGCCCATAATATAAAGTTTCATTGACTTTAATTCATTGCCTAAAGTAGATTTCGAAAGTAATGGTTGTAAATCTAAAGTATGGGATATCAAAACATTTAAGCAAGCATAACCCATCAATTGAGATGACAACTATTCAATGATAATCATAATGGAATTACATAACTACGCAATTAGTCATAAAAAGAATTAATATAATTACCGCATTCGTGAAATTTGGTTTCCTCTGTTATCCCGGTGATGGGGTTTAACTCCTCATATTGTAGATACTCTCAAAAGAATTTTTTTATTGCTCAAAAAGTGCTTACAATGGTGAAAATGGAGAAAATAATAAAAGCAGCGAATTTGCAACGATGGTTGAGCGTTACAAACTCGCTGTTAACAAAGAAGGTGTTGCGAAATGAAGATATGCGTTACTAATGAACTGTTACAGAACTTGAAATATACGACACTAGACAACGACCGTTCTTGACAGCATAATGTTCTTCATGTTCATCTTTTCTGCAGCAACAGAAACTTCTCCCTGCAACTCGTGATTACTCACTATGTTGCTCTATCTTCTAACCCCTATCTCTCTTGAACCCCTCCATTCAAATGTAACATGGATCCTCACAAGAAATGAGATGTGAAAAATGTAGACACGTCTCACTTTCTTGTTTACTCTTAGTGGATTCAAGTGCTCGGCAAATCAAGTCATTCTTTAACCCACTACTGACACATTACTCTCCGGAACATTTCTTCACATATTAATCTTCAAGCAGTGAGATGGCCCTAATGGTGCCTACACGAAGAAACGATTAGCACCCACATTTCTCATTCTAGTGTCGTAACTAGACCCTTTGAAGATTTTAGCCGCAAACTCCAAAAATAGTTTCCAGTACCACAAAAGAATATGTCAGTCCACATTTTAAGCTCGGTCTGTTGGGTGCACTATGTAGCATTTTGTTTGTTGTTTTCTCAAACACCAATTTAGCTTCTTTTTATTCGTTTATTTTCCGGTGATTGGATTCACTTGTAATTCCTGCAAACTACCTAAAATAACATTATTAATCCAATAACGAGTCCTAGCTAGTGTAAATATGGGTATAATTGTGTCGCACTAACGTGCTTATCATGACCAATGGTTGGAACCGCAAAAAGAGAGCTTGGTTTATGCATTTACCAACCACCATAAACACTTTGGGAATCAAGCGACAAGTTTGGTAGAATTATCTCACCACCGGTTGAAGAAAAATATTTTTGGATGTGTCGATAATTTTGTTATTGTGTTTAACGCAATGGAGTATTACTTCCACCATGAGATTGATAATATTAAAGAGAAGTTTCAAAAAAGCCAGATCATGAAGTACAAAAAGATTGTACAAAAAGATGGTAACATCAAGAAATTGGAGGACCTTTGGTTGTTCAAGGGACTCCATTATAATGTTTCACATGCTTGCATTAAGAGGTTAATGGTAGAGGTGAATCTGATTGACATATGGGGAACCAAGCTGGACGAGATGTGTGTTTGCATCATGATGAAGTCTATGGGACTCCCTTGTCGCCATATGATAGTTAACTATGAACATGGCATAATCCCTTTAAGCGATATAGATCCATATTGGCAACAATTAAGTTTTGTCCCTCCTCCAAAGGGTGATGTCGGAGAAGAGTTTGGTGACAATGAAATGGAAAGAATCGTTATCGAGATGTACCGGAAAATGAAAAAACTTGAAAGAAAAATCTTTTGGGATGACATGCGGCCAATCGTTTATCCGCACACTTCGGAGAATGTCCAAGAACTGAAAAAAGAAAGGCCAAAGGTAGGCCAAGCACCACAGAAACAAATAACAAGTAAGAGAATATGCAAAGGTGTTGTCTAAGAGGAAAAGTGAAATGAACGCTTTTACTAGAGATCCTTCGGCGCATGAGCATACCGCGGTGAAGTACCAAGAAGATTCTAAGAAAATGGCTAGGAGTATTATGGAAAAGGGCGAAACAAGTGAACGGGATACGAAGAAAAAAGGACTGATGTTACACTCGCTACCAACCCAACCTACTCCATCGGAACCTAGCCAACAAACTCAACGAGACGTGAAGCTTAAGGCTCCAATGTGCCACATCCAAGAAAGGAGTCGACCAATTGATGATACACCACCTCTTGTTGATAAAATCTACTTGGAAGAGCTACCTCCTTACATTAGAAAGTACGTCATATCCACCGACGACGTCCCTCCGGATGGTAATTGCGGTTTCCACGTTGTCATACAACAACTAGGGACTTTCACTCAAGGTGCCAAGCTATATAATGATTGTAAAATCACTTATGTCCGCAAAGGTTGTTGATGAAGCAAAAGGAGAACCCGTCATTTTACAAGACAATGTTGAGCAATGGGGATGCAGTTTGTTAGGTATCAAAGCCGTCTCCATGGGGGAAATCCAATCACAAGGGATTATTGGATGGGCATGTCGATATGTGGGCACTTAATCGCCGACTCATTCAATTGCGTGGTTCACTATTTCTCAAAAGGTGCTAGTTTCACATATACTCCGAAAACAACCATATGTGTCGAGCAACTTAAACATAGGAGATTGGTGATTGCGTTGATTAAGAACAACCATTTTATAGGCCTCCGTGTAGAAGACAATTGTCCATTTCCTCCGATATGCGGAAACTCTTATTGGCATGGATCTAACCCCGACACAATGTTGGGTTGGTGCATTATGTATGAGCATAACATGGAGATGTGGAAAACTTTGACGGATTCGGACAAAATTATACACGAATGTCCAATTGTCCTTGAGGATGATTAAATATAACATTAATTAATTAAACTAAGTATGCTTTGAACATCATATTATGAATTAAAGATTGTCTTTTTTGGAATTTGGTCTTATTTTTGGGTGTATTATAGTGTATTTGTATAATTTGCTTTTATTTTTAAAGGTTTACAGTGATATATTCGGTTAAGGAAAGAAATATACGTAGTAACCGAACCCAAATTTTCGGTTGCCTGGTAAAATTGTGCATGTAACCGAACTACTATTGGGAAAAAATAGCGAACCAACCGAACAGAGTGGTCAAAGTTCGATTAAATCAGAACTCAACATAGTGGGAAAAATAACACAGTTCGGTTATATTGGAAAAAAAATTGTAATATTGGTAGAGTTCGGTTACTAAATAGTTTTAGAAATTTTTGCGAACCAACCGAACAGAGTGGGCAAAGTTCGGTTAAATCAGAACTCAAGTAGTGGAAAAATAGCACAGTTCGGTTACATTGGAATTTTTTTTTTCTTTTTATTTGTAATATGGGTAGAGTTCGGTTACTAAATAATTTTAGAATTTTTTGCGGACCAACCGAACACAAAGTTCGGTAACCTACTTTTAAATCCTATGGAACCGAACTGTTCTTCGTGTTCTTCCTTTCAGGAAGTTCGGTTAAGAAACTAGGTTTTTTTGAAACTCGTCCTAACCAAACAAGGCACTGTAACTTCCATATGAACCCTATTTTGATGATTTCTATTCAATTAAACGAATCAAAATCAAATTAAAAGTAATGGGTTTGGTTGAAAATACTTGCGAACTTTTCCCATGTCAGTTTCAGGGTTCTTCTTGCATCTATTATAGTCGATTATGACTTCACCTTCCGGTTCCACTTCTTTATTAATCTCCAATTCACTTGGCTGATTTGCTAGATGTGCTAAATCGGAACCTTTTCAAGTGAGTCTTGGTGTTTCTTTCGAAGAACCATTCTTATACTCGATTGATTAATCGACGATTAATCGATGAAGACGATGTTGCCGCACGGTTTGTGGAGGAAAACTGTTTTGTTTTCTTTTTAGATTAGGTTACGCGATTTGGATAAGTGGCCACTTAAGTTAGGTTTAATTTTAATTAGGATAAGGGGCAAATTAGTAATCTCAAGATTTTAGGACATCCCTTACCATTGTATGGGAGGTGGCCTTATAAAACAATGGTCCCACAAAAAACCATGGCCCCAAAAAATGGTTCATCTAAAACCATCAATGGCACACAAAAACAATATTTGCAAAAGCTCTCACAGTTTTGTATGGTGGGTCCCGGTAGGCCCCGCCGGAGGACAATAGGGGGCCACTTATGGTATGACCAATGAAAAATTTGTGAGGAGTAGTTTTGGCCTTGTTTTTTTGCTCGGTTCAAATAGAACTTTTGTAAAACCATTTTGTGCTTGGATAGGTGGGTTTTATGCCATTGGTTCTCCTAATCTTGCTATGGAAATTAATAATGACCTTTCTGGTAGATTCAGGTTAGATTTCGGCTTGTAAAGAGTAATTTGCATAGCCGTCATCAACATACCCAATTGTAGCAGAGGAACCAAAACGAAACTTGCAATTGAAAATAGAGAGTGGTGGACTATCTTGATAATACCACAGATCAAGCATACTTAGCATCTTACATCAAAAGTAAAACAATAAATTAGGTTTCTCAGAGGGGAAAATCCCCAAATATCTGGTTTGTAAATGGGAATAAACATAAATTCCGAAAAATAAACAAAGATTGGGGGCCATCCAGTTTAATTGGGGGCCATGCATTATAGGACAAAAAAGATCACCCCACCCTAATTTGGGTCACCCCTTATCAATTTTTTTTCTAAATGAATAAAAAGCCCTTGCATAATTAGTAATAATTTTAAGTAATTAGTGATAATCTTACTTAATTAGAGTTTAACTTTTTTTTTTCAAAATTTTTATTTATCCATGTGTGAAAAATCGTTGAGATCATATAATTTTTTTTTTTTTTGCCCAGATCCGTATGAAAAATCGTCATGGTATTGAAGTGGTTCATTGAAGACTCTAAACAGTCGTTAATGTTTAGACTGTTTCAGTGACAACTCTAAACAGTCGTTATTTTTTTATAAAAGAGTCGTTATCTGACTGTTGTTACTGTTTCAGTGACGACACCGAACAGTCGTTAATGTTTCGACAGTTTTAGTGACGACTCTAAACAGTCGTTATTTCTTATAAAAGAGTCGTTATCTTCTTCGAAGAGTCATTAATTGCGGAAATATACGACAGTTTGGAGTCATCATATAAAGATCAATACCCTGACGACCCTTTGGAAGTGTCGTTATTGTTTTTATTATGTATATGAAGACCCTTAAAGTCGTCATTGTCTTTGAAGGATCGTTTATTAGGATCGTTATTTGAAAAAAAAAATTAAAAAAAAATCAAGAGTAAAACAGTATTTTCATAATAGAATAAATACACCCCTGAAAATTTTGGGGTGCAAATAAAATGTCAAGGCCCCCGATTGGATTTTATGCCCCAATCAAGCGAGGATAAGAAAACCATAGATAGTATTATACTCCCTCCGTCCCTAATTAGATGAGCTACTTGGTTTTTAGTTTTGTCCACAAATAGATGAGCTATTTCACTAACCAAGGGGATATTTCTAAAACTACCCTTTTAATTGATTATTTTTTCTATAAAAATATGTATAATTTGATAGTCATTTTTATATTCGTTGCGTAAAAATGTTTTTCAACGGTATAAAGTTTATAAAAAACCGTGGTATAGTTTAAGAGATAAATCGTTTCTAAATTTTACTAATTATTGTCTATAAGGGTATAATTGTAAAAAATACTTAAATATACTCCACTTTCCTCCTTATCTTAAAATTTGCATTACAAAATCCATATATTATCTTCATCACACTTGCATCAAAATATATCAGTTAACATTCCTCAGATCTACCACCACAAAAAACCCTAATTCCATGAAATTAAAAACCCTAATTCCATAAAATTATAATAAAAAAATAAAAATAAAAATAAAACTAAAATCAGGAGCCACACTTTCGGAATCATAACCACCATCACAAACACCACCTAATCTATCTCCGTTTGCGATCAAGGATCGACTCTGTGATATCAAAAACCACTAGAATCCCAAAAAGTACTGCAAATATTGTCAATAATCTTCCTTCTTTGTCTTGTATTTCCTGGTCGAGCTTACAGTACTCATCGTATGCGTTAAGCGCCGCCTTACCCATTACTTACAAACGTCGCCGGAGATGTAGATGAAAAACACTTTTCTCCTGCGCAAAGATGACTATGGTGAGAACCGCACAGCTGTTCCCGTTTGGCTTTTTATAAACTTAAAAGGTTGGTATACGCGGAACTACTGGATTCGTCCAACTTAGTTTCATAAGGATCCCTGTTGACAGCCGTCCATCTGTTAGATGCATCATTATTATATTATACTTATATAGGTTGGTGGTACCAGTACTCTCGGTAGAGGGCTTATTCTTTTGGTGGCGGAGGATTATCTAGATTCTTCCGGAGTCTTCTTGGCTTAGTGAATGGTGGGCCATCCACATAAACCATGTTCACATAACAAAATGGATTTTCCTCCACCAAATTCTTCTTCTTATTATTATATGGTGATTGGGATATACCTAGATTAATTGGGGTATACCCATTTTATTCCAATCCAAACTAGTGTGCTAAGGGGTGTCTAAAAGGTGTTAAAGGACCAAATTGCCCCCCAACAAAAACCACGCCGACCAAAAATCTATCTAAAAGAATTTCAATTTTTTTTTCCAAAACTCTAACTATGAAACCAAATCAGAAAAAAAAAAATAATAAAATAAAAAATTGGATTATACGGGTTTTGAGATTGGGTATGATTTTGTACCCAATCTCAAGTCTTGTACATCCAAATTTTTATCAACAGTCGGCATGGTTTATTTTTGCCGACCTTGCCGACTTCCTAGGTTGAATATTGTGCCGACTTTTCATCTCTGAAATTTGCATTTACAGGGTCGGCACGGTATTCATCTTTATACCTTGCCGACTATAGTTTACTCGGCAGGTTATGAAATTAATACCTTGCCGACTAATCATGCATTTGTAATACCTTTCTGTGTATGTCAAAAATCCTATAGTCGGCAAGTTATTTTTTGTCGACCTTGCCGACTATAAGGTAGTCGGCAAGGTAAAAAATCAATAAGATGCCGACTAGTGAAACATCTACAACAGTCTCCTGTATGTCAAAAATAATAAAGTCGGCATCTTCTCACCGACCTTGTCGGCCAGATATAGTCGGCATGTTATTCATGCGTAGACCTTGCCGGCCAGATATAGTCGGCATGTTCTTCATTCGTCGACCCTGCCAACTTTTCATAGTTTCAGAACTGAAAGTATTGATTTCTTCTTTAATTTAGAGTATGATTTCATACATTAGCTTTGCAATCCCCTTTTTAGAAGTGTTTGGGTAGTACGTTTTCATTTCCATTGCAAAAAAATAATAATCTCAAAACTATTTTTTTTCATCAAAAATCTTCCCACATGAGTTCAATCAAAAACAAAATTTCATAACTTAAATTCATAAGTTTTAATCTACTTAATTAATTCATCTAAACACAATTAATTATCCTAATCAGAATTTTTAGTGTTAATTAAACAAGGGTATATTGGCATTTATAAAATACAAGGTTAAGGGGTGGCCTTTTTTACTTCAAAATGACTTGGCTTTTGTCTCATTAGGTATACCCTAATTAATTTGGGTATACCCCAATCAAGCCAGGTTATTCTTGTGAACATTTCTATTTATCTAATCATAAATGCATGGTGAGGGGTGGCGTGTGATTAAGCTATTCCCAAATACACCACAATCTTTTAAATATCAACATATATGTTTGATACCAAGTGTGATCGTCTATGGACAAAGTCGAGATAATAAGACAATTATGGTACACACTTTATGTGATCGCCTATGGATATGAGATTGAGATAATACAACAACAAAGAGTTCGCTTTATAATATGTACGGTATAAAATCGAGACACTATATGATCAATATCAAGTGACTTGGATTAACGTACTTGTGTAATTTACTTAATTATAATAACAATTATAATCCCGAAATAAAGTAAATGACACAACAAAATTTTGTTAACGAGGAAACCGTAAATATAGAAAAACCCCGAGACCTAGTCCAGTTTTGAATACTCACATAATTGCTATACAAAATCTAATACCAACTTTGTATAGTTGAGACCAAGTAGTCTACCCCTATCTACTTAGTTTCCTTAGTATCCCTGCGCCTTCGAATTCTAGAGTCACGCACGTGAATCACCAATCCTTTTGATTGTATTTCAAACAGTAAAGGATAAAGTTTTTTGGTAATCACTCTATTCAATCTTGGTAATAAGATATTAATGAGTCGTTGACGAAGGCTCTTCCGTTTAATCTAAAAAACTCCTTTGTCTGGTTAGATCAATCTAAACTTTGATTAGCGAAATAACCAAATTCTTGATTTGCAATCAATCAATATAGAACTCAAAGAGTAACTATCATGTGATGCCGATCTCACAAAACTAGCCAATCAAGTCTATCAAAGATAAACACAATTCTAGTTGGATCCCAGCAAATCAAGGTTTGTGCACACAATTCACAATATACAAAAACTAATAAGAAAAACTCCTTCGTTTGTCTTCAATAATAACCTGCACAACACAACTTGAATCCTCTTGTGATCAATCACACACATAACGGAGTCTGTTAACAATGGATTATCACAAGATTTAGATCCTAAAATGGTTCTAAAGATCTCGTCGATACTTTGATCTAGTTTGAGTGAGCCTTATATCAGAAGACAAGGTTCTCAAGAATAAACAAACTAGGTGCAATCAAAGTTTCAACAACCGTTAGTCAATCAAATCAATAACCGAAAACTAAAATAACAATGCAATTATCTAGTTTCCCACCAAAGGTACTCGTAGAGCTTCTTGATCCCACAAAAGTCTTTAAACGAGCGGTCGTAAGATATTTCACCTAATTATGGTACTTTCCTCTCCAAATAGACGGCTCTACCAGATACAATAAGTATGAAGTTTGCCTGGATCTTAGGATAGTTTGCAAGAAATGCAAACTCAAGTATTTATAGACCAAGGTTGTTTGGACAACTAGGAAATTCCAAAATCGAAAATATTATCAAGATATTCATTAAAGTACCTAATTTCGGTTTTCCTATTTCTAATTAATTACCAAACCATATTTCCGAAATCTCTCTTAGAAAACTTCTATTATTAGTCTAGCAAATTAACTAATAATATTTTCCAGAGGATATGCTTTAATTGCTGGTAATTAAAACATATATTATAAAATAAAAATCATAATTAAATGTTTTTCAATTTTTCGGTATGGGATCACCTTGAGTATTAAGAAATATATTTGAACAATCAATGATAAGAGTTATGTATATGTTCAAATAATGTCAACATCTAGAAGTTTCTCAGCAAACCCTAATTCAAAGTTTCACACAAAACAAAAAGAGATATGTGAATATTGGAAACTCGGTTTTGCTCCTTAGGATCGGTTCCACATGACTGACAATGTAAGTTGTGATCGGTTATACTATGCTTCCCAAACTAGGTTGTGACCGGTTTGAAAATGGGTCTAACAACCATACCCAACAATTCGTTTGGCAATCTGAGAGGACTTACTCCAGTACACTTTCTATAGAATCAACTAGACAGTCATACTCAATCTAGAGTAAAGTATATCAAAGAGTTTAATATCTCTGTTTCACAATGTAATCAACAAATCAAACAGATATAAATCCGCGAGCCTGATTATTATGTGAAACAACTTGAATGGTACCAAATACCAATGTTCAAGTGTCAATCAATGTAAATCGACAATCAAAGGTTGGATATTCTAATTGATTGATCTTAACGCACAACCTGTGATATTTTAATTATATGACAAAATATAATGCGGAAAAGATATAACACAGACACCAGAATTTTGTTAACGAGGAAACCGCAAATGCAGAAAAACCCCGGGACCTAGTCCAGTTTGGACACCACACTGTATTAAGCCGCTACAGACTCTAGCCTACTACCAACTAACTTCGGACTGGACTGTAGTTGAACCCTAATCAATCTCACACTAATTCAAGGTACAGTTGCTCTCCTTACGTCTCTGATCCCAGCAGGATACTACGCATTTGATTCCCTTAGTTGATCTCACCCACAACCAAGAGTTGCTACGACCCAAAGTCGAAGACTTGATAAACAAATCTGTCTCACACAGAAAAGTCTATATGATTGAATAAATCTGTCTCTCACAGAAATACCCAAGAGTTTTTGTTCTTTCTTTTGATAAATCAAGGTGGACATGAACCAATTGATAAACCAGACTTATATTCCCGAAGAACAGCCTAGTATTATCAATCACCTCACAATAATCTTAATCGACTAGCGAAACAAAATATTGTGGAATCACAAACGATGAGACGAAGATGTTTGTGATTATTTTTATCTTGCCTGTTGGAGAAATTAATCTCGAGTCAATTATTTCAATTGTACTCAATACGATAGAATCGGTCAAGATCAGAACACGCAACTACAAGAGAATAGTTGGGTCTGGCTTCACAATCCCAATGAAGTCTTTGAAGTCTTTAACCTACAGGGTCTCGATAGAAACCTAAGGTTAAAGGACAATCGACTCTAATTATGCAAGTAGCAACACACATGAGGTGCGGGGATTAGGTTTCCCATTTGCTAGAGTTCTCCTTTATATTTCAAACCAGGGTTTGCAATCCAAGTTACCTTGGTAACAATGCATTCAATATTCACTGTTAGATGAAAAACCTGATTCAACCAAGCTAATATCTTTCAACCGTTAGATCGAACTTAGCTTGTTACACACAAATGAAATGTACCCTCATTCAGGTTTATGTAACCGTACCTAAACGTGTACACCATGTTGGTTCACAAATAGTTAACCAAGGTTAGCCATATGATTACTCTCATATCAATCTTATTCATCTTAACCATAACTAGTTCAAATGACTCAAATGAAACTAGTTAAAGAGCCGTCGAATTGCTATATTCTCATAGAAGTATACAAGAACACAATTGAAGCAAAATCGGTTTGATTAACTCGAATCAATACATGAACATTATAGTCACGGTTATTGTATTCCTTATTTTATAAATGTTTAGGTTTATGTACACAACCGATTTTAGAAAGTAACTACTTAAGTATGCGTACGGGTATGCGTACTTAAGTATCCAGATTTGAGTTTGTTTTGGTTTTCAAACTCACCAGAAATTCACGAACGTGAACTTTCCGTCAGTATAAATTCACGTGCGTGAACTTTCTAGTGGTTTTCAAACTCACCAGAAATTCACGTACGGGTACGCATACTTTGGTAACTGGTTTGAGTTGGTTTTGATTTCCAAACTCAATAGAAATTCACGGACGTGAACTTTCGCCATGTATGCCAGTCTCCATCAACCATTTAGTACACACACAAGTATGTATACATTTGGTTCACGGTTTTGGACTTATACACAAATGTGCGAACACACTATATGCTTATATCCAAAGATGGTTACATGATTCTAAGCTCTTTATTTCAATTATTGGAACATTCTTAGAGGATGATTTCACACACTCTTAGCATCAAAGCAATTTTCAAGATATTGAAATAATCATTATAGAAACATTCCAAGTCTACACCAAATGATTGTATCACACAAACCAAGTAAGATGTTACTCGGCAATTTTCACATGATATAAGATGAACTTGGTCGAAGCGAAAGCTTTCCAACATATATTTCGAGAAATATGTAAGCGAGATAAACTCAACTCGAAATCTCAAATGTGTATATAAAAAACTATATCGTAATACGACTTATGTATGAATATAGGAGATAGAGTAGAAATAGACTTTCCAAGTGATAGATGAGTTTAAGCTCCACATACCTTTTGTTGATGAAGTTCCACAAGCTCCCCTTAGTAGTTCTTCGTCTTCAAATGATGAACGCCGTGAAAACTAAGCTCAACTACACAATCTATGTCCTAGTCCGAGACATCTATAAATAGGCTAGAAATCAAGACTTATAGTTTTGATCACTAACATTGGCAAACATGCTTGAGATAGCAACGCATGCGAGTTCGACCGAGCAGTGCTCTAACAGACGGAATCTTTAGAACTGTTTGTAGATCTAAAGACATCTTGTGATAATCTGTTGTTAACAAACTCCGTTCAGTGTGTGATTGATCACAAGAGATTCAAGTGGTGTTGTCCAGGTGTTTATTGAAGATTAAAGAAGATTTGAAGATAAAAAAATATTTTTTATTTGGTTCTCACATCTTTGGGTGTGCACAAACCTTGATCGGTTGGGATCCAACTAGAATCGGATTTATTCGATTGATTAGTTGCGTGAGATTGGCATCACTTTATAGTTTCTTGTTGGAATCTATATCGATTGATTGCAAATCTAAACTTGACTACTTTGTAGTAATTGGATAGATTGATCTAACCAGTCAAAGGAGTTTATTAGATTAAACGGAAGAGCCTTTGCATATGACTTGAGATATCTTTATCTTGAAAAAATCGAAAGAGTTGTTACCAAATAGATTTGTTGTTCCTTTACTATTTGGAATATGATCCAAAGGAATTGTTCTTGTGCGTGCACTCATCGAAGTCGAAAGCGCAGGGATACTGAGGGAACTAAGTGAACTAGGGGTAGTTATTTGGTATCAACTATACGAAGTTGGTTTAGATTTTGTATAACGGCTTAATTCTGAGAGTATTCAATTCTGGACTAGGTCCCGAGGTTTTTCTGCATTTGCAATTTTCCTCGTTAGCAAAATCCTGCTGTGTATTTTACTTTTCTGTTTCCGTAATTATAATTGTTTTATTATAATTATAAGTAAAATACACAAATTTTAACTCTGATATACTTGATAGTGATCCTATAGAGTTTGGTTAAATCCGAACCTATTATCAAGTATCACCTTTTGGTGGTCGTATTGTCTTTATCTCGTATCCATAGACAATCACACAAAGTGCGAATACCAATTTGTTTTATTGTCTCGACTTTATCCATAGATGATCACTTTCGGTAAGAGGACTTATAGGTGGATAAATAAAATATTGTGGTGTATTTGGGTACCCTCGTCTTTTCAGTATTTACGAAGTTCCAAAAGATAAGCGTTTATACTTCATAATTCAATAAGTTCTTGACATTTTGATCGTAATGATATGACCAAGTCTAACCACCATAGTATTATATATATACAGCTTCGCGTGTTATGTTTTCAATATAATCCGATTTGAAAGATACGTTAGGAATGAAAACAAGATCAAGTCAACATTACTAGCCTCAAGTGGAAGGATGATGTCCTCGTTGTAGTCGTTACTTCTTCACATTCTTCAGGTCTTCGGAGTTATACTTGTACGTCTCAACATTCCTAAACTTGTTATCAATCTAGATAGTTTAAGTCTTTATTGATTAAGATCATATAATACTCGTTCTTGTTGAATTCAAATTTTGAAATATAAATTGTAAGTCTCGCGCTTGTTAGAAATATGATCTTGTACAATTCGGGTACGTACTAGATTGATCTTGGATATTGATTATTTAATTTTCCAAGAACTCTTCTACATAATCAGGTAGGGATAAACTTTTGGTACTTACATATTGACTGTGGAAGAGAAAGAGAAAATTCTATATACAATCTTCTTCAAGGGTCTTTATAGCTCATCTACTTGTGATTGTGTTAGGTTTTGTTCATTCAGGTTGCCGAACGAAAAATTTGGCGGTGTACTTGGATCCCTCTCATTTTCAATTGGTATTAGAGCAAGCAAACACCGTGATGCCTAACAAGTCTGCATTTGTAAGCCATCCAGATTCCAAACCAACAAAAATACGTATTGATATGGCTTCCTCTGGATTTGATTATCCAAATGTTTGGGGATTACCTCAAAGGATGACTCATTAGTTGATTTAACATAATCCAGAGGTAAAGAATTTGGAATATCCTCTGTTGAAAAAGTTCCAATGCACTTTCTTATCTCCCTTCTTTCATCCACTCTTTTATTTCTCTTAGTGTTGGATTATTTACTTTTTGAGGTTTTTTTTTTTTTTTTTTAAAAAAGAAGATAATTTGTGATCTTTAATGGACAATGGTTGGTTTTGAATTGAATCATACAATTTTAAACGGTTTCTTCCAAAAATAAAGAATAAGTTGGAGTTTGGTTGTTAAAAAACTCAAGTAAACAACATAGTAAAAATCCCAAAATCTAAGATAGCTTATGGGTATGAGATGGAGGATGGATCTTTAAATTATTGTTATTGTTTACAATCAAGCTCTCTATTTTCTCAAAGATATTTTCATACCCATTAACACTAGATTTTTCTTCTTTGATTCTCACTTATAAAAAGGTGTTTAAAGGTGAAAAAAGGTTGATATTATTCCTGAAAAACATCTCATTATTTCTAAGTTTTTCACCATCATCAAATGATCAATAACTATATGATAACATGGAAACCATTTCATGAACAACTTTCTTCATGGGATGTTGATATTTCAGGTCCTCTATTTATTCTCATTTTCTAAAGTCATCTCTTCAAAATAGTCTCAACTATTGTAATCTCTCCACATGAATATTACATCTCTAGGATATCAAGTTTTTTTTTCTTCAAATAATGATATGATTAATAATTTATGGATCAATCTTCCATGTATAACATTGATTTTTCCCGCAGCATACAAAACCTTGGTGAAAATAAAATTAAGGGATATTTTGACTTTGGGTCACATAAAAGTGACCAGATTTGCGATTGGGTCATGAACAAATTTTAATTAGAGTTTGGGTCACAAGACCACCTTTGACCGTGTTGACAGTTACATAATTCTGTTAAATATGGAAAATACCAACATAATATTAGATTTTGATTTATTTACTAACCCAACCATTGTAATTCCCGTTAAATATTGAAAAGATCTGAGATTTTTGCGTGAGAGACATTAACCCCTGTACTTTATCGTCGTCATCAGATGATTTTAAAAAAAATAATCATTCAATTGTCTTTGAAAATTAAATAGTGAAACCTATACTGAGCATTGATTGCTTCTTTCAATTTGTATAAACTAGGATAATAACTTCTTGGATTTTTTTTTGCTTCTGTGTAATTACGCATCTTGCTCAATCATAGCCGTCTCTGGTGAATTAGCAAAAGAAGAAACAAAAAAACCACAAGAACCCTAATTACAGGAAATCCCCAAATTGACGTTCAAAACGTTAATTGAACAATTGAAATTCAAATAAACATGAATCAGATGAACTAACACAAACCCATTAACTAAAATTGATAGAATTTCATAGCAACAATTATGAATTTGATCAATTAGGTTAGCAAAAACATAACTAGAAATAGAAATTATCATGGTACTCTACAAGGACAAATTCAAACCATCAATTATGCACCCATTCATCATCTTCTTATTCTTCTTCTTGTTATCTTGTTGCCACACAAAAAAAAAATCCCATTGTTTCTTCTTCTTGTGCTCTAGTTCTGTTTCTAGCTAGGGTTTTCTAAAAATGCTTCCATTTAATTGATTCTAGTACTAATCTAATTCCGTTGTACATAAAATCCTAACTGATTATCATGGCATGCTCCTCTTAAATCATGAACAAAACATATATGAGAAAACAAATTTACGGGGAATGGAGAAGCTATGGCTCGTGAAGAGATTACAGAAAAAAGAGAGAAGATGGAGTATGTTTTGATCGAGAAAAAAAGGTTTGGTCGGTCTGCTTCGCTAACGGTGTTTCACTGCGTTAAATAAATAAAAACCAATTTAAAAAATAAATAATTTCTAACTGTCAACACGGTCAACGGTGGTCTTGTGACCCAAACTCTAATTAAAAAAATTTCATGACCCAATCGCAACTCTGGTCACTTTTATGTGACCCAAAGTCAAAATATCCCTAAAATTAATAAGGTTAATTGCAGATCTCAACATAAAAAAGAACATATTCAAATTGATTCTTTGCACTATGATCCTTAATCCAATCCGTCCATGTAAATGGATCATCTTCGTGATTTTAAAATCAAAGAAAAATAATTAATGCTGTCGTGTAATGAAAAGATTTTCATTCACAAAAATTAGCATATAAAAATTCATAGAAAATGTAAACTAATAAGATCTTTAGAAAAACATTAAATATCTTAAGTAGAGAAAGCACAAACTTGATCAGCAGAAACTTCGATTGAATTAGAAATATGATGAAGTGTTAGTCAATTTTTACGTGCTTAGTCATAACACGAAAGATATGATTGCATGTTAGAGTACTAATACTCATTTTTCACAAAGTAAATTATAAGGAGCGGAGATAGAAATACTTAACTCCTTGAGCAGATAGGATAACCGAAGCATCTCAACTGAAGTGTTTACAAGAGACTTGTATCATATATTGGTGCCCAGATCTTAAACTACTCAATTATTTTTCTTAAAAATAATTTAATGTATAACTCTAATCACAAAAAATATAATTCAACAACAATTAAAATATCTGAAATTTTACTTGGACAACGATTTGAAATTTCCAAATATTTTATTTTTAACTTAACAAAAAGAGGATATTATCATAGTTGGGGAAATAACACAACAAGTTTTCAAATACTAAAACTTTTTAAGTTTGTTTTTTTGTTGTTACGGTCGTAGTTATAGTTATTTTTCTCGCGAATGTTATTGTCTAACTTGATATACATATATATGTGCATGTATCATGAATTCAATAATGGTGACCTATAAAAATAAAGAAACACAACCTATAGCCCTATTGTTTCACAGTTGGTCATAACTTTTACCACTATTTTGAAATAAAAGAAGATCTTGTCACGCAATACTGAGGTTTTAGATTGAGAAAAAAACAAGTTTTGAAGATCAAGAATTCAGAGACACAATTGATTATGTAAGGAAACCTAGCCGATTTTAAAAGTTAAGAAAACAAAAGTTTCCTAGTTCCGGAATCAGCAAGGTCCATCCCAACCTTGTTAATTTTTCTTCGGAATGTTTTAAATAGGTTCGACTATTTTAGGCAAAACACACATGAGCAAAATCAGCTAGGTGCCTAGGTCTTTTCCAATAATCTTGTCGATTCTGAAATCGAATATTAGGACAAGAGTATACTTTCATAATCGAATGGTTCCATGCATATGGCCTAGCCTATTCTTACAAAGCTTCGTGATATTAGACCCAAATGGCATTACCATCTTCACATCCGGTACCAATACTGATCCATTGCAAAAGTTGAATCCTAAAGTTAGACCCAAGTGAAGTCTTGAAAATCTTAGAACCATTAGAGATCATGATTATGTTAAAAACGCCTCAAAATAAGTTTTACAACGTAAAAATTACAAAGTGAAGTAAATATTTTTTACCCTGGTGATTACGAAGCTTTCTCAATCGAAGAATTTTGATGCGATTAATGATATTATGAACAAAATAAAAACTGAAGAAAAGAGTTAGTGTAATCTATCAGATGATTTCTTTTACTTTGTTATTAAGATTTATGTAATGTTGGAGTTTATGTTGAGGAAGCATTTAGAACTCTCTTCGTGATGCCAGATTAGTATTGTTGGTCGTCTACTTTCAGTTTTTTGCTTAACTTACTTGTTTATTAAAAACGGTATGAAGTTTTCATGGAGTTTACTTGGGTGTTGCCAAATTGGGTTTATTTATTGATACTTGGGGTATGTAAAAAGACGAGTTTTGAGATTATTTTGTAGGTGGCGTTACAGAAGCTGATGGGTCTCAAGTGAGCTAGGAAGGTGAATATGTCAATTTTAATAAGGGATAATTGGAGTTTGGTACTCAGGTTTAGACCAACACTAGGCTTTGGTCTAACATTTGTCCAACGTTAGGCTTTGGTACCTGGACTGGACGTTGACTATGGTTGACTGTCTGTGACCTAACATTAATTAATTTTGTAAAATAAATAATAAAAGAATAATGAATTTACAAGTCTAGCCCCGAAGTGGGTTTACGATCCAACGGTGGAAAAAAAAAACAATTAGTCTACGGCTCGGATGTAAGAGTGACCCTAATTCTTCACTCTTCTTCCTCCACCTGCATACCGAACTCAATCTTCTTCTGCAACAGCTACAACACCCGAGCACCCAATCTGTTCCAACAACAACTCACTTCTTCCTAGCAATAACTTCATCTTCCAATTCCTTCGACCCACTACAACATCGATCACCAGATTCATCTCTTCTTCCCTTATATTTCATTATCATCAACAACAATAGCTTTACATATTCCCCCTATCCATTTTTAGTCCTAAACCTTCAATAAATCCAGTCATTTTCGATCTTTGATTGCCAATTTCAAGTTCAACTGAAACCTACTCTTTGAAAATCATTCAATTTAAAAACTCACATTTGTTTATCCTTTAAGACCCAACCAATTTCTCCCTTATTAATGAAACCCTGAATTTCAACTGAATCAAACAAACCCTAAGAACCCTAATTTACGGATTTAATGAAACCCCGAATTTCACTAAATGGAAACCCAAATTTCTAAATCAAACGAACCCTCAATTTCACTAAAGGGTAACTCCAAGTGTTGAATCAAATCAAAACCTCAATTTATGTTTCTTGATCTTCTCGTACACAACCACGAATCGATGGCAGCAACACTAATTTGAATCCTTTTCTTCTCTCTGATTCTTGGCTAAATCCAATTCATAATACCCTTCAATCAATCGACCCCAATTTCAGCAGCAACACCAGTTCTTTCCTTATTACTTTAGAAAACCAAAAACCCCAAATTTAATTGTTTATTGTTGTTGTCGCTGTCGCCTGAATTCGAAAACCATCAGCTACACCAATCTCAGACGACCTAGAAAACCCCCAAATCTGTAGCTACAACCACCACTGCCTCAGATCCCCTTTATGTGCTCTTCAATCGCCATGATAACCTAACTTCGTTGTTGAAGAATGAATTCAGATAAGTACCAAGCTTTCTTCAATTGATTGCAAGACAAATCAATCAACCCCAAAACAAACTCAAATGTCTGCATCTTAGCTTCTATTTTCAGATCACATTTGAAAACCCATGAATCCATCGTTGGCGTTGCTGCCGTTGGAAGAGGTCCTGAACTCCACCGACAATAATTGTACCAGTGAGAAAATTTTCCTTTTTCTTTCGACAAGAAATGAAGATGCTTTGATGCTCTCGAAACCCTAATCTCGCTAAATCGAAAACCTAAGTTCACTAAATCAAAATCCCAATTATTGTTTTGTTCAAAGTGGTGTTGGTGATTACGGTTGAATGGTGTTACACCGGTTGAACTGGTGCGGAAAAAAGAAGATACAGATAAAGTAATGGTGTTGTCTTGGTCGTGCTGTGAAAAAGGATGGAAGAAGACACTACTATCTAAAAATCTTAGATAGGAGGCTATAATAGTAAATTCTACTTTTAATTTATTTTTAAATTGGTTATTTCTTTTTTTTAATAATTTTAAAACATAAATCAACTTTTAACCTAGTCAATGATAGTCAACGTCCAGTCCAAGTACCAAGCCCTAACGTTGGACAAATGTTAGACCAAAGCCTAGTGTTGGTCTAAACCCGAGTACCAAACTCCAATTATCCCTTTTAATAATAAGGGATATGAAAGTAGATTTCATTTCTTTGAGCATGTAACCAGAATTTTAAAAAAATATTTATCCGTGTGAAAAATATCCTCACCAACAATGTCACAGTTGGTTTGAAAGAAGTTTGGTGAGAAGTCATTAGGACCAGGTAATTTATCACCTTCCATACTGAATATGATATTTTTTTTATTTCTATGGCATCTGGGATGGATTTAAGGTGTTCATTTTCTTGGGGAGCGATATAAGTTGGTATTACGTTTGGAATCTCAGGGTTGAGATTGTTGATTTCAGCAGTAGCCATCTGCATGAAATGACTGGTCAAGCAATCTGCAATTTCAGCTGGGTCATTGAGCCAATTGTCTCTGTTTTCTTGGATAGTTTCAATCCTATTTTTTTCTCTCCTATTTTTGGTTGCTCTGTGGAAGTATCTTGCGTTTCTGTCACCCAATTTCATGTTCTGGTCCCTGACCTTCGTTTGCCAGAACTTTTCTTCAGTTGCCTCCCAATATCTTACCTCTTTTCTAGCATTATTGATGACAATTCCTCTATCCATGCTATAATAGTTTTTATAACACCATTCCAGATGTTTTTGATCTCTTAAACATTAGTCTTGATATTTCCATACACCTCCTTATTCCAGAGTTTAACTCTAATTTTAATATCCTTTAGTTTTATGGCAATAGTGAATGTTGAGGAGCCTTGTAGATTTGATTTCCAGCATTCAACTATGATTTGCTTACAGTCTTCATGATCCAACTAAGGACTGAAAAATCTGAAAAGAATGAATCCGTTTTTCCAATTAGGATTAGAGTTAAGAATAATAGGATGGTGATCAGAGCGTATAGCCAAAACATTCGATATAGTAGAGCTTGGAAACATTAATAGCCAATTTTCAGTGGCTAATCCTTTATCCAAACTTCGTTCAATGAGAGCATTTTGAGTTCTTCTTTTTGACCAAGTAAAGGGACAAACCATTGCAACCAAGGTCAGTGAGAGAAAGATCAATTTTTTTTTTTTTTTTAGAAAGTAAGAAGGCTTTGAACCTCAAATCCCACGAAATTGACACCATCTTTAATGCTTGCCATATCAAACAAAGATGTTCCACATATTGTTGGGAAAGATGAAAGATTGATGGGTGTCGTAGGCTCAACAAATTAATAATCTTATTTCCACACAATTAACTAGTAATATAATGGAAGTAAGGATCGTTCCCACGAAGAGCAGTTGATAGACACATTTTTGTGTCTGAATTGTCCTCATTGTCTCTATTGTTGGAACTCGATTTTTGTACTAATATTGTGTTTTTTATGTATTTTTAGGTATTTTTGGAAATAAATATTTTTGGAAAAAATCGGCTCGAAAAATTATGCGGAGCACCCGGAGGACATTTGTTATTCGGACTCCGAGAAACGGATAAGGGGCGACCACTTTGGATAAGGGGTGACCTTCTTCCTCATTTCAAATTTTGAGAAATGGCGGAAAATGAGGGTTCTCGCTTTGCAGATTTTGCTCGGATTTTTGAGGGAGTTTCGGTGAGACTCAATGGCTGAGAATCAATGTGTATCTTCCTTTGGGCCTAACAGATCTGGTATGGGTCTTCTACTCGATCCAAATTGGCTGAAAATTCACGAGAAGAAAAACAGGCAACACGTACGCGGAAGAGATATTCACGAGATTACAAAGGATTTGGACGTGCAAGCTTGTGCACGGAGTGTGCTAAACTGAATTAGAATCGTGTAGAATGCAAATAAGGATGGTTCACAAGAACAAGATCGCATGCGGGAGCAAAAAGGGAAAAAAATATTTCTCGTATCGGGGGCGAGTAATGGAGGATTATTCCGGCATAAATACGGTGATTCTTAGGCCACTGTCGAGTATAAAAAGGCTTGTGGGTTCATAGAGAAGCGACACGGATAGTTTGGGAGGATTTGGAACGCGAGAAGAGCAAGAAAATCGAGTTGCGAGTTATTCTCTGCTGCTGCGCTTTGCACCAAGAACGTGAAGAATGTACTCTCAAAGACAGTCGTTCTTCTACGATGAATGAGACACTCGGACGTGCGTCGTAATACGGAAGGCGGAGACTTATTTTGGGCAGACTTATATGCTACGGTTTTTGACTTTGTTTCTATCGCTCTGCAAACAGTCCGTTTTGTAACAATTAAAACCGTTACAAATCGGGCTTTTCATCTTTTCTCCCTTGTTCATCATTTGTAAACCATTTTTGAGCATTAATAATGATTTTTGAGCGTGTTTACACCATGATGAGCTAGAACCCATCACTGGGACGGAGGAGGACGTGTTTTGCACCCATGTGGTAATTCTATTTAATTCCTTTATGACTATTTGCACTATTATAATTGATTTATGATTTTTCTTGATTATTTGTGAATTCGTTAGATGTCGCATGCTTAGTCTTAGGTACTTTAGATGCGCCATGCTTGTGAGTTACATATAATTCTTTATAAAATCTACCTTGGCAAAGAATTAGAGTCGATATTTGTTACTTTATGAGCCTTAAGTGTCCGGAATTAATAGATGAACCGCATGAATGTAAGAATTGGCGGAATCCCGAGTCCCAGTAACTCTCTCCAACTTGTGACATAAATTGTATATATTTTGTATTCTCTTTTATTAAAACTTAAAATCGATCTCGTCAAGTCCGAGTGAACGACAACCTTACTACCATTTTCTACAACATTATTGAGTCACATCAATTTTTGGCGTCGCCGACGCGGGCTTGTGTATAGATTTGTTTTTAGGTTTTTTTTTTTTTTTTTTTTTTATTTATTATTTTTGTTCTTTTTTACGCGTTTTGGTATTTCTGTTTGCTTTCAGATTTGGAGTGGAGCGAAAGAAAAAGAGAAAGTGCTGAAAATAAAAGCAAAGCCAAAATAGGAAAGAAAAGAGAGATCCGAACGAAGTGAAGAAGAAAACTTTGTATATAGTGTAATTATTTTATTTTTTTTAGAAACTGTAATTAGGTAATTATTTTTGTAATTTTTATTTTTGGACTTTTTAATTTTTGGACTTTTGGACATTTTGTTTAAAACCCTAAGGAAGGGTTATTTAAATATAAACTGCACAGGGAAGGACGACGATTACGATATCGTCTCGGCCCCTTGGGTTCGTACACGACATAGGAGTCGTGGCCCGAGTCGACTTCAACGGTTCATCCCCCGTCTGGAACGGGAGGTAAGAATTCTAAACACCCGCGAATCCCCTGTCAGCGGGTTTACTGGATGATTTTGTATGCATATATGTTGAGGTATTGAAAAAGGCTGTTTTTAATTTCCTAGTAAAGGGCAAGGACTGGCCATACAAGATAAGGGTTCGGATTTCATCACCGATCTCTTCTTGCCCGCCTTAGGAAAACGAAACCAAACACGAACCTAAGCCTAAAATACTGACTAGAACGAGACCGATAGGGTAACGAGCTTAATAGGAAAGTCGTTCGAAAAATATTGGTTACTCTTTTAGCATACTTTGAAGTTCATGATGGTCTCTGTGAAGTTGAATGCGTGACTGCGCCGCCTTGTAATAGCGGTAAGGCCTTGGGTATCAAAGCTCCACTGAGCTTCCCTCGCCTTGATTCAACTTACTTTGACTCGGATTGATTCCAGAGGGGTTTGCTTAAATTGTAACGAATTCCCTTTCGAAGGATTAGAAGCTGGTCTAGAAACAATCTAAGTGGAGCCATCATGCTTTTTGTTTGCTAGAAATCAGTAGGTTTGTTGTGGTCGAGTCAGCCTTGTTTGTGTTTGTGTAGAATTCCCTTGCGCTAGGATGTCAAACTGGTATAGCCAATACAACGGATATCCAACTGAACAATATGGACATTCCTCTTTTTATGACCATAGTGTGAATAGTGGTTGGGAACGCCAATCTTTTGAAGGTTATGGGTCATACCATGGTGATCCCAATTACTATCCACACGCCACCCGGTCGTACGAGCAAAATTCCTCTCTAATAGAGTCAACACGTAAGTTAGCTGAGACGACACGTAAGTTCGCAGAAATGAATAACTTAGTTATGGACGAAAGCAATGCAACGAGTGAAATTTCTTTCCTAGATACATTAAGGAAGTCATGTGAGTCGAGTCACGATACTTTAAGGAAGTCATGTGAGTCGAGTCACGATACCATAATGAAGTCATATGAGTCGATTCGAAAGCTTTTAGAGGCCCAGAACGGAACTGCTCGAGATAATATTAGTGTTTCCAATAGTACCCCTGAAAATGAGGATAGTTATTTACATAATCAAGATGACGAGGATAAAATTGGTAACACTACTTGTCTAGATGAGGTTCAACCATTTTCATATTATTATAATGATGATTATGATGAGGATAGTGTTGATGAAGAATTTGAAATAAATAGGCATAGTGATCAGGAAATTTTTACCCCAATTGAGCTTTATAACGATAATATTATTTCTAGTTCAAATCCAAATAATTTTAATAATTATTCACCTATTCAAAAGGATGAGGATTTGACTAGAGATACCCCCGTTTTAGACGATGAAGTATTTCCTTTTGATTACGAAGCCAATGATGGTTTAGAGGAACGAGTATATTTTGAGTCTAGCGATTTAGAAACAATAGACTTAGAAAAAGAAAATGAACTCGTAGAGATGAGTGAGGATGTACCTGACTTAGAAGAATCAATTGACCATTTTCGGAATCGGATGACCTTGAAATTAGGGAAGTTGTGACTAGTCTTTCTAGAGACACTTTGAAAACTCTAAGTTTGGGGGTGATTATCATTCTCCATGTGCTTTAACTCTTAGAAAAGTCCCTAACTTGGGACTTGACATATGTGCCTCAACCATTTTAAAAGATTATCTTCATACACTTTTTCCTGAACCTTGTTATGTCCATAAAGAAGTTCAGTTGTTAGAAACCCATCCTATGGTTGATGTGGTTAACCCAGGCTATAATACCACGATTGACTTTGGTTTCCCACCAAAAACCTTCCTTCCAATTGTGGGAACGTACAAGTTTCAGATGTGTCAATTATTAAGTTTTGAGACTAAACCTAATTATTTTAGGATATTAGGGTCGACACATTTGCTTAAGGAAGACCACCAATCTTATTGTGGTCAGTGTGTAAGTCAAAACCGATTGACTTAGAGGATCCTCAATTATTCGAGTTATTATTATGTGCTTCTAAGTTTTTATTTGAGTTTTTCCAGGACTCTAGAACCTGAACATTCGGATCTAAGTCATGAGGAAACGCAACCCATGAAAATATGCTATCTAGACCCTTTTATAAAGCCTGAACCCGAACCACAACTAGATGTAGTTGTCTTAAACATAAAGATAGATAAGGGTGTATTGGATATCTTCCTGGTCTACATTGCGTCTCCTCTTCTTGTGGTTAGCACTTTTTGATCCGGATGACCCGCAATTATTCCTATTCTTTGCTATATGATTCTTCGAGGTGACTAACCCTTTCCAATGTCTGGTCAAGACTTTAAACTTAGCACTTCTTGGGAGGTAACCCATGCTCTTGCAACACGGTAATATCTTTCCTTAACTCTTTTACTTCAAATGGTAACAGTTTCTCCTTGTTCATGCTTTTAATTTTATCTTTAGAACATTGAGGACAATGTTAGATTTAAGTTTGGGGGTATGGGAGAAATTTTTAGTTGCATTGTTAAACTCCAGAGCCTAGAAATTTATGCGTATTAAGGATGGCACTAACCAATCTAAGTGGATGGAAGCATTTTGGTTGTAGGAGTTGAGGAACCAATCTGATTAGATGGAAACATCTAAAGAGTCTATTCATAAAAGCACAGAGCTCAGGTGTTAGAAATAACATGATAGTTTCACCATATCTCGTCGAGTCCTTTTCACTTCTGTTTTTATTTTGTTTTTAAACTATGTTTCTCTAAGTGATTAGGTGGGGCCTACGAATCAAGTTGTTACCAATGCTAGAGTGAAATAGAGTGATTGAGTTACCAAAAAAAAAAAAAAAAAAAAAAAAAAAAAAAAAAAAAAAAAAAAAAAAAGTAAAAAAAAAAAAAAAGTTAAAAAAAAAAAAAAAAAAAAATTGAGACCAGACCATCAGACCAACCGGAATAAATTCAATAAAGTCGACCACTGGAACCCTTGTATATGCCATTGCGTTGACCTAGAGTTAGGATTATCGACCATTGGTTCCCTTGTATATGCCGGTGTGTTGATATTAGTCGACTAGTATCTCGAGTCCATTAGGATAGGTTCATTTTGGCGGAGGCCTTCGACAGATATGGGAAACACCGTTCACTTAGTAAACATCAAAACCATCTATGTTTTCTCTATATCCATCTCTTGATCTATCCATGTGATAAGTTTTGACTCACGGGTATTGATGTCCATAGTGCGACTATCCGAGTAGAGCTCAGAACTTATATATGAATTTTAGTATGCTTGAGTGCAAACTCGTGTACAAAGAATTGGAATTTCGCATCGGGGTACTTCCTCCCCGTAGTCAATAAGTATGCCAACCAAGGAGATTCTTTAGTGCCTTCCAAGGTTACGTGTAGATAGCTAGGTGCTGAGTAAAGGTTTTGTGGGTACACCTCTCGGTAAACCCTCCGGAGACAACACTCATGTAGGGCCACCTAGGGGTTCAAATGATTTTTATTTTTTCTAGAATAAATTTGCTCGAGGACTAGCAAATAATAAGTTTGGGGGTGTTTGATAGACACATTTTTGTGTCTGAATTGTCCTCATTGTCTCTATTGTTGGAACTCGATTTTTGTAATAATATTGTGTTTTTTATGTATTTTTAGGTATTTTTGGAAATAAATATTTTTTGGAAAAAATCGGCTCGAAAAATTATGCGGAGCACCCCGGAGGACATTTGTTAATCGGACTCCAGAAACGGATAAGGGGCGACCACTGGATAAGGGGTGACCTTCTTCCTCATTTCAAATTTTGAGAAATGGCGGGAAAATGAGGGTTCTCGCCTGGCAGATTTTGCTCGGATTTTTGAGGGAGTTTCAGTGAGACTCAATGGCTGAGAATCAATGTGTATCTTCCTTTGGGCCTAACAGATCGGTATGGGTCTTCTACTCGATCCAAATTGGTGAAAATTCACGAGAAGAAAAAAACGGGGCAACACGTACGCGGAAGAGATATTCACGAGATTACAAAGGATTTGGACGTGCAAGCTTGTGCCCAGAGTGTGCTAAACTGAATTAGAATCGTGTAGAATGCAAATAAGGATGGTTCACAAAGAACAAGATCGCATGCGGGAGCAAAAAAGGAAAAAAAATATTTCTCGTATCAGGCGAGTAATGGAGGATTATTCCGGCGTAAATACGGTGATTCTTAGGCCCTGTCGAGTATAAAAAGGCTTGTGGGTTCATAGAGAAGCGACACAGATAGTTTGGGAGGATTTGGAACGCGAGAAGAGCAAGAAAATCAGAGTTGCAGAGTTATTCTCTGCTGCTGCTGCTGCACCAAGAACGTGAAGAACAGACTCTCAAAGACAGTCGTTCTTCTACGAGAATGAGACACTCGGACGTGCGTCGTAATACGGAAGGCGGACTTATTTTGGGCAGACTTATATGCTACGGTTTTACAGCAGCTTGTTTCTATCGCTCTCTGAATGATCCGTTTTGTAACAATTAAATCTGTTACAAATCAGGCTTTTCATCTTTTCTCCCTTGTTCATCATTTGTAAACCATTTTTGAGCATTAATAATGATTTTTGAGCGTGTTTACACCATGATGAGCTAGAACCCATCACTGGGACGACGGAGGAAGCTGTTTTGCACCCATGTGGTAATTCTATTTAATTCCTTTATGACTATTTGCACTATTATAATTGATTTATGATTTTTCTTGATTATTTGTGAATTCGTTAGATGTCGCATGCTTAGTCTTAGGTACTTTAGATGCGCCATGCTTGTGAGTTACATATAATTCTTTATAAAATCTACCTTGGCAAAGAATTAGAGTCGATATTTGTTACTTTATGAGCCTTAAGTGTCCTAATTAATAGATGAACCGCATGAATGTAAGAATTGGCGGAATCCCGAGTCCCAAGAACTCTCTCCAACTTGTGACATAAATTGTATATATTTTGTATTCTCTTTTATTAAAACTTAAAATCGATCTCGTCAAGTCCGAGTGAACGACAACCTTACTACCATTTTCTACAACATTATTGAGTCACATCAGCAGTGAGTTTTAGTTTTCGAAGTGTCACAAATGGGGGGGTTGTTTTAGATTGTGATCAAAATAAATAATCAAAGCAAATAAAATTGTATTGTAATCAATAGAGAGATATGATCGAGGAATCCTTCTTCGTATATAAACCATCAATGAGATAATATATTCATCTATTCGTCATTAATCATTAATCATAGATTATCACCAACCTTAGAAAAGCATCTAGAGCAGTGCTATTCTATAAAGTCCTTTGGTCACTGGGTACCGAAGCGCTCGAATACCAGATTTTATTTATCCAAACCACCAAGTAGTAGCGCACTCAAGGTGTAGCTTGGTGAATGCTTTATGTTTTGTGACTTAGGTTAATCCTAGTAGTTAGACTCTTAGCGTAAGGTCCACTTTCTAGTGTTGTTTTTACACGTGATTGCTCCACAAAATCCCTTTGCAAGGTTTCACGTTTTCTACTTGTGTAGGGGTTATTAAACAATTACACGGATATCCTAACCCTTTACTAGCTTTAGATTAATCAATAAACTGATTTAGTTGGCCACCTAGAACAATCAATCAATCAATCATAATATTTACTCATAGTAGAAACAAACGATAATCATATGAAGAAATCAAAATAGATTCATATATTAAATCAAATCAAGTTGACAACTTAGAATTCATCCTCAATCAATAGGTGTTTAGCTACTCATGGATGTAGAAGCATCCATGATATACATATAAGAAAAGTTTAGAGATATCTTTACGATTGAGAATCGCTATATTTCTCCTCTCGAAGCCTTTACAATTCCGTGACCTCTTGATGTGATATGATTTGACATAACCTAATACCTTTTTATAGGTTTACATTGCTTGGCATTCACGTATTTAGTTCGGTTTAAGAACCCGACCCGAAAATACGAAATAACAACTCCAAACGTGCCCTTAGGCCTTCCAAAGTGTAAATACACGTTTTCCTACTTGCTAAGTACGCGTACCTCAAATTCCAGCAGAAATTTTCAGAACTTAGGTATGCGTACCCGTACGCGTACCTTACTGTCTTCGGTATTCAATAAAAGCTTGTTTTGGCCATAACTTCTTCATCCGAACTCAGAATGACCTAATTATTTTTGCATTCTTTTCCTCTTTCAATTATCTTCAAGATGATGATGAGAAATCCTTAATTTGAATGAGTTAAGATCTGTCTTTGGCCCTTCTCTTGATTTTGAGCGTTTCGTTCCTTTTCGTCGCTTTTCTTCCACTTCTCTTGGACTTGGGCACTTGGATACTTGGAATACTTATCTTCCTAGATCTTTTAAGCACTTTGTATCTTCTTTTTGGATGATTCACCTAATTGAGACAAACGAGAGAAAACAAGAGTAATAATACGAATACATGCAAGAATAATAGCTAAAACAAGTATGGAATGAACACTAAAATCATATGAATTATGCACTTATCAAAGATAACACAGCTTTGTATAGAAAAAAAGGGATTGAAGCATTTTGAATTCTTTTTTTTTGACCAAGTAAAGGGACAAACCATTGCAACGAAGGTCAGTGAGATCAATATCAATTATCTTTTTTTTGAAAGTAGGAAGGCTTTGAACCTCATATCCCACGCAATTGACACCATCATTAACGCTTGCCATATAAAACAAAGATGTTCCACACACTGTTGGGAAAGATGAAAGATAACACAAATCTGTAGAGAAAAAAAAGGGATGAGATTTTGAGTTCTTCTCTTTGACCAAGTAAAGGGACAAACCATTGTAACCAAGGTCAGTGAGATCAAGATCAATTATTTTTTTTTATGAAAGTAGGATGGCTTTGAACCACGAATCCAACGCAATTGACACCATCATTAACGCTTTCCATATCAAATAAAGAAGTTCCACACACTGTTGCAAAAGATGAAAGATAACACAGCTTTGTAGAGAAAAAAGGGGATGTTGGGAAAGATGAAAGATAACACAACTCTGTAGAGAAAAAAAAAGGGATTGAAAGGAAAAAGATACACCAGCCGGGAATCGAACCTGGGTCTGTACAGTGGCAGGGTACTATTCTACCACTAGACCACCCACTGGTATTGAATGTCGAAACTTCCTAGTATTTTTTCCTCCTTCCAGAGACAAAAACCAAATTATGTTTCATGCAAATAAAACGATTAGTCTCGCATTGCTTCTCATTTACACCAGCCGGGAGCGAGTATAAGTAAATGAGATGGATGAATGGAGAAACATACTTACATGGACGGGGTCTATGGATGATCAATAAGGTGCATGGCCTAGGAAGGCCAACATCCATACCTTAGATCATTTATGGTGATGAAATTAAAGTGATATTCATTTCAATCCTCGTGAAGAATCATTAGGAAGGCCACTTTTCCTTCACCTAGAAGTAGAAGCAAAATGAGTATATTTTATAAGCTTATTATTCCTCCTTTGGTTAGCAAGTCCAGAAAAAAACTTGAACTAGCAACTTTAATCTCAGTCGAGGTGAGTGATTAGTCCTAACATGGAGTATGATCAAGTAGCACGTTGTTTGTGAAAAATATATTTTGACCAACAATTTCCTTCTCGTCTTGCAAGGGAAAAACCCAAGAAACGCCAAAATTTGACCAACAATTTCCTTCTCGTCTTGCAAGGGAAAAACCCAAGCAACGCCGAATCTTATTCGGCCTGGGGACTTACACAATTGGCGCATAAGGATGAGCCAACTGATGCCGCACCAACTAGTGCTCTTGTTCTCAACCAACGTCCCCTCCGTATATATATGTCTTATTCGCATTTCTACAAATTATATTAGGGGAGCAAAAAATATTCACCAAGTCCCAAGGTCGGATCTTGCAGAGGACTTGCCCAAATGAAGCTTCATCGTGTTCGACCGGCCTGTGGACTTACTCAATTGGCGCATGAAGCTAAGTCAATTGATGCCGCGCCAATTGGCCTTACTCACGTGGTTGTTATCCAGTGATGCCAATTAACATGCTAAATCGCATTTAGTATGGGTAAAAGTAGGCCAAATCATTGCGATATTCGGTTCCCTTAGGAAATGCAAAGCAACCTTGTATTTTTTTTTTCTCAAAATGGTTTGTATATAAGTTGCACTTCATCCTGGAAAATAAGTTGCGCAACAGTATACGCCTATTTTTGGAGGGTTTTTTATTTTTTATTTTTAAGAAGAACCCAACGATCCTCAAAATAAAAATTTGTGTTTCTTTGTGTTCAAAACAAGCAAACTGACATCGATGGTTAACAACACATTAAGCTATATGTATTTCTATTTACTTGAGTATCCATGTTCAATTTTCCTAATTGTTATGGATATTTTCCTCATCTTACGACGTAAAGCAAAATTCCATCAATGAAAATTAGAACTAATCATTTCTGAAAATGCGGGGGGTCTAACAACCACACCCAACAATTTGTTTGGTAGTCTGAGAGGACTTACTCCAATATACTTTCTAGACAATCAACTAGACAGTCAGACTCAATCTAGAGAAAAAGTATATCAAAGAGTTTATATCTCTAACCCTTAATTCAATCTGCAATCAGCAAATAGAAATATGCGAGCCCGATTGAATATAAGAGGAGTAACTTGAACGGTACCAAAGACCAATGTTCAAGCGTCAATCAATTTAAATCAACAACCAAAGGTTGGATTATCTAATTGATTGATCTTAACGCACAACCTGTGATATTTCAATTATATAACAAAATATAATGCGGAAAGGAAATAACACAGACACCAGAATTTTGTTAACAAGGAAAACCGCAAATGCAGAAAACCCCGGGACCTAGTCCAGAATAAACACACACTGATTATTAACTGTTACACCAATTTCCTACTACCTATTCAGACTAGATGTAATAACTGCTTCAGCACTTATAAAACTCCTAGCAGAACACCGGTTCTCTTTAGGAAATCTTTTCGTATAACTTTAAGCAGAACACAAATTCTCTTTAGAAGTTATTCCGAAAAATCTTCTGGTAAAACAAAGTTCTCTTCAAAAGATACAACAACACGGTTGATACTTTTCGATCTTTTGTCTTCACAAAACACCGAATCTATTTCCCTTTAGATGTAAATCTTCACAAAACACCGAATCGATTTCCCTTTAGATGTAAATCAAGGTTTTGGTAATCTTGTGTTTGTTTTGAGAAAAACAATTACTAGGTAAAAGTAATATCAAAACAAACTTGTAGATTAGGGATTATTATACTCTTCAATAATGGAAGATAAAACTAATTATTCTACAACAAGAACAACTAGAATAAATCTAGAGATATTTTGTTTAAAACTTCTTAAGGATTTTTACGAGATACCTTAATCGAAGTTTTCTTTGTAGGTTCCAATTTCGACTAACAATACTCTTCAATAATGGAAGAGAAACCTAATTATTCTACAACAAGAACAACTAGAATAAATCTAGAGATATCTTGTTTAAAACTTCTTAAGGAGTTTTACGAGATACCTTAATCGAAGTTTCTTTGTAGATTCCGATTTTGACTAACAAGTGTTGGTATATCAAAAACCTAGGGTTTATGATCAACAACTCTTGAATGGTTTTATATCAGAAGAGAAAACCTTAGAATAGACAAGAGGTGAAAAACCTAGATTACAAGTTGTATACTCAATCACGAAGATTAAACCCAACTTGGCTTTGTGATCCCTAATACAAAGACTCTTATCTCACTCTTGTTCACGAAGAACATATGACATGGAAAATAACCTTATGAGCTTACACCAGTTTTCCAAAAGGGGATGAAAAACGTGTAGCACTCACGAACCCTTTATTTATAGTGAAAGGTAACTTGAAAGCTACACAAAGCTATTTTCCTTTTTCAAGACTCTCCTAATTTTGGAAGTCTTTCCTAAGTTACAACTCTTGCCAAAATAATTAAATAAATAATTAATTAGCAAATATTGTATTTATGTGAATAAATCACATTTTAATTTAGGAAGGAATCACAAACACTTTAATATGGTAATCAAATATATTTAAAGTAATATCTATCTTGCCTAAATAAGGAAACATCAAAAACATGACCAAAAATGGCTTCTAGTCATGTAATTGGGCTCAAGTCCGTGAACCGTTACAAAAAGTTCGTGGATTGTTTCCTATTAACGAACTGTAACAATTACAACAACACTTATAATTATTACTTTAATAAATCACTCATAACTTCATCGTTATAACTCGGAATTGAGTGATTCTTGGCTCGTTGAATTCGTAAGCTCATTCTCTATAACATGAGAACCTTTCCAGGGATAAAGGCTATTGTCACAAAAGTCGTGTCTCAAATAACCTCGAGTATATATACATAAATGTACATTTACCGTCATAGGAATTGTTCCATAGAGTAAGCATTTGTTTGGATAGATTAGAAAGGTAGAGTTGAACAAGAATCCAAATGAAATCAATTAACTCATACCTTTGTTGATGAAGTCCTTGTCGATGTCTTCATGTGGTCTTCAAACTTCATCCTTCAAGGATAGCTTCGATTCTACTTATTAGACTTAATCTAGTCCGAACTATCTTTAGTATACTACATCAAGAATGTATTTTGGAAACTAAAATTGACAACTAACTTGACATACCAACTCTAGTGGGTTCAACCGAGCAATGCTCTAACAATTTCTAATGAATTGAAGAAAGATGGTAACAAAACTATGCAATTGAACATCTTAAGTACGCAATTGAACTAATGACACTACATGCGCCCTCTTATTCATAGTGCTAAAAATGTTTAAAAAAACTTTATAGATTTGCTCTTCTCCATGTTGAATCAGATAATCTTAGTCTCTATAGTTAAAATTCTCTATAGTTGATGATTGAAGTATTAGTATATCAAAGGAGTAATGTTAATGATTGAAGTATTAGTATATCAAAGGAGTAATTTTGGCGAGACTTGATCTGGAAAAACTTTAGTTATAAGTACTGTAGAAGTTTTTGTACTGATTCGCAGGACTTGTTTGTTGGCGGAACCAAAACTCTGCAACTGTCATGGAATGGACTATGTCAGAACTTAAAAATTACCAAAACTTGACCAAGAATAGTAGAAGTAATAATTTGTTTGGAAACAAAACTGAAGTGCCTGGTAGTTTGCTAAATGGTACTTAATTATAGCTACGTTGTTTTTGCAGTGAAATCAGAACCTTTAGTCCCACATTCTTCGAATCTGAGCTAGGAATGTGAATGAAGATATTATAAAAACTAGTCCATGAAATTTGTTTTTAGTATCCCTTTGCGCTTGGCCTTAGGTCTCCTAGGGCCGGCGAGAATTTCTGGAAGGGTTCCCTCTAATCAAGTGTAAATCCCTACAATCCTTTAAACTTAAAATTTAGTTTAGGTAGCAGTAGGATAAACAGGGTTTTGGCTGCACCGAACTATTTTCTAAAATCATTTATAGCCCGAGGAACTTAGTTTAGGTAGTAGTAGGATAAACAGGGTTTTGGCTGCACCGAACTATTTTCTAAACTCATTTATAGCCCGAGGAACGGTAACCAGACATTACCAAAAGATAAGTTGAAAAATAGGATAAACATAAAGATAGAAGTGGTCGGCTAAACTTGTGCTAAGGACCTGCAACAATGAAAGCAAAAGTAAGTTGTTCTTTTTTTTTTTTTTTTTTTAGGTTCCACCTATTTGCCACCCACACTTTTTCTAGTTGCCACCTTTATTAAAATCAAAAATTCTTGACGTACCGCGTCAAAAACTATACCAAAACCGGGTCCAACGTGGCGGGTTAAAAGCTGAAAACGTGTTTTTTTTTTTCCAGAGGTTCAGAAACTTGTCTGTTGAACCGGAGCCGTCGATCTAAGTAAAATATTAGAGAAAATTGGGACCATCGGATTTAGATATAATTAAATCTCCCCAATAAATGTTCTCTCTCTAATAGCTACTCAGATTTATCTTCTCCTTACCAGACTCTTCTTCTCTTCAATCAATACCCATCATCGTTCTTACTGTAATGTGCGATTTCATACTCACCTATCATAATTGGAGAGGAAAAAAAAACTAATAAGAGGTAAGTATTTTAAATCAATTGATTCTAGCTTTATAATTACAAAGCCAAATTTACCATTTAATTTTTGACATCGGAATAAGTTCATTTTCCTTATAAACAATTGATTACAAGTCTCTATGTTTAGAGAATGTTACTTATTATTATTAATCCATATGTTTAGAGAATATTGAGAATATTCAATTGTTAATTATTATTGAATCTGCAATTTTTTCCCTTTATTATTGAATCTGTAACTTTTGATTTTTATTATTGAATCTGTAATTTTTGCCCTAATTACCACAAAATATGATATGTAATTTTTTCCCTACTAATGTAACCGTAAATCTCTACGGATTTTTTTTCTTATATAATTATTAAAGCTTTTCATATGTAGATGGATGATAATGCATAAGGGAGCAGGCTGGATGGGAGTGCTAACGGAGGTGGAAGAGCTGATGATGTCCATGTTTTGAATAATAAAGATGATAAATGCAGTATAGTGGTACCGGAAGTTGGAATGGCATTTGACGACGTTGATCAAATATATGAATATTATAGATGTTATGCAGTTGGAAAAGGATTTGGAGTTAAGATCCGGTCATCAAAGAAGGATGAGGGGATACTAAGACATGTAACCATTACTTGTGTTCGAGAAGGAAAGCATAAAACAGAGTCAACTACTCCATTTGACCTTGATCCGACAGGGAAATGTGAATGCAAGGCTAGGGTAGCAGCATGTTTAGGATTGGATGAAAAATGGATGATTACGGTTTTGTTTCCGAGCACACTCATAGGACAAGCCCAAGTAAATCTCGGTTCATGAGGTGCAACAAGTTAATCAACAAAAGTGTCAAAAGAAGGATCATAACGAATGACAAGGATGGAATTATGATGTGCAAAAACTTTAATATATGTTTAGTCGAAGCCGGTGGACCTGAGAACCTTTCGTATGACGAGAAAGATCTTAGAAACATGCTTGCAAAAGAAAAGCATTTAGAGCTTAAAGATGGAGATGCTACCGCACTTCTAAACTACTTCCATAGAATGCAAAACTTAAACAAAGATTTTTTTAGTAGAATAGAATTGGGGAAAGAAAATCGCTTGAAGAATGTCTTTTGGGAAGATAAAAGGTGCACAGAAGCATACAAAGAATTCGGCGAAGTGGTTACATTCGATACAACCTATTTGACTAATAAGTACGACATGCCATTTTCCCCCTTTGTTGGGGTAAACCACCATGGATAGTCTACTCTATTTGGATGTGGGTTGTTAGGGAATGAGGAGATTGAAACTTTTGTTTGGTTGTTCGAAACATGGCTTGAATGCATGGGAGGAATTGCCCCACCAGCTATAATTACGGACCAATGCAGTGCAATGAAAAGTTCTGTTGAGATAGTGTTTTCAGAAGCTAAGCACAGATGGTGTTTATGGCATATTATGAAGAAGATTCCCGAAAAGCTAAGCAGGTATGACAAGTATCTAAACATAAAATGTAGGTTGAAAAGAGCTGTCTACGATACACAATGTCCAACTGAATTTGAACAAAGTTGGAGCGAGATGTTGGAAAAGTATCCCAAATTGAAATCAAATAGATGGTTAAATGATATATATGGAGAGAAAAGTCGATGGGTGCCTTGTTTTGTGAAGACAACTTTTTGGGAAGGAATGTCAACTACCCAACGAGGTGAAAGCATGAATGCCTTCTTCGACGGGTATGTTCACTCAAGAAAAACATTGAAAGAATTTGCTGAACAGTTTGATAATGCATTAAGATCTAAAATGGGAAAAGAACTCAAGGAAGATGCTAGAACATTCTCAAAAGTCATCCCAACAACAACTTCTTACGAAATAGAAAAACAAATGCAAAATGTTTACACTATGGAAAAGTTTAAAGAGATTCAGAAGGAATTGACCAACAAGATATACTGTGAAATAATTTATGTTCAAGATGAAGTCCAAGATGGAATCCAAGTTAAAAGATACGACGTACAACAAGAAATTTTCTATCATAGATTACAAATAGAAGACGGAGAAGAAACTCCTCCAAAGGAATGTGCCACTGCAAGTGCAAATGAGGAAACTATTGATGAAGTAAATAACTTAGTGGCAGAAGAAATTGAAGGGGAAGAGATAGAAAAGAATCCAAAAACTCAAAAAGTTATGAAACATGTTGTCTTTAAGGTTTGGTTTCAAAATGATGGATGCAAAGTTAAGTGTAGTTGTTGTAGATTTGAGTTTCGAGGAATACTTTGCACTCATGCAATTTTTGTGTTACTCCGCAATAAGGTAACATAAACTCCAAAATGTTATATTTTAAGGAGATGGAGAAAAGACGTGAGGTTAGCACATACAAAGGTGCCATTAAGTTCTGATAGTTGGGATTTGTCTCCCGACCAAAGGCGTTACAAAGAGTTGTGTGATGATTTTGCAGAGCTTGCAGATGTGGTCTCCAAAAACGATGACAAGTGCAATGATATAAAGAAGTGGATAGGCGAACATTTGAAAGCAATAAATGATGAAGTACCAAGTGCCCTCAAGGAAGTGGTTAGTTCTTAAATGGATGAAGTGAATGGAGGTATTAAGCTAAATGATCCCAATGTAGTTCCTACAAAAGGCAGACCTTGTAAAAATAGATTGAAGCCTAAAGTATACACAAAAAAAGCAAAGAAAGAAAAAGAAAACATTGAGGTAACCTACTGACTACCGCCGATCCATATAGTGTTATGAACATGATTGCTAGAAGTAATTATTCATTCTCGTGTATCGTTTTAGAGCAGGTTATGTTACTTATTTACTTTCATATTTCTGGGTGTGCAGAAGAATCTCTTTTCTGTTTTTAATGATGATGCATGGCATTTTAGGAAGATGATAAACATGCCGGTTCTTCTGTCGAAAGATTGCAGCTAGGTATTATTTTATCTGGGAAGGTGGGTGTGGTTGGCTGCATGTGGTTTATGATTCATATTGCCTGATGAAGCAGATTATCCATCATTTTCAAGCTCTTGTACTCAAATGTGACAGGACTTGTACTCAAATGTGACAGAAGATGTCAATTTCTTATATGATTATGATAACGTGATTTACTTATTTCAAAATCATGTTGAAATTGCTTGATAAGTACTTCCCGGCAGACCATATCACGATAGATTGCCCCGTGAAATGAATACAAAAAATAGAAAACAACATTTATCCACTTGTACAAAAAGTTTTGTATTTATTTACTGATTTATATGTTTTTGTCATAGGTTCTGCAAGAAGTCCCGACGCAACAGAGCATGACGGGTATAGTTCAAGCCAAAAATGTCAATCTTTCTCCTGAACAGTACCATCAACTTTTGGTGAGCATATCTGCATGCATATGGTTTTTCTTTCATCGTGCTATTTGAGACCGTAAAAACTGTGACTCTACCTATCTAGGCATAAAACATCTAGTACCGGTAGTTTTATGACACTATAATCTAATCATACTGTTAAATTTGCAGCTTCATACAGTTGGGCATTTTGGAAATTCCCCAAATATGCAGCTTAGAGACGTATCCCATATTCATAGAGGTGGAATTTTAGCAAACGACATGGATATGCTAGGTGTACCTCACATTTCACCTTATGGGCATGTTGTTAATGTTGCACCTGCATATGGAGCACCTCAACAATGGGATTATGGACGCTATGGACCAACCTATAGAGGATTTCAGCTACATGGAAGAGCGTATGATGGGAACTAATGTTTTTTTGTGCTCCATTTCTTTTTGGATCTATTGGTTAACTTTCACATAAGTATGTTCTTTTGAATTTCCTATACAATGGGGAAATTTGGTATCTTACCAGATCTATCTTGCTTCAACATTATACATTTCAAGTTAACCAAAATTTCTCTAAGTTAACGGTTACTCTTGTTTGTTTTTGTGCTATATATATATAACTGTTACTCTTGTTTACTACGGGCGACAAACATTTCTCTCTGTTTTTTTTCCAGAGATACAGAGAGAAATTATAATATAATAGTTAAAAAGAAAAACTAGGGTGTAAATCTGATGGACCAAATTATTCCCTAATATTTTATTTAGATGAACGATTACAGTTCAACAGACAAACTTTCTGAACTTCTGCACAAAAGTCAGATGCCTTTTCAGCTTTTAACCCGCCACGTTGGACCCGGTTTTGGTATAGTTTTTCACGTGGTACGTGTAGAAGCGCGGTATTTAAATTTCTAAAGTGATTTTGGTTTGCAATTCTACTTTTCCTATTTACCACCTATTATAAAAGTCAAATTAAATTTGACTATTCACCACTAATTTTTCTTCTTCTCCATTAATCTTTGTTTTCATTAAAAACCATTAAGAAATATATTAACCCTAGGTTTAGAACTTAAAAATATTTTTAATTAGGACACCATTATATATAAATTTATTATTTCTTTAACGATTTAATTGGCGATAATCCATAAACCATCGTTATGGAAGATTTCACAGTTGAATTTAGGGCAAAAAATCCAATCCTTAGAATTGAACATTTAACAAGATCCGATTAATTTAGGGACTATTTGGAAGATTTGATTTAGATTTAATACTATTTGGAGTAATATTAATCATGTATCATCTGGGGTAAGACTATGGATTTTATGACATTGACACTCAATTGTCATTTCAAGACCATTATTAAATCAAGGAGTTTAATAATCCTACCGTGGAAATACGTAGCCAGCAAGAAGTTCTTCACTTCTACCTACAACGAAGGAGTAGTACATATATACTGATCACCATTAAAAATTTCCCTGCTTTTATTAGGTATTCAATTAGCTGGTGGCTTGATGGTGTCGTGATTTTCTTCATCTCCTAAATTGCACAAGATTCCACAAAACCACTTTTTGTTGATCCAAGTCCTTTGAAACTTAATGGTGTTGAAGAACTTAATGGTGCTGAAGAACGGTGGGGGAGTAGAAGACGGTGGCCGGTAAAAATTAATCTGTTATTTGGGTTTTTTTAAAGTTATTTAGTAGGGTGGTTTTATTGTTAGATATAAACAAAAAGTCAAGAAGTAGCATTTATGATATATGAAGAAATATATGTGTGGCAAATAGGAAAAATGGGGTTGACAATTAATGGGAGTGACAAATAAGAAAAATGGGAGTGGCAAATAGGTAGAACCTTTTTTAAGGGAGTCTAGAGCCCCGTTTGGGATTGCTTTTTTTTTTTTTAACTAAAAGCACTTTGTAACAAACTTGTAACAAACTTTTACTAAAAATTGTGTTTGGTAAACTTTTTTCAAAGTGCTTTGGAGAGAAGCACTTTCATTTTAGGTCTGCTTTTAAAAGCTACTCAGCACTAGCCTTTATTACAAGTTCGCAAAGAAAGCCTTAATTTTTCTCCGGAAAAGCCCAATATCTTACGTACCCGTAGTTTGTGGACCCACATATTTCGATTTAACTGATTATCTATTTTAACCTTGTTAATTTATTATAAAGACAAGTTTTACCCTCAAATATTGTACTTTAACATTATAATTCTAATTTCATTTTATTTCTCTATTTTTTTCATTTTTTATTTAAAATAATAAATACAATAATAATTAAAATTATTATATAAAATAACAAAAAAATTTAATAAATATTAAAATGAAAAATGAAAAAAATAATTAATTTAATAAATATTTTTTTTGAAATTTTTTTTAAAATAATAATATTTTCTAAGCAAACCATAATCATAAATTTTTTAATTAAATAATAAAAACAATTAAAAAAATAAAAAAATATTACTTATATTTTATTAAATATATTAAAATTAGAAATATTATTTATTATAATAAAATTGTATTAAAACTAATTTTTGAAATATGTCTATTTTCGTCATTAACTACATCACCAAAGACTTTTAAATACCGGTTACCAAACAAATTTAACGCACTTGTCCAAGTTTGTTAATTGCATTAAAACTAATTTTTGAAATGCTTTTTAAATTATAGTTTACCAAACGTCATGCAGATTTATTTCCACAGCACAACACAGCAACGCACAACACAACAGAAAAGCGCTTTTCTAAAATTCACAACAATACCAAACTAGCCTTAGAGCTTCTGCAATGAGACAGTATCGATTAGTCTCCATTCCAGAAAAACAAATGACAAATTTTATTTGCAGAGAGGTATGTGAGTTTATTTCGAGTTAGGCGATTCCACATACAGTTGGGATTTCAGTTACTAAGAAAACCACATCCAAATTAGGCTCGAATGGATTTAATAACTGAATTGAGTCATTTCATTTTATTAACCTTGTATGAGAAAGAAACCACAGATAATCATTGGCTCTATTTTCATTCAAGCTCCACAACGTAGACTACATAAGGATTCAAGACTTTGTAAGAATCACTGGTTAGCTAGTTCATTCAATATAAAATTGAGAAATTAAATTAGATTGTTCTATGAATTGGCGGCCATCAAAGCATTTCTTTCTTCTGCTTCTAATTAGGCATCGGCAGAGGCTGAAGGAGATGATGGTACAACTTCAGTAACCACAGGTTCCGAAGACTCATTTTGTTGTTTGAGTGCTTCAATCTGTTTTCTTCTACCAGCCTTGTATCTTTCCTTAACATGTTCCTCAGATCCGTCTTTACGTCATAGATTATACATCCATTACTTGTCCTAATCAATCACAAAAACAAAAGCACTCGATGAGTAATTGTGGGGTTATAAGCTGGACAACACACACTGTAAAAAGTGTCACTTTAATAGTTTTATTCCTGGAAATTGTCACTCGAAAAAGAACATCATGGTCATAATTCACTAGCACAATATTGAAAGAGAAAAAACATCTCACCTCGTTGACAATATCGCTCAGAGCAGAGACACCAAGAACACCCATAGTGTTCCAAACCAGATAAGTTTTTCTCTCCTTCAAGCGTTTACAAGTATCAATAACAAAAACCTACATACACATAAAAACCAAACCTAATCAGAACTAAGTCAGTATTGTACGAAATTAAATAATCCCACACCATACATAGAAAAGGTAAAATTAGAAATCAATTTAGTCAAATAAGAACCAACTTCTTCTCTAACCAGAAGACAAATCTATTTCCTTTTCGTTATGTATTCTTGGTTTACTATTACGTCACCCCTGCTTCCCATTTCTGTCAATCCTAAGTCTCCAATCTTCCCCGTGCACTCTCCTTCCTCAGACTTACTAGTTTCAGTCAACTGCAAACTTCCAATTTGTATCCTACATTCCCCTTCTTCTAAAGTCTCCGAATCAAGCATGTCAGCATCTTGATAATCTTCTAGACTATCGTCTTCGTGGATAGCTTTTAATAAATTCTCACTCCCCTCCATGAAACCTAAATAACTAATAACCTAAACAAGAAAGCGAAAAAGGTCATCAAATTGCACAAATGTACACAAAAAGCTCAAGATTTATAAACTATGTGCTGTACAAAAAATCTGTAAAGCATAATTAACGAGCACTGATGATGAGAAAAAAATTAAGACATTGAACTTCTATTTTAACTCTAATACTAAGCTGTGATAGTAGCATAACTTGAACTACAATTGTTAACTATTTTTATAGACAGCTGATTCTGTTGTCTTTGTTGCAGGTAAAATCATAAATAAATGGTCATATAAGACAAAATCCAATAGGCAATCCCAGACACAACAGACAACCCCAACAGTCCCTTAAAAAAGATACAGTACATCTGTATATATTTTCGCACCTATTTGTGGTGGCTTTACTTAGCATCTCTTAGAAATGTCGCCAAAGTAACAAAGGTCACATCTTTCCAGATGATTTTTAACCCCCTCAAAGGAAGCAAAAAAAAAAAAAAAAAAAAAAAACGTAACCATAAAGAATATTATTACCAAAAGTCAACAAGGTAACTCTTTTTCTAACAGGCAAAATCCATGAAGATATATCCCTTGTTCCAAATCATAACCTTTTAGCTTTAGATTTAGGATATCACATCGTTTTGTAACATTATAAATACACATGCACACTACAGAAAAACTACCAAACCCACCACTTTGCATTTCCAAAATTCCAAAAGAATGGACGATGACAGAGAATGGCATGAGGCGATGGAAGAGGCAGATACTTGCCCATCCAGTAAGTTATTACTAAAATGTTTATTGCGTTGTTACTATTTTGCGAAATAACAAATGCAGAAGAACTATGGAACCGGTAGGGGAGACTCCTATCTGATGATATTAAACATGGACAAAAAACTGTATCAGACAGTAAAGACTTTGAGATCGAAGATGAACAACTCAAAAAGAAACCATGCTCATCAGCCAAGAACTATATGGCACTACAAACCTCCACTTTTGAGGTTTATCTATGGCTGCACAAGGGATTGAACATCGAGCAAAGAAAGGTGCTTGAGGCAGTAACAGAGGCGGTACATAAAAGGTAAAAAAGGGGAGTGGTTTTCGTCTTAGGAAGTGGTGGGACAGGAAAAACATATCTATGCTAAATCTTGGCAGCCGCATTAAGATCAAGACCAAAAATCATTTTAAGAGTAGCTTATAGCATCACTGTCATTGCCGGAAGAGAGGACAGTGCATTCAAAATTCAAAATTCCCCTAGAATTTGATGAAACTAATGCTGTGACATACCGAAGGAAACACGTTTGGCGGTGTTAATATGCAGGGTAGACTTAGATTCTGATAAAGCAAAGTGATAAAGAACCAACGGGTTTCACACAAAACATTGTGTACAAATGTCTTCAGTAATTTACACTCAGGTAGCAGTCAATACACAATTTGATTTGGTTGATTGTAAAAGCTATACATAACATAGAAAATGGCATGTCCTGCCCAAAATTACTTTTGAACAGACCAAAATGGCATGTTCCTGAGGGGAAGCGCGTCTGGCGACCCCTGCCAATTCTAAACCAAATATTGTGCGTTTCAGCTTAATGGAAAGCATTGGCTGATCTTTTTGAGCCGGCCATGTGTCTATAAGGTCCAACAACAACCATACAATTGCAGTTCCATATGAAGGCAACATTCATGGTGCGTGCATATAGGGTATCCTTTTAACACTATGTCTGGAATGTCCACAATTGCAGTTCCGCAGGCTTGCATTGCATTGAGAACAGTCTTGGTGCAGAAAAAGTTTTCCTTTTACCATTTGCACAATACATGAGAATGCTTGAAGGGAGAGACAAACAAGGAGGAAACAGTGATGGAATCATTAGGAAGGCAACCTTTCTTTCACCATCACCTAGAAGCAGAATGAGTACATTTTAGAAGCTTTTATTATTCCTCCGTCCAGAAAGAAACTTGAACTAGCAACTTTAATCTCTGTTGAGGTGAATGATTATCCCCAACATAGAGTATGAAGTAGAACTCTACTCAAAATCTTGAATGATTAGTCCCAGCAATATATACGCCTATTTTTGGAGGGTTTCTCATTATTTATAGAGAAACCAACGATCCTCAAAGAAAAAATTTGTGTTTCTAACGCTTGGCTCTCCTCCTCTACGGGTTCAAAATCAACAAACCGACATCGACGGTTGTCAACACATTAAGCTATATGTACCACCATTTACTTGTGTGTCCATGTTCAATTTTCCTAATTGCTATGGATATTTTCCTCAGCCTACAACGTAAAGCAAAATTCCTCTAATGAAAATTAGAACTAATCATTTCTAATGAATAGAAGAAAGATGGTAACAATTCTATGCAATTGAACACCTTAAGTACCAAATTGAACGAACTAATTACACTCCAGGCGCCCTCTTATTCATAGTGCTAAGAACGTTTAGGAAAAAAAAAACTTCGTAAATCTACTCTTCTCCATGCTGAATCAGATAATCTTAGTCTGAGCAGAAGCAATATCAAAGGAGTAATTTTGGTGAGACTTCATCTTGAAAAACACTAGTTAAAGATACTCTATAGATGATGACTGAAGTTTTTGTACTGATTTGCAGGACCTGTTTGTTGGCGGAAGTGAAACCTCTGCAACTGTCAGGGAATGGACTATGTCAGAACTTATAAATAATCAAAACTTGACCAAGAAAACACAAGGAAGTAGCAAGGCTAAAGTGCCTGGTAGTTAGTTTGCTAAAGGGTACTTAGCTAGGCTGTTTTTGCAGTGAAATTAGCAAACCTTTAGTCCCACATGCTTCAAATCAGAGCTAGAAATGTGAATGTAGGTGTTATAAAAACTAGTCGATGCAGTCCATTCAAGTTATCTTTGCGCTTGGGGCAATGACGCAGCTAATGAGGTAATAACCGAGGCGCGTCAATTGCTGGTTGAAAACTATTTCCAAACCCCCTCCTCGGCCTTGGGTCTCTCTCCTAGGGCCATCGAGAATTTCTGGAAGGGCTCCCTCTAATCAAGGGTAAAGCCCTACAATACTTGGAAACTAAATATTTTAATTATAGGTAGGATAAACAGGTTTGGCCTCATACCTCCCAAACTATTTTGCTGTATATAAACTGAACTCATCCCATGCCCATGAACTCATTTATAGCAGAGGAACAGTAACCAGACATTATCAAAGGATAAGTTGAAAAATAGGATAAACATTGTTCTTGGCCTTTTGATAGACCGTCAAACCAATCTCTCCTAATGCCATACCCTCTAGAACCCTTTCGGGAATGCATCTCATTCGAGGGGGTGCGGAAATGTGGTCAGTTAAACTAAACTTGTGTTAAGACCTGCAACAATGAAAGCAAAAGTAAGATTCTTTTTTTCAAGAGAGTCTAGAGCTTCTGCAATGAGATAGTATCAATTACTCTCCATTCCAAAAAACAAATGACTAATTTTCATTGCAGAGAGGTATATGTGAGTTTACTTCGGGTTAGGCCATTCCACATACAATTAGGAGTCCAATAACTAAAACAAATGAAACCACAGATAACGGATGGCTCTATTTTCATTCAAGATCCATACGCGTATCAAATTGGAGCTAGAATAGAATTTGAAATCAGAAGCAGTAATCACTACAAAGGTACGAAAAAAGAGTGTTGTTCAGCACCCAACTGCATTCACAAACAAAAAAGAAAAATCTAAAAATTCTTATTAAACTAAAAAAAACAGGATGTAGAAAGAACAACAAAAATGCTCCAAAATGGAGATACATAAGGGCTCAAGATTTTGACAAACAGTTCAAGCAATAACTTTGTACTTGCTTGTAAGCTTTGCACAAGCTATGGCAGTGCCAGTAGACGAACACATCTGGCGCAAAAGTGCTTTAACATAAAAGAATTACTAAACATTCTTAGCACTATGAATAAGAGGGCGCCTGGAGTGTCATTAGTTCGTTCAATTTGGCAACTTAAGGTGTTCAATTGCATAGAATTGTTACCATCTTTCTTCTAGTTCTATTTTCTTTGTAAGCTTCGCAAAGGTATTATTATGGTTTCTCAAATAAGAAGTACTGCCTACTTTATTCAACATAAAAGATTGTCTCACGCATATATATTCCACACGGCAATACGGCATGAACCGCCATGAGTACATACCAAATTGAGACATTAAATTAGATTGTTCTATGAAAGCATTTCTGTCTTGTGCTTCCAATTAGGCATCGGCAGAGGCTGAAGGAGATGGTTCAGCAGCAGTAACCACCAGAGCAGCAGGTTCCGAAGACTCTTTTTGTTGTTTGAGTGCTTCAATCTGTCTTCTTCTACCAGCCTTGAATCTTTCCCTCAACATGTTCCTCAGATCCGTCTTTACGTCATAGACTATATATCCATTACTTGTCCTAATCAATCACAAAAACGATAAGAAACAGACACTGCTATCAGATTAAAGATCTTAAACCCTAATTAGTGAATAAAAATAAGAAATCAAAGTAAAAATTAAAAACCTGATTCTATCCGGATACTCCTTAGCCTTTCTACTCTTTCTTACTCGTTTTGTACTTGACTTTACCTGATCTAAATTTTTTGATTTGTCAGGGTTCGGAGGTGGTAACTCAGAACGAACAGCATCCATCTTGAAGATATTGTCATCAACCGGAACATGATCTTGTTCATTCAGATTCGCACCAGGATCTGCTTTTGAGATATCATCGATACAGGCATATGGTGTTTCCTCATTTACATTCTTAGAGTTTCCTCCGTCCATGGGGAGGCTTGATAACAAACCCTAAGCAATCCAGTTTTTTTTTTTTTTTTTATGCACTGGTAATTGAACTCATATAAGTCATACCATTCCCATGGACTCGACTCAATTCCCCAACCAAACTCAACCGGTCTGAGGCAGCGACATTAAATTATAGTCCCACATGGACTAGTTCAGAGTAGAGGAATTGAAACAAGACAATATAAAAACAGAAGCTCAAACTGAAAACAAGCATACCTTTCTCGGCCTTTTGGCTAAGATCAAGTGTAATATCTGTTCTTATCAGTTTAATATCTGATATGTGAGCCATCGGCTCACACGATATTAAATTAATTTTTTTCATATAGTTTAAATTAATTTTTTTCATGGGGGAGCTGGGGTTCTCACGCGTCGCCCTTGCGTTGTACTACTGCAAAGGCCTGGCGCACCCCCACCAAGACTAATCAAAACATTGACCGGCTTTGCAAAGGCCTGGTGCACCCCCACCAAAACTAATGAAAACATCGAGTTCTTTCTTTTTAACCCTACCAAATCTAATAAAAACTTTTAGACTGTCCGTTTACTCGTCTTGCACAACTTAGCAGCAACCAAATAAAAGTTGCTTCATCTAGTGGCGGCCAGAAAAGCTGCTGCAATACAGCTTGGTGCCGAGATTGTACATTCAGTACCTGCACTAATCTGCCAGTCAGGAGCTTCAGTGGACTACAAACACACATTCAGTCCCTGCACTAATCGGCCAATGATCGAATTTAGTCCATGCACCCAACTATATTGCTCTATATAAAATGAACTCATCCCATGAATTTGCTCCAAGTAAACTCATACTTTTTACATAGACCAGTGTAAAGCAGAGGAATGAAAAAACAGGATAGCCTACCGTTCTTGGCCTTTTGATCGAATCGTACATCAAATCTCTCCTAATTAGCATACCCTCTAATGATGTGGTCAGTTAATAATTCAGTACAATATTTACAGTTTGATATGGTGCTCAGTTAAACTTGTGCACCTGCAACAGTGAAAGCAAACGCAAGATTTGTTTTCTTTTTCAATCGAGTACTCTCCATTCCGAGAAACAAATGACCAATTTTTTTTTTTGGAGGTACGTGAGACGGTGATTACTTTATTTCGGTAGGCGATTCCACATACAGTTAAGAGTTCAATAACTAAAACCAACGAAACCACATCCAATTAGGCTGGAATGGGATAGAGAATCTGAAATCAAACATACAGCAATCACTATAAAAGAGTGTTGTTCAGTACCTTACATGATGCTTGGGAAACCCTGCCTAACTCTCCCAAATGAAAAATCTAAAAACTCTTACAATAAAATCAGGATGTAGAAAGAAGAACAGAAATGTGAAGTTCCAAAATGGATATACACAAAGGCTCAAGACTTCGAAAAACAGCCCAAGCAATAACTTAGTACTTCTTTGTTAGCTTTGCACAAGTTATGGCTTTGCCACTAGACGAACACGTCTGGTGCACAAGTACTTCATAAAGGTACAAGCAGCTTGATGCATTATTATGGCTTCTCAAATAAGAGTTACTGCATATTTTATTCAATACGAAATTCCATACGGTATAAACCACCATCACAGACCAAATTAAGAAATTAAAAACCTGATTATTTCAGGATACTCCTTAGCCTTTCTATTCCTTCTTGCTCGTTTTGTAGTTGACTTCCCCTGATCTACATGTTTTGATTTGCCAAGGTTCGGAGGTGGTAACTCAGCACGAACAGCATCCATCTTGAAGATATTGTCTTCATTCAGATTCGCACCAGGATCTGCTTTTGAGGTATCGTCGATACAGGCATATGGTGTTTCCTTCTTAGAATTTTCTAGACAGAAAGGCGGCTCAAGGTCGTACATATGTTGGCTTTTGAATAAAATTATGTCTCACCGCAGCGTAACTTTCAAATTTTCAGGCACTTCCTCGGATGTTGGGCAACATTTTGGGTCACTACATAGTCAAACTGCTGTTATAAGTTGGAAAAAAGAATTTTTCATTGTTAATCTTAGATTTTTCAATGTCAAAACTGCTGTACTATGTGTAATCATGTTTTGTGGAACATAGAGCCGATCGATTACTTGAGCTTTATGAAAACGAAAGCACGTTCGAAGATAAGCACAAACCTGTGCCAATGATTCTGGATTAGAGATGCCCAAAGTGGGTTAGTTGGTGTCTTTTGGTATCTCATTTTGTCGGTTCATGAATCCTACATCGGCCATCACCAGCGTAGTTCGAAGAAAGTTACTTGAATATCACCCAATCATATAGATTATTTCAAACCTACAGAAGAAGGAAACAAAAGAACTAAAAAAGCTTATGACTGTGCGTTACCGTTCCATTTCCAGTACTCAGTTATGTGAATCTCAGTTGAACTGAAGAATAATTAGTCCCTCATAGGTCAGGAAGCACCACTATGCTCAATTTGCTCTGTATAAAAGCAGCACTTCACTCTCCCAAATGATTCACGCAGCCGTGCGGTAAGCACAAAGCGAACTATTCTTTCGCCTTTTACTAAAGAATACCGTGTGCTTGCCGTTTACAAGCGGCATACGCCTATTTTTGGAGGGTTTCTCTTTTAAGAGGAACCCAACAATTTTGAAAACCAAAGTTTTCATTTCCATGTCTTAGCAGAAAGAAAGAAAGAAGGTTTCTTCTTAGACGTCGCCCAAATCTATGTATATGCTGGGCTTAACTAATCTTGAAATTTGAATGGCATCAATCCTAAAGTTCTCTTCAAAGTGCAAATGAAGAAACACAAAGAAAGGTGAAACACAAGAAAATAGTTCATGAAGAACCAGAAAAGTTGGAATCGAGAATCATAAAGTCATCAAAGGAAATACAAAGAAAAAGAAAGAGACAAGAAAGAGGAAGATGGCAAAACTCAGGAAGATAGGCAGGAAAATCAATCGAATTCCGCAAGGAGAATCTGAAGATGAAAAAGAAGAGGGAAAAACAAGCAAAAAAGAACAAACCGAAGAAAGTCCCATACATTGTGATATATATTTGTGATGGTATTATTACTACGTTACTTAAAACAAAATGAAAATGACTGAAGTTCAAAGGAGAAAGAAATCACACTCAAAGAAGAACAACAAAGAAGTTTGAAATATTGAAAACAAAAATGAAAATGATTGAGCTTCACGTATGCGGTCGGGTCAAGGGCGAAAGCAAAACCACAACAAAAGGAGAAAACAAGAAGGTAGTTGAGGAAGAATCGGAAGAATTTAAAAACATTGACTCTTTAAAATATTATGTGTAAGCAATCATAGTTTTGGATCAATCTGATTAAATGTAAACAACAATCCAACATCACATTATGTGTAAAAATATGTAAAATATGACATAAAGAGGTAGTTAAAGCATGAACCGTGATTAGAGCTTTTTTATATGAAAAGTTTGAAGTGGACGATGAAGAAGAACCAAACTTGCAAAATCATCATGGACAGACACGAGTATGATGGTAAATGGATGAACAAGAGATTAATCTTGCAAATTGATGAGTGCATTTGATAGGTTCAAATTTGGAGAAAACGAAGAGTGCTGATTTCGCTTTGATATTCAAGATGAGACGACTTGATAGAGAGTGAAGAATTGAAGCAAGCAACTGCAACCGAAGAAAGGGCTCTACAGCGAATTCTTAAATAAAAGTTCGCATTAAAACCAAAGATTGTCTAGAACCAATATTGAAGGTTGAGCTTTTGTAAGACTTTTTCGGTTGTGGTTATGCATTCCCAAATGCTGGTATGACATCGTTCAAAGAAATGGTTGCTCATATCTTCTTGACAAAGTGTCATGGCCGGATCATGTGGTGGAATGTTTGATTTCGAACCTGCGAAACAAGAAGAATAACCAATTATTATCGGTGGTCACACAACTGAAGAAAAACGTTTTTTGTAAAACTAAAATGTTTATTGTTGTAGAGAGTGAAATGCATTATTGGATAAAACTAACATTGTTGTTTATATTATGCTGAAAGAACATCAAGGTACATAACGAAAAGGAGGAATTTCAAAATCAACTCCAAGATTCTACGATGGAACAAAGTCTTTGGCAACAAATCCTTGAGAACAAGGCGGTTTACCATTTTTTTAAGTGAATGGGGTCAACGGCCAATGCTTTAGTGTCAGATTTTTGTGGATCAACAAAGTGTTGATCTGGTGTAGAATGGGATCAACAACCAATGTTGATCCAGTTTTGAAATACACTATTGTCCAAAGTTTTTTTGGATCAACTTCCATGTGAATGGGATCAACAAATGTTGATCCGAGTTTAGTGTGTGTACACTATTTCAACTCCTCGATTCAGTTTTTGTGGATCAACAATGGAAGTTGATCCATTTGAATGGGATAAACAACCAATGTTGATCCAATACTATCGATTCTTTGTGGATAAACAATGGAAGTTGATCCATGTGAATGGGATCAACAATGTTGACTCCACACTAAGAGCATAGCTTCATCAAGACTTTGTTGATCTAACAAGAGAGGACAAGGATAAAGGAGCTAGAGGAAGAAAACATCTTTCTTCACCTGTGACAAGTATGAGATTCATTAAAGTGAGAACGTTATTCTTGAGAGAGAGTTGTAAGGAGAGCGGACAAAATGTCAAGAACATAGACAAATGGCGGAGAGGAAAATATTTATCAGGGTCATCCTGAATAGGAATAAACACATGAAGGTTTGGAATTTGAAGAATTGTTCCACAAGCAACAACAAGGAGAATCATCGAAAATCAACATGAAATGAACTGAATGATCAACCAACGGATGGAATCAAACTAGAGTAAACGGTCGAAGTTTCAAGACACTCAAGAAATGAACGATTCTTTGGAACTGAGTTATACAAACTAAGGCAAGCATTCAATTTGATTTAGCAAAATCTGGAATAGTAGAAGAGAAAGATGGCATTGGAAGAGAAGAGCCCTAGGAGAAGAAGAATGATGACATACAAATGGAAATGGTTGTGTGACACTCAGAATAAAACCGAGTCTTTTGGAAGCGAATGAGCCACGAAAGTTTCCGCGAGGTTGTAAATTGTTTAACATTCGAGGAGTACTTCTTTGTTAAGCACGGGTGAAGAAGGAGAAAGGCCAAAGAGAAAAACATATAAACTTCGGTCGAAGTCAAACACCTCTCGGCGTAGAAGGGAGACAAAGGAAAGGTGGAAAAGGAAAAAGAAGGAAATACAAATAATTGACCTCGACACTATCGACCAAATTGATAACACACTGCCAAAAACCTGATGAAGCCAAAAACTAAAAATTGTGGAAGAAAATGAATGACTCATCGAGGAGAATGCAACTGAATGGTATGTAATAAATATATTAAAGTCAAACACCTCGATTAACATAGTTTTTTTTTTAAGGTTATGCTAGCTCTTTTTAATAACATATTCATTTGTTGGTTATTTTGAAATGACAAAGCTAGTTTTTATTTTACGATCAAGATTGACATTGGGAAATACATACAAAATAATCAAACATCTGGATTCGCTATAAACCGGATTACAAGAACCACGTCATTCTCTCAACAAATGATTATGTAAGTAACCGATAAATCTTTGTTTGTTTTGTATGTCAACAACAATTGTTGATCAAAATAAGTTGGATCAACGTCTATTGTTGATCAGCAAACTAATATATTTGAAAATATTGATACAGTCGAACCATTTTTTTTTTGTTTGTTTTGTGTAAACAACCAATGTTGATCCAAATAAGTTGGATAAACAACCATTGTTGACAATCCAAATAAGTTGATTAGAAAATACAATTGGGACAATGCAAATTTTCTGTTTGTTTTGTGTGTCCAACGGTGTTGATCCGAAGGAACAATGTTTCCATACCATTGTTGATCCATTTTAGTTGGATCAACAATGGAAGTTGATACATCTGGTCTAATTTTCGTCTTGTTTTATGCTTCAGCTTGTTAAGGAGCTTCACTAGGATGTCTATCAGAGAGAAGGAACAAAGTTTAAATCTCATAAGCTGATTTGACCAATTTACACACTAAGAGCTGGTCTTATCTCCTTGCTGTAAATTGACTAAAAGTGAGACCACATTGGACGGAATTCTCAAATTGTCTAGGTTGGGTTGATCACATGATTCCGTACCAGAACGATCGAACCCATGCTAAGGGTTCAACTATTCTCAACTGATTATACAAACTGGCATTCTTGATTTAGAAGGATTTTAGGTAGGCTGAAAGCTCAAGGAGTTAATCTGGCAGTATGAGCCACTAGTTCCTAGAACATTGAAGTACTAGACTGCTGCTGTTAGTTCATGTGACATTATTATTGACAACAACTTTGATGCAAACAAAGATTTTGCTTTAATCATTTGTTGTCAGTACTACTTCACCTGTCATTTGCAAATCCCATCGCAGGAGAACCTAGGATTTAACAATTTTTAACCACTACGTTTATTCAATTAAAATGAAAAAATAGAAAAAGAATAGATCTGAAAACAGAAAACCCTTACGATTTAACATTTCCCTCCATCCAAATCTGTGTGTTTGAGAGAGAAATTATAAGAAACCCATTCCTAATTTCAGGATTATCAATAGAAGACCCTTCATCAAACTAACTTTGACATGAGCAAACTTAACATCACCTTGGAGCATCTTTACTTAGCAATAATAAAATGGCACTCTGTACTTACCGACATCAAGCCAATTATTGTGCTCCAAATAAACTACCATGCCCATGGTCTCGAACTCAATTTCCTGGTAAAACTCAACTTGTCCGCGGCAGCGAAATCAAGATTTAGTACCACATGGACTAGTTCAGAGCAGAGGAATGGAAAAGAGACGATATAAAAATAGAAGCTTAGACTGAGAACAAGCATACCTTTCTCGGCCTTTTGGCTAAGATCAAGTGTAGTATCTGTTCTTATCAGTTTAATATCTGATATGTGAGCCATCGGCTCACACGATATTAAATTAATTTTTTTCATGGGGGAGTTCCCACCACAGCAGCTTGCTGCTGGGGTTCTCACGCGTCGCCCTTGCGTTGCACTACTGCAAAGGCCTGGCGCACCCCCACCAAAACTAAATCAAAACATTTAGTTCATGCTTTTTGCCTTCGCGTTGCACTACTCTGCAAAGGCCACTACTGGAAAGGCCACGGCCTGGCACACCCCCACCAAAACTAATGAAAACACTGAGTTCATGCTTCACCTGTTATGGCTTAGGAACCCAAAATGCAAACATCTCAACTTAGAACAACTGTTAACTTCCCTAACTCCATCTTAGCAGTAATACCGTGTATGTGTGTTGTTGCCAACTTCTTCTTCTATCTGGATGGAATCTCAAGGGTCATCACCACCATGTCTAAGACTGTTGACTGTTGAATTTAACTCCCTCTCACCTACATCTTGGAATCAAAGACTAGAACTTTTCTTCTGATTGGGAAGCTTGTACAACCTAAATTACTCTACCAGAGAGCATAATGGATCAGTGGAAAAATGTGATAATCAAAGAGGTGGCATGTTCTTCGCTATTTCAATCAACACTTGTTAGCCCCGCGAACATCGTGCTGCACACAATTCTCTACCGTGCAGGTTATCAAATTGGCTATATTTCCAATTTTTTACCCTTCAAAATCCAATTTCAAGGGGAACAAGTTGCAAGCACAGTATTTTTTTCAATCTCCCGTGCTAGATGTAGCTCTGTTGTTGGCCGAGTATGAACCAACATAATCAGTGCCGGTAACAATAATGCAAAACATGGTGACAGAATTAGTCCAATATCCCCACGGTATCATGGTTGGAGCCCACTGCTTTGCAAGCTCATCACACAGCTTTGCAAAACGAAAAAGCAACAAAAGAAGAAAACAATGCACCAGCGCCCACTGCTTTGTGAGCAGAAAAAAAATGTGCACCAGCCGGGAATCGAACCCGGGTCTGTACCGTGGCAGGGTACTATTCTACCACTAGACCACTGGTGCTGAACGTTGTAATATCTCGGTGTTTTATTTAACTCGAAGTATACATAAAAAACCAGTAGATGTTTCTCCCCAGCAAAACGATTAGTCCATGGTGAAATGCATTAGAAGAAGCTACTCTTGTTGAGCCGGGCTGCAATATTGCTCCAACCACTATGTCTGGAATATGTCTCCAACTGCAGTTCCATTTACAGACTTGCATTCAACATTCATGGTGCAGAAAACTACTTGTTGTCTTTTACCATTTGCACAATACATGAGAATGCTTGGAGGGGCAGACAAACAAGGAGGAAACAGCAATGGAATCAAAATATGATCAACTAAATCCCTTTATGAGGTTCTGATCCATGCCTCATGAATTAGAATTATTAAGAAGGCAACAAAATGAGTATATTTTAGAAGCTTTGAATGGGTACGAATTCTCCTTTTGGACTAGAAACTTTAAATCTTGGTTGAGGTGAATGCTTAGTTCCAATATGGAGTATGAAGTACACAACTCTACCCAAAATGGTTCGTATATAAGTTGCACTTCACCCTAGCAAATAAATGGTAACGATATTGTGCAATTGAAAAATCACAAGTACTAAATTGAACTAATGACACTCCAGGGTTCCCTCTTCTTTATAGTGCTAAAGTCTAAAGACGTTAAAAGAAACTTCATAGGTCTGCGTCTTCTCCATGTTGAATGAGAGATAACCTTAGTCTCCCTAGAAACAATATCAAAGGAGTAATTTTGGTGAGACTCGGATCTTGAAAACATCAGTTTAAGTATTTTAAAGTTGATTATTCAAGTTTTTTGTACTGATCCTCAGGATCTGTTTGTTGGCGGAAGTGAAACCTCTGCAACTGTCGGGGAATGGACTATGTCACAACTTATAAGTAATCAAAACTTGACCAAGAAAACACAAGGAGAAGTAAGAAATTGTTTGGAAACAAAACTATAGCTAGGCTGTTTTTGCAGTGAAATTAGCAGACCTTTAGTCCCACATCATTCAAATCCGATCTAGGGATGTGAATGAAGGTGTTATAAAAACTAGTCGATGCATTCCATTCAAGTTATCTTTGCGCTTGGGGCAATGACGCAGCTAATGAGGTAATAACCGAGGCGCGTCAATTGCTGGTTGAAAACTATTTCCAAACCCCCTCCTCGGCCTTGGGTCTCTCAGGGCCGTCGAGAATTTCTGGAAGGGCTCCCTCTAATCAAGGGTAAAGCCCTACAATACTTGGAAACTAAAATTTTATGTAGCATCCAAAAGCAAAATCAGTACCGCCGTTATTAGGTTTTGATCTCATCCCTGCGCCCAAGTATTTTACTCTATATGTATAAACTTAACTCATTTAGCTCCAAAAACCAAAAGTAAGATTCTTTTTGAACTCATGTCATGCCCATGGTCTCATCTCTGCACAAATTTGCTCCAAGTAAACTCGTATTTTTCGCATAGACCCAGTGTAAAGCAAGAGCAATGGAAAACAGGATAAACATACCCTCTGGGCCTCTGATGATGAACTCTTTTGGAAATGCATCTCATATGGGGGTGGTGGGGGTGGTGGTCAGTTAATGATTCAATACAATATTTACAGTTTACGGCTAATTTTTTCTTTTTCAGGCGAGTCTAGGGCTTCTGCAATGAGACAGTATCGGTTACTCTCCATTCCGAAAAACAAATGACCAATGTTTTTTTGTAGAGGTACTTGAGCTGGTGATTGCTTTATTTTGGTTTAGGCGATTCCAATAACTAAATCGAACGAAACCACATCCAATTAGGCTGGCATGGGATAAAGAATCTGAAATCAAACATAGTGTTGTTCAGTACCTTACATGATGCTCGGAAACCTGTCTTAACTGCATTCACAAACAAAATTGAAAAATCTGAAAATTCTTATAAAAAAATCAGGATATAGAAAGAACAACAGAAATTTGAAGTTCCAAAATGGAGATACATAAAGACTTTGAAGAACAGTTCAAGCAATTATTAAACTTTGCACAAGCTATGCCAGTGCCACTAGACGAACACTTCTGAGTGTGATTGTGTGAAAGTGCTTCAAGAGAGGTAGGTGCTTCGCAAAGGTACACGCAGCTTGAAGTAGTATTAAGAATTACCAAGACATTAAATTAGATTGTTCTATGAAAGCATTTCTTTATTGTGCTTCTAATTAGGCATCGGCTAAGGCTGAAGGAGATGGTAGAGCAGCAGTAACCACCAGAGCAGCAGGTTCCGAAGACTCTTTTTGTTGTTTGAGTGCTTCAATCTGTTGTCTTCTTAGCATGGTTCTCACATACGACCTTGGGGCATAGAATAAATATCCATTACTTGTCCTAATCAATCACAAAAACAAACAGACAGTGGTATCATATTAAGGAAATAACAAATTTCTCCCCAAAATCATGAACCCTAATTTACGAATAAAAATAAGAAATTAAAGTAAAAATAAAAAACCTGATTTTTTCCGTATAATCCTTAACCTTTCTACTATTTTTTACTCGTTTTGTAGTTGACTTCCCCTGATCTACATGTTTTGATTTGTCAAGGTTCAGAGGTAACTCAGCACGAACAGCATCCATCTTGAAGATATTGTCATCAACCGGAACATGATGATCCTCCTGTTCATTCAGACTCGCACCAGGATCTGCTTTTAAGATATCGGCATATGGTGTTTCCTCATTTACGTTCTTAGAGTTTCCTCCGTCCATGGTGAGGTGTGATAACAAACCCTAGTGGCATCTCGGGGTATCTGACCTGAAAAGAGGGCTCTTATTGTCACGAACTTATCCATTTGAAGCAAGCCTTTTTTTTTTATGCTCTGGTTATTGACTGCACTGCAGTACCTTGTTGGAACTTAAGTCAGTTATTGCAAATGCTCCTGTAACTAAAAAGAACGGAACTGCATCAAAAATAGTCTGGGATGGATTTAATAGCAGAATTGAGTCTTTTCATTTTATAACCTTTTATTGGCTATGTTTTCATTCAAAGCTGAAATTTTAATTTAAACCACATGCCTGATCAAATTAGAGTTAGAATAGATTTCAGGTGAGTTCCTTGCCAGATTGTTCATTTTAAACAAGCACCAAGCGGGAGAAAATACACTCACTGATATATCACAACAAGTATCTCTTACATTCACCATTGCCAACTCATCTCTTCACTCTGGCACATGCAAGTAACACGTTGAATAACAAAAAAAAAATCTACATATTTCTGGACAGAAAGGCGGCAAGGTCGTATAATTGGTTGGTCTTTAAACAAAATTATGTCTCAGCATAGCTTTCAACTTTTCAAGCACTTCCTCAAATGTTGGGCGGCATTTTGGGTCACTGCATAATCAAATTGCAGTTACAAGTTGGAAAAAAAAAAATCGCTGTCAATTTCAGATACTGCTATGTGTACAACTGTTTTGTGGAAATGCTGAACTGAACATAGAGCTGATTATTGGACCTGTATAAAAACAAAACCACGTTCCAAGATAAGCACACACCTGTGCCAGCAACTCTCGATTAGAGATGCCCAGAGTGGGTCAGTGTCTTTTGGTATCTCATTTCGTTGGTTCATGAATCCTACAGCGGCCATCACCTGCGTAGTTCATCTCCATAGTCCATACCTTGAGTAAGAATGTTACTTGATTATCACAGAATCATAACATGTGATGAACATACCTGCATTGGGTTCAGGTCATTCCAAGGGATTTTTAGTGTGGCAAGCTCCCATAGAACAACTCCAAAGCTATATACATCCGACCTAATAAGTTTCCAATGTATTAGTTAGAATTTGCGGATCGCGCAAGAGAATAAAAGAGTGAATTCTCAAGAATTTGCTCGCCTACTTCTCATCTGCTGGCTCATTACGGATAACCTCTGGAGCCATCCACTGTAGCTGCAAAAAACAGCAAACAAAAAGGATCTTATTTCAAAGCTACAGCAAAATGGAACAAAAGAACTAACGCAATGCTTATTATGACGTGTTACCGTTCCATTTCCAGTACTTGTTGTTAGGAATGTTGCATGTTTCAACCGTGAGAGACCAAAATCACCAACCTAACATGAAAACAATATCAAGGAGGTTAATGAATTATTTTCCTTCTCCCTATAAGCATATTATTAGCATCCCAGAAGATAGTATAATAAGTACCTTCACACTCCAGTTCTTATCAACCAAAAGATTTGATGACTTCAAATCGCGGTGAATGATTGGTGGGTTGTGACGATGAAGGTAATTCATTCCTCGTGCCTGCAAAAGAGGTAGACCCAGAAACGATATTTATATCTGAAATCTGGTTTTTGATGAACTTTCCTTAATAGAAGTTGTTGAAAGGAATTGAACGACACTCACAATGTCCAAAGCCATGAGAATACGCCGTCTCCAATTTAATGTAGTAGCAGTACTGTGACGTCGAAGTAATTCAAACAAACTCCCACTGCCAATTGGAAGGTTATCCATATGCCAAGTAAGTAGAAATAATATGAAAGGTAAATTATCCAGTAAGCAAACAATGAAAAACGGCTAAATGTAGAGAACGAACCGTGGAAGGAACTCGGTGACAATACACAGATGCGGAGGTGAAGTTACCGCCCCCATAAAGAGTACCACATTTGGATGCCTCAGCCTCTTCATCAGTAATACCTTCATTTTTAATACAGTACATACTTTTAGGCATAGAAATTTAATCCAATTCTACAGATGACAGAAATCTGAAAACCTAAGCAATAGATTCACAGCGAAATCCAGTAAATATATAGACCTGTCTCCGAAACTTCTTTAAGCAATATGACTATTTGATGATAAAACTTAGCTTGAGTTCATAAACAAACCTCTTGTCTGAAGGAATGTTGCATTAGCAAGTCTTTTGAGTAATCAAAGTTCAAAAATACTTTGATTGCAACATCCTGCGAGAAATGGAAATGAGTTCCTTTTAAAAGCTTGTTGGAGTACAATCCCTCTGCGCCATTCTGGGGCCAGGTTGGGTGACAAATGCTAGATCCTACAGTATATTGTTTGCTCCATTGTTTTTGAAAACAACGTAACAAGTCAGGTTTGACCCTAACCTATGCAGGGTTGGTAGGTCATGGGTAAAAAGTATGTGCGTCTTTCTCTTTACCTTCTAATTATCTGTCGGAGGATATACCTAATCATTTTCAAATTGACAATGTAGTCTGAAAGAGATGCTCCATTAATGTGAATTCTACAAGATGTGGTACTTCTATCAAGAAATGTAGATTTCAAGACGGAAAGAGAAATATACCGTGCAGCACCACAGACCACGATACACAGTTGCACATGAACCTGAGATCCAACAAGAAGATATTATAGATAAAACAAATGAACTTTATAGTTGAAAAAGTAACACAGAAGTAAATGCTTTAGCAATAGTTTAAATATTTACTACCTCGCCCAATCTGTTCACCGAATGTCAAATTGTTCAACGAGATATCATAATTCAAATAATCTGTTTCCATATAAAATTTACGACGAGGACTGCTTCTACTACTGCTTGTGCTTCTACTGCCCATGCTACTTGTTCCATCACTGTTTGTAGAATAGGACAGGGATCTAGAGACTTCATTGCCACCCGCAACCTGCAGGATTTGTTGGCTCTCCCAGGACCATAATATTCCCTTCACTCTAGAAGTTATCATCTTGTAGACACCAGTCTTACTTGCATCCTTGCCATCAGAAGAATTTCTAAAAGCATTCCTTGGGCATGTGTTCTCAAGGGAAGGGTGCATCCTGTGGTCAGAGAGAGCGGCTTCCAATGTTTTCGTTTTCGGACATACTTTATTTTTCGATCTCGATATCTGATACAAAGTTGTGTTATTAGAGAAAGAGTGAGATAGACGCATAAAAAAGAAGAAGAAGGGATGGTTTACATGTTTAATAGATCAAAACTTACCAATTTTGGTATCAGCCAAGATGTGATAGATTTCAGAGGCTTGTGCCGAGCATCAAAATCAGGTTTGGTTGTTGTTAGACCACCATTATGCAGCCAACTAGAACTGGGATAGGAATTATCTTTTAAAGGTTTTGTACCAAGAGAATCTGGTACCATGTTTTCTTGAAAAGACTCCGAAGCAATTGTTACACAAATAATCCCAACCAAAGTACCACTATCATCATATAACGGGGCACCGGTGGCAAGTACTTGAAATAGCCGGCCTTGCTTATTCCTAGCAGGAAAAATCCCTGTCCAGTTTTCCCCTGAGGCATTTCTTTGAAGTATTTCATTCGCTGCATTGATGTCTTGCTCCACAATTATGAAGCCATTGATATTCTGACCAAGAGCTTCAGATGCAGAGTAACCATAAATTTGTTCAGCTGCTCTATTCCTGCAATAACATTGTAAAACGTTTATGATCCGAAATTCTGATCTACTATCCATAAGCATATTTACAGGTGGAAGTGTAGTATATATGTTACGTAAATTGCAGTATGTGAACTGAAGAAAGCATCACCCTGAGCTCAAATTTGGAGGGGGGGCTAGGAAATAAAATGAATGAACCCCACAAGTTCTATTTGGTGTTTTCCTTCACATTCCCTCATTTAATCAAAGCTAAAAACACTCACCAGTAAACTATCAGACCATCTTGATCAACAATATGGAGTGCCTGGCCCATTGACTGCAAGATATTCAAATACTGTTTATTCATGAAATCTATACTTCCTCTTGGAGGATTATTTGGAACATTTAGGCTACTAATCTCACTATGTTTACAACTCCTAACACCAGTACCCATTCACCTAGGATTGGCAGATCTTGATTCCTCAGTTACTTTTGACTGAGATTCATATCCGATCCCTGGAGTGTTTGCATGAAGGATTAACTGTGACATGGTTTTTTTGAGGTTGGCATCTCCAGCCTCCAGTTGTTGAATCCTCTTCTGCAGTAGCTGTGCTAGTGGAACATCCAAATTACCGGGGCCGGACCTTCTTAAAGTGGAACTCATAAAAGAAACATTAAGAATCTAAGATTCTTTATATATAGTGCTGTTTATAAGTTTCTCTTTCTCAAATAATTCTTGACTCTTCATAACTTAATAAGTCAATCGTGTTCTTTGAAATGTTATGTTTAGAGTTCCAACATTCCAAGATTAATATCACTAGCAGGTTTGGACATTCATATCAGTTAGCCTTGTACCATAACATGGTTTGTGCACAGACAGAAACATACAAATTTATAAATTAACAAAGGCTTGTCTTACTAGCATATGAAACAAGGTTGAAATAGCTGCACTTGAGTAGCTAGAGTCATTGTCTGACCATGCCTTTTCGGAACCTCATCAGCTGCCACAATTAGATTTTGTATTGCCTAATAATAACAACGGAATCAGTTGGTGTTATGTTTGACATTTGTTGATGGAGGATGGAATTTAGAGCCACCACAACCTACACTAGACATGCACCAGAATTTCATCAAATTGCTGCTATTGAAATCTAACACTCTTCGTCAAAAACTATGGTTAAAAAACTAATAATCAAATGAAAAGAAACCTTAATTATTAGTAATATTTTAGGGCAAATTCAATAAAGTTCGGAGAAATTGAAAGAAAATCACTGAAACCCTAACAATTTGAGAAACTATAATTCTAAATTAGTCAAACAAATTCCATAAAAAACGATAAATGCTAACTTAATATCGCCATACATACATTCCATTAGATTCTCCTTGTGAATCAAGAATAGATGAATAAGAATCTCCCATTGAAGCTCTCTTTTCTCTTTTCCAACCACCAAAACAGTTCTGTCCTCTACATCACTCTCTTTTCTGTAGTTGTTCAATCACAATACTATCAGTAGAGTTATGTAAATGTAGAAACAAAATCAAACATTTCCCTTATTCCGAATCTGAGTGAGAGAAATCATAACCCATTCCTAATTGCAGAATTGGATTTCAAATTTTCACTTATCTCCTTCCCGGGAAGAGAGTTAAACTTAAAACAGACAGATTGGAAGTTCAAAACTTTGGTATGTTTTTATAAAGCTTACAGAGGTTTAGTCCCACATAGTGTACGTTACTGATATGGCTTTGGTTTATATTGCGCAAGACCGGTCATACTGCCATCCAGTTAAACCTACAGGATCTATAGTCTGACCTTGTAGCTCGCATCTGTGCGATGACTGTATTAAATTTTTCGTTTTTGTGTGCTATGTGCTGTTTTTCTGTGGCTTGTGAAGCTTAATATCCTCAGGTTCTGAGGTGCAATTTTGTTGATTCCTCATCGACAAGCACATGGTAGTACAAGAATAGTGCAACTTGCTAACGCTTCAAAGCTTCTAAAATGAGTAATGGTGAAGGAAAGTTTGCCTACTTGAAGCAAAGAGAATGTTACTGATTTGCCTCCTTTGGTTTACAAACAAATCTGTAGTTGGTCTAAGTACTTCATAGCTCGCTCTTCGGAGATGCTGAGTGCCCGACCTGTTAAACAGCTGTGCCCAAGTTGTTTGTTTTTCATTGCCTCTGAAGCTTAATGTTGTGCTTACCTCATTGTTGTGTACATCATTTTCTTAGTTCTCAACGTTCGTCTGAGATTTAAATTTTCTGTTCCAATTTTTTTTTTTTTTTTTGTGTACTCACTGCTTCTTAGGTGATGGTGAAGGAAAGTTTGTCTTCGTGTTTCCCAAGTTTTTTGTTTTTCATTGTCTCTGAAGCTTAATGTCAAGTTCAATTTGTGCTTCTAAAATATACTCATTCTGCTTCTAAGGTGATGGTTAAGTAAAGTTTTCTTTCGTAATGGTTCGGCATTTGAACATTTCAATGCGTGAGATATAAAACGTAAAAAAGGACTCGAGAGTATCATATTCACTTCGATGCATCACTATTTCCAAATGGTAAAAGAAAACAAGTATTTTTTTCATGTACCAGAAATCTTTACGTAAATCTGTATTTGGAGCTAGAATACCAGACATAAAAGTTGGATCTTATATTGCAGACACTCAGTAGCTTCTAATGCATTATATGTTACTCTCTTATAAGCATACAGGTAGACTGGACAAGGTATATAATCTTAGGTAGCACTGGTCTAAGCCTATTGGCTCAGAAAAGGACTCGAGATTATCATATTCGCCTTTCCGAAGGAAGGATTTTCGGGTGTCCCTTGCATCATAAGGCTGATCACTGATCTTCTTTATGCATCAGATAACTGACTCACTTTCCTAACTAGTTGATGCATTCCGTCTGAAATATCTTTGCACTTGGGGTAATGACGCAGCTAATGAAGTAATAATCGAGGCGCGTCAATTGCTGATTGAAAACTGTTTCCAAACCCCATCCTCGGCCTTAGGTCTCCTAGGGCCGTCGAGAAATTCTCGAAGGGCTCCCTCTAATCAAGGGTAAAGCCCTAAATGCTTGAAATCAATACTTCAAAAGGAAGACAAATTCAGTCCTGGGCCACAAAAATACAGTCCTGATAACTATGACGTGCACCTAATGATATACGCAAAACATGTTGCTCTGTATAAGATGCACTAATCCCCATGGACTCACCTCTGCCCAAAATTGTTCCTAGGAAACTCATATTTTCTAAGGCAGACATGTATCACATAGACTAGTGTAAAGCAGAGGAGTTGAAATCAGACGTTATGAAAGCAAAAGTAAAATGTCAACAAAATGGTGATGCAAAATTAACATCGATTAATGTTTTTATAGGGGTAATGGTAATTACAACTGATAGACAACTCTCCCAAATATTTAATAGAAAATCAATCTGAAATCAAACGAACAGTGATCACAACAGAGGTACATCAAAAAGAGTGTTTTTCAGTATCTTACATGATGCTCCGAAACCCTGTCTAACTGCACTGGCATACAAAAACAGAAAAATCTGAAATTCTTATAAACAAGATCAGGATAGATGAATAGAAAGAACAACAGAAATGTGAAGTTCCAAAACTCAGATACACTACATAAGGGTTCAAGACTTCGTTAGATTCACTGCCTAGTTTATTTATTCAGTATAATAGATTAAGTCTCACAGATAGATCATATACGCCATAAACACCACCATGACAGACCAAATTAAGACATTAAGTTAGATTGTTCTATCAATTGGTCATCAAAGCTGAGGCTGAAGGAGATGATGGTACAGCAGCAGTAACCACCAGAGCAGCAGGTTCGGAAGATTCATTCTGTTGTTTAAGTGCTTCAATCTGTTTTCTTCTAGCAGCCTTGTATCTTTCCCTTAACATGGTTCTCACATTCGACCTTGGGTCATAGAGCAGATAAGATCCATCATTTAACCTAATCAATCACAAAAACAAACAGACAGCGCTATCGTATTAAGGAAATAACAATTTCTACCCCCAAATCATAAACCCTAATTTATGAATAAAAATAAGAAATTAAAGTAAAAATTAAAAACCTGATTATGTCCGGATAATCCTTAACCTTTCTACTCTTTTTTACTCGTTTTGTAGTTGACTTCCCCTGATCTACATGTTTTGATTTATCAAGGTTCAGAGGTAATTCAGCACGGACAGCATCCATCTTGAAGATATTGTCATCAACCGGAACATGATTCTCCACAATAACTTCATTCAGACTCGCACCAGGATCTGCTTTTGAGATATCATCATATGGTGTTTCTTCATTTACGTTCTTACAATTTCCTCCGTCCATGGGGAGGTGTGATAACAAACCCTAAGAGAGATAAAGTGTGGAGCCAGCGGTGGTGAAAGAGGAGACTGAAATAAAATAAATAGAAGATTCTGTTTTCATATGTTTAGAATGAGGGCTGTACAATGGATAGGGTGGGTAGGATACGGTATATTTCTCCACTCTACCCGCTTATTGGCGGGTAAGAAATTTTTTACTCGCCACCCTACCCGCTATTAAGCGGATAAGATTCTACCCGACCCATTAATTGGCGAGTCGGGTAGGATAGGGTGATGGGTATAATCTTTTTTTTTTTTTTTTTTATGTTTTCGTTACTGTAACTTTATATATAAAATTTTACAACAACACAAAAAATAAAAACCAGCCTATCGACATATGTACCCAATGGTACATCCTGCTAGCTCAAAGCCATTTGTAGGCTCAAGAAACAAAAAGTTTCGATTTTCTTTTAAAATCCAATTAGAGGGATATCCGATATGTTAAGGACGTAATTGTAACCCAAGTACCCCAACCAACAACACAAAAATAAATAAATAAATAAAAACTCCAAAGATGGAAAGCTCTCCGCAGGGGCTTGAAATGCTACGATGAATCCCGACCCATTTTATTCTTGTAACCTTGCTCTTCAATCGTCATCTACGATGATGGAATAAGCTCTAAGATCACCAAACAACTCAATCGCAAATCACGATGATGGAAAATTCTAAGATCAAATCTCAATAACCATTGGCACCAAAATTCAGTCATATCTCAATAACCCACTGGCAACAAAATCACCCAAGCTCAAATTGGCCGACAGAACATGGCATAACACGGCAAGGCCATGTGTATTCAGTTTTGGACTTTTGCTCTTATGTGTAGTGAGAATTTTCATTAATCTACCTACAATAAACATTCACTATAGACTTCCAGCACAATGAAACATTCACATTCACTAGTTTATATTCGTATACATCATAATTAATTTCATATGATTTATATTTTGTGTTTATTGTAAGTTCTCTCCACTTGATATGTAATACATGGGTCATTTATCTACATATTCCTTCATTATTAACTTATCTTTCCCCGAGCTAGCTTCCTGCATCGTAAACCGAAGCAATGGTTAACCAAAACACCGAACTAATGGAATTCAACAATTGGTCTGTTTTCTAATACAATAAGTACTCTTCCCAGGGGACTCTATTTTGCGACAAAAATTGAACTACTATACTACACTTAAATGTTTGTAGTTTTGGTGCTGGGGTAATCAAGTTGGGTTTTCTCGGGTACCATATTGCTAAGAATCAATGTGTTGCATTTAGTCATTACACACTCCAAATGAACTACCGTGGCCAGGGGTAAACAAACTCATGAACTGGAGTAGAAACCTAAATTTGTCTTCCCATGAATTTTGTTGAACTTGAACTCTCATTCTGATGGATATCACACGGAATTAAATCATAGTTTTACCATGACAACAAGTTCATGAAATATGTATCCATGTACACTTACAACAAACATTCACTAGAAAATATCAAAAAGTAATGAGATTATTTATACCTGAATCATGGCATCATCCTCGTTCTCCACAGCTCCAAAGGCCTAAATGAAAGAGCCTTTCTCCGATTTGAATTTCATAGTTACTGATTTTTTTCCCCAAATGTTAACATACCAGAATTGGGGTATTTTACTAAAAATGTCTGCATAGGCAAACTTCATTATCCAAAATCAGCTACTCTCAAGCTAAACGCGGTGACTAAGATCACTATCATGCCCTCGGTTCACATGAAAGAAAATGCACCTGCAAGGGTGAAGGTCGGAAATTGAGCATGATTAAATTCGAGCAGGATCCAAAGATGCATGACACAAGAATTTGAAAAAATATTTCACTGCAGATAATATCAAAAATGGATCCCACAGTTATCAATACAGACAAGGTGCCGATTAGGTGTTCATAGTATTATACATTCCAATTGCAATAAACGTCGAATTGGTTAAGAAAGATATGGTACAGAAAAACGAACGAAGTACAAGTTTACCACCCTTTTCCTGTCCATTTGCTTTTCCCTTTCTAGGCCCTGGATAACTAATTTGTTCTTCTTTTTCTAACTTAAAGTCTAAAGACACCAGCATTTTGGCATGCAGTTGTATGATTGCAAGCAGTCTATTTAAGTTCAAACTAGAAAAAAAAAACTGTCATTATTCTGTCCTTCAACTTAGTTATCCTGAATACAAACAATCATGCTCCATTCGCATAAGCCATTGATTTAGGATCGACATTTATTTAGGAATTTTATCAATCGGTTAACATGCATGTTAAGTTTTCATAAAATCTCATTTATTTAGGAATTAGGGTTTGATTTCATAGTACAAAGAGTAAAAGCGTGAGAGTGAGTTAATGATTCAGACTAGTCTGTCTTCCATTTCTAAAATCAAACATGCAGAGTATGAAATTAGTAGATAGATTAGAGTTACCAATAAATCAAACAAAATCGTCACAACATAATGAAACCTCAATTTACCTGTTGTAATTCCTCGTTAGATGGAGATGGAGCAATAACAGGAGAGAGGGTTTCGTTGAAATATCTAATTGGATGAGTTCCCGACTTCTCCTGCTATATTTGGGGTTGAGTTCGATTTAGGAACGAAGGCTTTTCTATGTTCGATTTGGTTTGGGGAGAAGAGAACGAAGAGAAAATAGATAAGGAAGAGAAAAAAGACAGGTTCATTTTTACCCCTGATATGTTCCAAAATAACGAGAAAATGGGTAAGAGAAGAGAACAACAAAAGGATTATTGGGACATTTAGTATATTAGCGGGTAGGGTAGGTTAATTTCGAGCTTCACCGACGACCCTATCCGTTTGACGGCGGGTAAGAAATCTCTAACCGTCACCCTACCCGCCAAATAGTGGGTAGGATAGGATACGGTTAAAATACTGGAGGGTAGGGTAGGATTGGCGGGTATGGGTAGGGTATGTGCACCCCTTTAGATGTTACTCCCAAGTTTGAGGCCTATGTTTTTTTTTTTTTTTTTTGAAGGAACGGGAACATGAGCAAATGCTCCCAATTTCATATATTAATAGGAATGTATACAAGGATCGAATACATCATAAGTGAAACACATGAAAAGATACAAAACTTATGTATTTTATAATACAACAAAAGTACTAAATTCATGTAATTTGCTGAGGAAATCGATGTTATTTGAGGGATGGTGTGAAGTTTCTGATTCCACCATTTGAATTGTTGTTCTTCATCAAGAAAAAAGTTATCTTCTTCTTTAATATTTGATGCTCCTACAACAGAGGAGTAATATGCATTGTATATCGAAAACACGATCATATCTTGTAGCCATGGATCTTCACAACAATGTCGATCAACGTCAAACAAATATGATTCGCCCACGAAGATGTATTTGAAACGATTGAAACAATTGATAGAATCTCCTTGAAGGCTATATGAAATTGTTATACAAACATATAATAAGAAATCAAGATAGCATACATACGCCATCTGATTGATAAAAAAAAGAAAATAAAAGAAACCCTAAAAATTGTTGGAACAACAATTTGTTTTATTGAAACTGTACAAACTAAGAAGATTAACCTTCATCGTCCCAAAAGATCTGAAAAATCAGATCAAATCTGGGCAAATAAAAAAAAACAAAAACAAAGAAGAACAGAGAAGAACAGAGAAGGTTTGTTTTTCAGTTACTGGAAGAGGGAGAGAAGAGAGAGCGGACCAAAAAAAAAAAAACTTCAATGAGACAGAAAAGAATTACAATTGTTCTGTGAGAAAGTTTACTTAAGACCAAACCATTCACCATTGATCCTAGAAGTTCTACAGTATTTGGCTGCCACATCTTCCAACTGTGTGATACTTCTATTTAGAAATTCAAATCTGATAGAGCAAAAGGAATCCATAAGTGACTTACAGTCATCTAAAATAGAATTGTTATACCAACTTAATTGGTTATTATTTAACTTCAAACAATCCAAAACTACTTTTGCATCACTGATTATGCAGACATCGATCTTTCCTTGCTCTTTTGCCCACAGAACTGCTTCTAAAACAGCAATACTTTCAGCTTCTTCGGTGTTTCTAGTTAGACCTAAGATGATCTTGCACCCAAGGTAGTTCCCTGCAACATTATTCATGATCAATCCAATACCAGAAAGATTAGTATCTTTGTCAAATGAAGCATCACAATAAACTATAGTACAATTATGGGATAAATTACTAGTGACAGCATTAGTCCAAACTGACTGGTTGTATATGCAGAGAATCTGTTTAAGTAACAGGATTTTTGAGATATTGCATAGTGTCATTAACTAATTTAAGCGTTGTTCTAGCAGTATAATGATGATTCAGAGGTTTATTCTGAAAAACGAAGGAGCACCTATCTCTCCATATGCACCATGCAATAGTAAAGACATCCACAACTTTATCTTTCAGAGATCAATTAGAAAGCCACTTGGAAACCCAATCAGGCATAGATAAATTCAAATTAGCATCATAAGCAATTTGGTTTTTGTAAGGACTAAGTGACCATACTTACATGGCAAATGGACAATGTAAGATGATGTGTTCTGCAGTCTCAAGAGTGTCAGAGTTGCAACTACTACAGTTCTTGTCAATACCATTGCTAAACTTAAAGACATTAGTCTTAGAAGGTAAAATACCCTCATGACACTTCCAAATGAATAGTTGAACCTTAGGGAGGATTTTAAGTTTCCATAGTGACTTATATGTGGGATTAACTAAGCTAGGATTTTGGATGTACTGGATTTTCCCTGAAATGACCTTATAAGCAGATTTCACAGAGAACTGTCCATTCTTAGTATAAGGCCAGATGAGCCTATCATGCCCTACAAAAGGAATTCTAGTATTAAGGATGGACTGAGCATTAGGTGGGGTAAAATAAGCATTTACTAGATCAGGTTTCCAGCTCCTAGTATTTTGGTCTATGAATTCAGATACACGAAAATTAGGATTAGGAGCAGACACATACAAAGGTTCAACCGGGTTTGGAATCCAGTTGTCCCTTAAAGCAAGAATATCAAGACCATTTCTTACTTCCCAAAAACAGTGTTGAGCAATGAAATCTAGACCATAGTATATACTCTTCCAAACCCATGTTGAGTCTTGTTTTTTATTGTAAAGGAAAGCTCTACCATGTTTGAAATATTTGCATCTAAGGATAACAGTGCACAAATTAGTAGGAGAGTGCACAAATTACCATGTTGGCTTTTCTTCAAGGCCGATGAATTTCTTCCCCACATATATTAGGATGATTAGTCCTATGGTGTGTTATCTAGCGGTTAGATTAGCAGTTCCGTGAAAAGCATATTTTCTCAGCGCTAAATCATTCAGCGCAACCAATCTCAGCTGTCAGATCAAAAAATAAATCTGTCTGCACTGAACAATTCCGCAAAAAGCATATTTTCTCAGTGCTATACCATTCAGCGCAATTATCTCGCTACTAGTTCAAATGTGAGCAAATACTAGGAGAGAGAACTAGTGTTAACAAATAGACAGCACTTTTTTTTTTTAAACTGCAACACTTTTTTCCATATCCAGCCCATAGGACTAAGTCTAAGGGCGTCTAAATTGGGTAAAAGTACTAAATTATCTTCACTATTAAAATTTAATCTTAATTCTTATTTTTCTAGGTTTTAAACCTATTCAAATCCTTTCAAAACTAAAAGCTAGTTCAAATCATTTCCCTAATAAACTAAAATTAAAACCTAATTTCATGAATTGATTCTAACGATATCGATCGAGTTAAAGGAAATTTCATCATACTTGTGATTCGTTTACAACACATACTTGTGATTCGTGTTGTAAACATCGTCGATTACAACACGTTACTCTTAATTATACTTGTGATTCGTTTATCCATTCAAAATAAAAAAAAAATACAGACAATTTTGGGTTTCTGTATTTAATCATAATCAGTCAAAGTCCATGCCCATATTGACCGATTCCTATAATAATCGGTCCACGTCAACTGATTTATTCTCTATGTGTTTTCTGTTGAAGAACATTTAACCAGATTCGCTTGATATTCATGCCCATATAACCAGATTCTGATATGGGAGATTTTTTTATTGTTTTTTAGAATCAGATTATGTGAATGTTCACATAAAACCATAATATAGCATCTGATTTCTTAACTGTTAAGCCCATAATTGGTTTTTATGAGAACTTATATGGACCGATCCCTTTAGTGAAGTGTGTGTCGTGCTTACCGATTCTTACAATCGGCATATATGATAAGTAAAATATTAACCCAGAATTGGTCTACGAGTATATAAACATCCACCGATTTTGAAATTGATTTTTTTTCAAAAATTTTCATGTTCTGATAACGAATTAAGATTAGTTAATTTCTAGGTTAACAAGACTAAACATCAATTAATCACCCAAATTAACACTAACTAATTAGGAGTAAATTAGTCATTAAGAAAAATAGTTGGTTAGGAGTCTTTTATTTTACTTCCAAATGACACCTTTTTGTCTTGTATCAAACAAGGGAGGAAAAAAAAAAGGTAACAAAATAGATTGTTCTCGTAAAAGGTAAAATTTGATTATTCTCTTACTTTTTATATAAGAATCAAATTTTGACTTCTTAATTTTGTCCTCAATTTTATTTCCATTTGTGAAAGGTACAAAAAATATCATCGCCACGTGTAGGGATACGAAGAAATGAAACCAGTGATCTCGTGGGAAGATATTATTACCAAGTTTAGAGACAAAACATTTATTAAGATGCCCAAGAGGTAAAATCAAACCCTTTAAACTCCTAAGCCATGCGAGGCCATGCGTCGCGCGGTGAGAATACCCACCCTTGGGTGAGCGTCACCGCCCCCTTGAAATTTCTCCCTTCCACTTTTCCTCAAATTATGTGAATGTAGCACTAAATATCTTTTTCGGTTGAAAAAACGACAGAGAAAAAAACATAAAACGACAGAGAAAAAGAACATAAAATACATACATTCTCTTTCACGCCGAGAAGAAAAAACTACAGCAAACTAAAACTCTAAAACCACAGCATAATGTTTGATCAAGCAAAACGCAAACTTGCAAGGAGCATTAGACTCACACAGGCAATGATATGCTTCAAATCCATAATATCCCAGAAAACCCCACAGCTACAATCTTTGCTCTTGGTAAACCCTAACCCTTTTGTTTCTATCTCTTCGTTTCTCTGAATCAATAAACCTTAACCCATATTTTGTTTTGCAGGTAAAATCAATAAACATTAGTTGATTCTCTTTCACGCCGAGAAGAAAAAACTACAACAAACTAAAACCCTAAAACCACGGCATAATGTTTGATCAAGCAAAACACAAACTTGCAAGGAGCATTAGACTCTTTTTTTTTTTTTTTGAAAGAAAATCTGGGAGGATTTTCATTAAGCACACCAAAGCCAAAGGCATTACATCATAATTTTTTCACTTTCTAGCTTAGACTCGACACACATTGGGAGTTCAGTGCTCCATTTCTTAGAACTATTATTATTCCTGGCAAATTTAGCAAGTAGATCAGCTACTTGATTACACTTCCTATTACTAAAACACACTTGCACATTCCCTAGACACTTAACTAGATGTTGACAGTCCTTAATAATGTTGACATCCTCCCATCTTGTGGTGATTTGAGGACCCCTAACACTTTCCATGACTTCTTTGTTGTCTCCTTCCACTATGACCTGCTGAACCTGCAATTGAACAATCCATTGAAGAGCTTTTAGCACTGCCACTGCTTCAGCTTGAGCAACATCTCTAACTCTTTCTACCATCGTCCAGGCTTCCACCATCCTCCCTGTAAAATCTCTTATGATTAGAGCAATACCAGCAATATTATGATTAGGTAAAATAGAAGCATCAATGCTGATTTTTAGTTTTCCTCTAGGAGGGGGTTTCCATCTATTGTTATCTTCAATAGCTTCATTTCTGCCTAACACTCTTCTAACATCATGGACTCTATTATCAGACTGGTTAATGTTGATTGTATTCTCAATGCAGTAAGACATGATCATGTGCTTTAGACTTGAACTGGAACATCTTTTGTTGTTGAAGATCTCACATCTGGATTTCCAAATGAACCACATAGTAACAGTTATTAGATTAACTGTTGTTTTCCTTCTAAAATAAATGTTATTGTCAGCATTACTCCAGCTTCTTAGCCATTGATGTATGCTATTGATGCTGTCAATTTGTTGGGATATTTGAGGAGCAACAACATTCCAGACTTCTCTTGCATAGTTGCATCTGAGCAGCAGGTGAGTGAGATTTTCTTCTTCAGCATTGCATCTTTGGCAGATGTCTTGATGATTGTGATTATGTCTGGCAAGTTTTCCATTCACTGGGACTATATCATGAGCCACTTTCCATAAGAACAGTTGACATTTGTGAGGAATCTGCATATGCCATAAACTCAACCAAAACTTAGCTTCCTCTTCTTTGTTGGCTAAGCTTTGATTTTGTTTACAGAGAATTGCCTTGTATGTGGAGTTAACTGTAAACTGACCATTTCTAGTTAGAGACCAGACCATTTTATCTTCTTGTTGCATTGATGGTCTTATATGTCTGATTTTCTCTATTTGATCTTGATTGAAGTAGTTTTGAAGAAGACCCATATTCCAGCTTTGAGTATGAGTATCAATTAACTCATTAACTTTTATGTAGTAAGGATAATCTTCATAAGTAGAGAAATTTTGTTGCACTTTCTCTGCAGTAAATCCTTCAATCCAGTTATCTCTGAAAGCATAAACATTCTCCCATTCCCAATCTGCCAAATATGAAATTGTTTCACCCATTTGATTCCAGTGCAAATACTTCTCCAAATATCATTGCCTTTGCTTGAAACCTCTTCTTGAAGAATATCTTCATTTTTAAAATGTTTAGCTTTAAGAACTTCTACCCATTTCTTATCCTTTTCTTGTGTCATTCTCCAGGCCAGCTTTGTCACCATTGCTTCATTAAAACTTGCAAATTTTTGAAGCCTAGTCCTCCCCATCTTTTTGGTATACTAACTCCCTCCCAAGCTTTTAGGAATCCTCCATTTCCTTGTTTTTTATTCCACCAATATCTTCTTTGAACAGCTTCAAGATCATTTATATTTTTCTTGGGCAGCATGAAACAACTCATCTGAAATTGTGCCATAGAGTTTGTAACAGCTTGAATTTGTGTGCTTCTTCCAACTTGATTTGTGATGCCAGCTTTCCATTGGATCAGTCTTCTCTGCATTTTCTCCCTTATGCTCTTCCAGCTTGATTTGTGATGCCAGCTTTCCATTGGATCAGTCTTCTCTGCATTTTCTCCCTTATGCTTTTAAAAGAGTTGGATTTCTTTCTTTCTATGAAAAGATTTATCCCCAAATATTTCTCTTCCAATGGCATAACCTTCATGTTCATAGTATTGCAAATTTGTTGCTTTATTTGATCCTTAATTCTTTTATTAAAGTGAATGCTTGATTTGCTGATATTCACCATTTGACCAGAAGCTTTGCAAAATTTGTTGATGATATCTATTAGCTTGTTAATTGATCTCAGTTTTGCAGAAGAGAATAGGATGCAGTCATCTGCAAAGAATAAATGAGAGATGGGAGGACTTCCTTTGGCTGGATATATAGGAGTAATGTCTTTCTTTCCCCACTGAGGTTTGGATCATTCTGCTAAGACCTTCCATGCAAGTGATGAAGATATATGGAGATAAGCTGTCACCTTGTCTCAGACCTCTTGTAGGATAAATAGTTTCAATTGGGGAGCCATTGAGAAGAATTGATATGCTTGTGGTAGATATGCATTGGTTGACAAGTTGACACCATTTCTCAGAGAAGCAAGTCTTCTGAAGATATTGATGATGAAATTCCACTCCATTCTGTCAAAGGCCTTTGACATGTCCAGTTTTATTGCAACAACTTCATTGCTAGTTTTGGTTGTTTTCATGTATTGCACTTCTTCATGAGCAATGACAGTGTTATCAATTATATTTCTTTTTGGGACATAAGCTGCTTGCCAAGGGGAGATGATTTTATGCAGCAAGGGTTTCAATCTGTTTGTCATAATCTTTGATATGATTTTGTAAGAAATGTTGCAAAGACTTATTGGCCTGAAATCAGAAAGGTTTTGAACACAATAATTTTTTGGTATGAGGGTTTAGAAAGTATGATTGAGTTGTTTTAGCATTTTACCATTCTCGAAGAATTCCTGGACCATTTTTATGATATCTCCTCCCACCACTTCCCAGTTTTGTTGATAAAAGCCAGCTTGAAAACCATCTGGCCCTGGTGCTGACCAAGCTCTAATTTGGAAGACATTGCTTTTAATTTCCTGATCATTTGGGATGGCTGTTAACTCTTTGTTCTCAGCTTCAGTGATGCATGGGTTTATGAGGTTTAATATATCAATATCCTCCTCAATTAAACTTGAAGTATAGCAACTTCTTGAAAGTGTTCTCTGAGGATGATTCCAATTTCTTCTCTTGTATCTTTCCATTCCCCTTGCTTATTTTTGAGAGCGTCTATTTGATTGCACCTTCTTCTGTAATTAGCTTGAGCATGGAAGCTTTTGGAATTTCTATCTTGAAGTTTTATGGTGTTTTCCCTGGATTGTTGGTAAACAACTCTATTCTTGATTTCATAAAGATTCTTCAGCTGATGTTGAAGCCTTTGATGTTCTTGATTATCTATGTTTTGTTGATTCAAACATTGTTGAATTTGTTCTTGTATTTCTTTGATCTTCATATCTGTATCTCCATACTCTTTTTTCCTCCACTCTTTTAGACCCTTCTTGACAGCCCTGACCTTGTAGGTGAATTTGAAGGCTTTAGTTCTTTGAGTATTGCTTCTCCAGCTCCTCCTGATTTCTTTTTTGAAATTTTTATTTGTCAACCAGTGCTCATAAAATCTAAAAGGTTTGCTTAGGTTTTCAGTTTGAGGGTTAGTGATTAGAAGAATTGGAGCATGATCTGAGCCAGAGGGTATGAGATTTTTTAGAGTTGCATTTGGGTGAAGTTGCATCCAACTTTGCAAACAAAAAGCTCTATCAAGTCTAGTTCTGACTTGATTCAGCTGATCTCTATGGTTTGACCATGTGAAAGGGCAGCCTGAGAAAGGAACATCTATAATACCTAAAGAAGTGACAGTGTTAACAACTATTGGATGGGACTGAGTTGGGTTTATGGAATAGCTTTGTCTTTCATAGCTGTATAAAGTGGAGTTGAAGTCACCCATGATTACCCAAGGCATACTCATATTTCTTCCCATTTCTTGTATGAATCTCCATTGTTCCTGTCTATTATTATCATAAGTGGAGCTATATAGACAAGTAAGAAACCATTCTTTGTTAGCTTCAGGGTTATTAATAATCACATTCACCATAAATTTAGAACTATGAATAAATTCCAGATTTATGCTATCTTTCTAAAGTAAAGCAAGGCCTCCCACTCTGATTCTATCTTCATTACACCAAACATTGGGGTAACTCATTTGTTTTAAAAGAAAAGAGGCTTTTTCAATGGTTGACTTAGTTTCAGATAGGAAAATTATGTCTGGATTGTAATTGAAAATGCAATTTTTTAGGTGGTCTCTAGTGAGTTTGTTTCCTAGCCCTTGTATGTTCCAAGCAAGGATTTTCATCTTAGGATGAGAAGGGTAACAAAATTTATTAAAAGGTTGAATTAAAATCTGATACTTTAAAAGAGGATGGGTTAGGAGATTTACCATAGAGCTTCCTTGTCCTGCAGCAGCACCTTGATTTTTGTTGACATAGTTGTCCCAGTCGCCTTCTTCTTGAGCTTCCATTTGAGGATCATCTTGCATTTGCTGCTGACTAATTTCATCTTCTTCATACCTCTCAGTCAATTGGTTGGAGCTAACCCTTGAAGTTTCCCCTTCTCTTGTTCTCTTGAACCTTCTGAAGATACCACTCCTACTTCCTTGCCCCCTTTCTCTCTGGGATGCAGCATTTGAATTCTCAGCAACTTGCTCTGGTTCATGGTACACTGAGTGGCAGTATTGACCATCTTCAGGTCTAACAAACAACACCATATTAGCTCTTCTATTTTTGTTGTTTTTCTTTGGGGAGATTCTTGTTGGTGTATCTTCAATGTTCCAGTATTCATTCCTTGTCATATCATAAGGAATTCTGTTGAGGAATCTGACAATTTTCTGAGATAATTCTCTAACTTCCTTTGCTTTGTCTCTGCATTCATCCTTGTTGTGGTCAATGATGAAGCATGCTGGGCATAGTTGATGTGGCTGCTTCTGGTAGTAGTATGTTATCCACTGAGTGCATTCAGCCGCATTTTGAGACAAGACTCCTCTAATGAGAGATTTGGAGATGTCAATTTCAATCAGGGCCCCAACATCATTGGAGTCAACTGGTTTGGAATCTTCAGGATCAAGCTCTTTGACTTCACCTAACATTTTTCCCATCTCATTAGCCACAAAGACATTCATAAACTCTTCAGGAAGGTCTTTGAAAATGACCCAGAATTGTTGTTTGTTGAAAGCCATATCCTTGTAATTTTGTGTTGGGTTCCATGGTTTGATTATCCATAAGTACCCATCAATACACCAGGGAGCTTCAGAGAGAACCCAGCTCCAGTCTTCCTTGGACTCAAAAGTGACAGTGAAGATATTCTTGCTTTTCTTTCTGAGCTCATAGTTACCAATGTTATTTCCCCACATTGCTTTCAGTTGTTTCTCCACAAAGCCTCTACTCATAGTTTCATGGGTAATGACTTTGCCAATGATGCTGGTACCATTTCGCTGGAGGACAAGAGTTGGATCAATTTGAGCAATGTTGATGACATGCCAATGTCATCTCCCGATTCAATTGAGGCACCATCAAATTGGTTTGCAAGGTTATTAATGTCTTCAAAAGCCATAATTGGATAGACAAGAAGGAGATTTAGAATGCAGAGGTGGTTGATGATGAGCAGCATATCGTTATGCATGAAATTTATAGAGGGTTTAAAGATTCTCTTCATTCTACGTGTTTGATTTGGTCTGAAACGTGTACTATCGTTCATAACCGTTTTGACAGATTTCATCCAACAAGAAGAGGTATCTGCAATTTTATCCTGACCTGATTTTAATCGAGAAAGCGGATTCTTCAAAGTATCCATAGGGACGAGAAAACTCTCTGGACCGGGACAAACGTCTGCAACAACAACTTCAAGGTCTTAAACAAGACAAGAAAGCTCAAATGGTATCAGAATCTGTAAGACATAAAGTCAAGGAAAAGAGGAAAAGTTAAAGGAGGAAGACAGAAGACAAGGGAATCAATAAAGTTTTTAAAATTGAGAGTGTTTAACAGGTAGAACGGTAACTAGATCTCATTTAAACATCAAAAGCATTTAATTATCAAATGGTAACTAAAACTGAGAGAGAAAGTAACATGCAAACAGATTGTATCACATTAATGTCGAAGGAAATTTGGTGAGTTGGTCGCCGAGTTGCAGAGCGTGACTAGACCGAGTTGCAGCGAAGCCTGATGTGGTTCTTATTATGCTTAGACTCACACAGACAATGATATGCTTCAAATCCATAATATCCCAGAAAACCCCACAGCTACAATCTTTGCTCTTGGTAAACCCTAACCCTTTTCTTTCTATCTCTTCGTTTCTCTGAATCAATAAACCTTAACCCATATTTTGTTTTGCGGGTAAAATCAATAAACATTAGTTGATGGAAGGGAAGGAGATTTATCGCAAATAAGCGATATACATCAGGTATTAAACTTTCATACTATTTTGATTTTCGTTATTTTTATTTGAATCTAGGGTTTTGTTTTTAATTAATATTAAAAAAAAAAATCCTTTGTCCCAACGAGTAGAGATGTTGTTTGAGCTGTGTAGAGATCTTAGAATTAAGGCTTTTATTTTAAGAAAAAAACATGCTTATTTAAGAAAAAAACATGCTTCTTTTAACATGTAATTTCGTCAATTTGTAGGATTACAAACAAGTTAAATACCCCCTCTTGATATTCTATAAGAACAAAGAAATGGAAAGGCTTTGAAACTGTTAGAGTTTGGTATACAATTCTTGAAGTCATGGTATTCTATTCCTTCTTTTACCTTCTATAGTGTGGATTAGTCGTTTATTTTGGTTACTAAATTTACTAATACTGGGTACTGTTTCTATGTTTTATCAGCATTCCTTCTTTTACCTTCTATAGTGTGGATTAGTCGTTTATTTTGGTTACTAAATTTACTAATACTGGGTACTGTTTCTATGTTTTATCAGCAAGGACTTTGCACGATACCTTCAAGGACTGCTCATGATGTTGCTGTTGAGAGTGAACTTAAGTCCTGGCTCAAAATTAAAGCATGCAGAGGTATAAGTTTACCATTTTCTGCAAGTGTAGAGATGTTGTTTGAATCTAGGGTTTTGTTTTTAATTAATATAAAAAAAAACTCCTAAGCCATGCGAGGCCATGCGTCGCGCGGTGAGAATACCCACCCTTGGGTGAGCGTCACCGCCCCCTTGAAATTTCTCCCTTCCACTTTTCCTCAAATTATGTGAATGTAACACTAAATATCTTTTTCGGTTGAAAAAAATAGCAGAGAAAAAAAGTATAAAACGACAGAGAAAAAGAACATAAAATACAGACATTCTCTTTCACGCCGAGAAGAAAAAACTACAACAAACTAAAACCCTAAAACCAAAGCATAATGTTTGATCAAGCAAAACACAAACCATAATATCCCAGGCAATGATATGCTTCAAATCCATAATATCCCAGAAAACCCCACAGCTACAATCTTTGCTCTTGGTAAACCCTAACCCTTTTCTTTCTATCTCTTCGTTTCTCTGAATCAATAAACCTTAACACATATTTTGTTTTGCAGGTAAAATCAATAAACATTAGTTGATTCTCTTTCACACCGAGAAGAAAAAACTACAGCAAACTAAAACCCTAAAACCACAACATAATGTTTGATCAAGCAAAACACAAACTTGCAAGGAGCATTAGACTCACACAGGCAATGATATCTTCAAATCCATAATATCCCAGAAAACCCCACATCTACAATCTTTGCTCTTGGTAAACCCTAACCCTTTTCTTTCTATCTCTTCATTTCTCTGAATCAATAAACCTTAACCCATATTTTGTTTTGCGGGTAAAATCAATAAACATTAGTTGATGGAAGGAAGGAGATTTATCGCAAATAAGCGATATACATCAGGTATTAAACTTTCATACTATCTTGATTTTCTTTATTTTTATTTGAATCTAGGGTTTTGTTTTTAATTAATATAAAAAAAAAATTTCCTTTGTCCCAACGAGTAGAGATGTTGTTTGAGCTGTGTAGAGAGCTTAGAATTAAGGCTTTTATTTTAAGAAAGAAACATGCTTATTTAAGAAAAAAAATGCTTATTGAAGAAGATGGGTTTAGCTGTTGCTCGAGTTAGGGAGAACATGAAAGGGTGATGTTGTTAATGCTCCGTGATGGGGTAGTGCTGTGGTGATTGGTTGCCGATATATTTGGGGTTTAAGGTACAACTCTGATGATGAGGAATTTTTTTTGTTCAATCAGTTAAAACTAATTTCAAACAATTTCCTTGGATCTATGTAAAAAAAAAATGATGATCAACTTAATTTTCGTTGGATGACTCAATTACATTAAGGACAATGTCATGTTTAAGTGTGGGGGAGTGGCATTTTCGTTTGGAGTTTAAAAAAAAATGATGATCATTTGTTGAGCGGGTCTCTAAAAAAAAATGCATATGATGACCAGCTGTTGAGCGGGTCTATTGTAGGGTTCTTATGACCAGCTGTTGAGCGGGTCTATTCTTTTTCTCATCATTTTATGACCAGCTATTGAGCGGGTCTATTCTTTTTCTCATCATTTTATGACCAGCTGTTGAGCGGGTCTAAAAATTAAAAAAGAAAAGAAAAGAAAATAATAATAAAAATTTATGATGACCAGCTGTTGAGCGGGTCTAGTTTGTACATGATTAGCTGTGGAGCGGGTCAATTTTCTGTTTTGCTCGAGGACTAGCAAAATATAAGTGTGGGGGTGTTGATAAGCACGTAAGTGCTACATTTTATACCCATATTTATATTAGATAGAACTCAATATTTCGGCTAATGACATTATTTTAGTGCTTTTGTAGAAAGTACAAGCGAATCCAGCTAACGAAAAGAAAACGGCATAAATATGAGTTAAATTGGCATTTGCAGCAGCAATCACCAGAATCTACTCTCTGCATCGAAGGGGTCAGTGGATTATTTGGGATGCCTGCTTAGCACCACTTAAGGCACTCACGGCCAAAGATGAAATGGTGAAACAGAGCGGAAGCATTGATTCTCTTTGATAAATCACGTGAAGGTGTTGATGGGGTCAAATATAGTTGGGAGACGTGTCTAGTTTTTCCCACGACATCTCATAAACAAAAGGCCCTCCACCGCATCCTAAAAGCTTCTTTTGGTCTTCAGTAAAACAAAGACTATATTCAGATTAAGCTGCTACTGAAGTCGATGGGCTCGTTAAAGCTTCTGATGGTTTTGGCCGTGGAAAATCAGCAAGGAAGAAGAAGCTCAGTTATGCAGCGTTGGTTCTTAAAGGTTGCTATTGGATTCAAACTGATGATGGGGTTTAATCGATGAGTTCTTGAGACATGCATGAAAATGGAAGCTGGTACCCCATGAATGATGGCTTAGATGTGAATGAAGATCAGACTTGGTAGTAGGTAATCTCTCGAACTCTCTTAGGCAGCAACATCATTGAGGTTATGGCAGCGAAACCAGAAGCTGGTGGTGATGGTTACATATGAAGACAGTTGGTGGAGTAGTCGTTGGCAGCAATTCCATGACAGGTCGCAATTGAGCTGAGAAGGAAACTAGTGGAGTTATGTATTGTTGTTTCCTTGGTGATCTTACAGCAACAATGGAGTCGGAGCTAAGAGATATCGAAGGGTTTCCATCTGCAGTTGACAGTGAATGATCATGGTTCTCGACATTGTTTTTAAGCCAAAAAACCAGCTAAAATAGATTGTTGCAGTCGATGGAGTGAAATGGAGCTGGATGGGCGAGAATGATTGGGAAGTAGTGATGGAAGCTCAGTAGACGGACTGAAGAGTGGTGTTGTAGTTGGACCGAGGAAACAAGGGAAGAAGCTCTCTTAATAGCAACAATTGGTGATTGACGGAGATCGACACAGCAGCAACGGGAATGAATCAGAAGAGATGGTCGAATTCAGAGTGGCTAGGACCGATAATGGGTGATTGCATGCAATGTTGATTCCCTCAAATTCATTACAGCAACAAAGAAGATGAATCGAGGAGGAAGATATCGTGTTGTAATTCAAGTGGAGTCTGGGGATTATCAGGGTCTGCAACTTGAGTGAATTTCGATGGAGCAAAGTAGGTTTTCTGTCAATGAAGGTGTTGCCGTGAAAGCATCACTAAAGAGGTATGTTATTGGTTAGAAGGTGAAGTTGTGGTCGGTAGTTGGACGGAATTTTGGAAGGAGTATATGGACTGATGTTTGCATGGCAAAGGACGGAGACTGCAGCTTATGGTTAGATGTGAGTCGTAGCATTTGAATTGATTGTGTTGGACTGGAGCCAGTATTGGACCGGTGGATTGGGCCCATTAGCCTTGAGGCAGAATTTTGTTAGGTCTTATTTTGGTTTCTCGCAGCACTATATGAGAGGCGAAGAGAGACAGACAAGGGGAGGAGGAAGCGGCTGCAGAGCCGTGAACGGTGAAAAGAATACAGGGTTTGGAGTTTCATCTTTCGATTCCATTTTGATTAGCTATTGATTTTATATTTTTTTATGGTTTTTGAGAAAACCATGTCTAGCTAATTCATCTTAGGGTTTAGATAGAAGCCAATTTAATTTATAAACTCTACGATGATGTTTCTAATAATAATTCATTGACTAGTAATTTCTCTTCATATATCTTAGTATTTATTTGATTATGTGATTTTCTTGATTATTTATGCTTTTGAATTGATATTTCGTGCTTCGGTTAAATCCCTAGACGTGGTATGCAAGGATAGATAGGTAATGCTTTAGGATCGCTACATACGAAGCGAAGGAAGTTACAGCGGAGAAACTATATTTTAGAATTTAATATAACATCTTCCGGGACATGAGATTGATTTCGATATTTGTCTTGAGTGATAAATAGAAATTAGTAGAGTTTTATATGATTGAATTGGTGGAAATCGAAGACCCTAATAACCCATTCCTACTTCGTTTATTATCACGATTATTTGTTATTTTGTTTTGTTCCGAAATTCTGAAAATCATCTAAACATCTTCAATTTGGTTACTTAGTTTTTGGTATTAGTGGGGAGAGTATTTCACACTCCTCGTGGGAACGACCTGTACTTGCCATTGTCTACTAGTTAGACACTATGCACTTGCAGTAATATTATTGTAGGTTTCTCAACCTACCACCGACACCTTCCAGGATTGCTCAAGGTGCTGTTGAGACTTGAGAGTAAGCATGAACAATTACGAAAATTGTTCGAATTTTTATTCTCTATATTGTGCAAAACGTTTTGGGTTTAGATCATTGGTTCATCAGTTTTTCACAATTTTTGTAGTCTTTGGATATTGTTTTGAAATTCTTGTTTGAGTCAAAAAAAATAGTGGGGGTTCTATACCCTATGATTTACCAACTTTGATTTAAATCAGAGGAACTAGAAAAATGAAGGTAACAAGTAATTCACTAAGAATGAACCTAGAAAGCATATATATAGTGGGACTAAATTTTAGTCATGAGTATGAGTTTCACTAAGAATGAACCTAGAAAGCATATAATATTACCTGCAGAGGTATGAGTTTACCATATTACAATGTATTTTCTCTTTTGTATTTATGAATATAATTTGTATTTTTGAAACAGGGCATAATGGTACAAATCTTATCAGTAATTTGCAGCTAAGATCAAAGAGAAATAGACACACACATCGAATAACTGAAAAAAATTTCAAGAAGAGAAACTCCACTGAAGACAATAAATTTGATTCGTTATTGTTAGAACAATTGCTGAATTATGCCTGCAAAATAATCACAAAAACAAACAAAACATTGTTATGGCTCAGTCGCGGACTAGGTCGCTTTCTTTAAGACGTTTCGCGGCTCTGCCCAAGATTGTGCAAGCAGTTCTTCAATGTCGCGTCGTCCCCAAGATAAAACAGCCGAGTTCAATCTCTTACACAATCACTCTTGCACGATGAGAGGATGTGAAACTTCTACACTTCATTCTTGCTCAGAAACACTTTTTAGAAAAATCAAGGATGATCACACACTTGATTTTCTTTCTCACACAAATTCATTTTTCTTTAAAGCTCAAAAGACACATAATGGAAAATCTCTCACACACTATGGAAAAGGTTTCAACCACTCTCTATTTAATAAAATTCTGATTTTATTTTTTAATATCCAAGAATAAATATGGGATTAAATGAAAAACATTATTATGATATTAATGAGCATCATCAACCCATTCAACAAAAAACGGTTTTTGACATTAACACAAAATAAATTTATTACCTAAGAGAGAGAATAATTGTCACATTAAAAACATTTAAATGAGACACTAAATTTTGGAAATCAATAATGTTTTTAAAACGTATAATCCCAACAGTTATCTACACCCGACAGCCACGGGCCATTGAGTTTGTTTCCAATTTAAAATGAGAGGAAAAAAAAATGAAGGTGCGAACAGATCAACTCATGTAGTAACAATTTTCAATCCTTATTAGTCTCACAGTTTCTTAATTTTTCATTTTTTATTTATAGTTTTCTTTGTCGTTAACCATTGGCATGCTAACATAATCACATCTAAGTTTCCCGGGCGAGGTACCACGAACTGATTATTGTATTCTCTAGGATATTATATTGAAAGGAAACATCAATTTATTTTTTAGGTGAATACTTATCTTTTCCAAGTTTGATTTTTTTGTGTTGATTCTCATGGAATTTAGTTTCCTGCTAAATGGGTTAAGATCTAACGATTAACCATGTACAGAGTGCGAATGATATGGGAATGTTAATGTTGATTATCCATTAGAAGGGACCATGTCTACTACGTCCTATATAGATTTTGAAGCACAATAAAACACATTCTGAATAGAAGTTATGACATCCGAGGTTTGAATTTTGTTACGTTTGGCTCATTTCTCATAAATTAGAGGAAATTTGTTTCTCAAAAGTAAGACGTTAAATGATGCAGACTACGTTAAAATGAACATACAATAAGAAGCTGATGAATTAGAAAAATGGATGCAGAAATTAATTTCGGAGAGGCTTTATAAGCGCACAAAACAAGGCCTGAAATACTTAATGGATGAGTCTACCAATACAATATCTTGCTACTAGGCCTTTAGTTCTATTAGTAATTAGTAAGAGCCAGTTCTGATGGATAAAGTAGATACATTCTTATTCATCAAATTCTATTTTGGTTAACAAAATCTGAGTACTATAACATAATCCAATTTACGAATATCCTTGATGGTTACAGCATTTTGCATGTATTACATTACATCGATCTCCATACTTAATTCACGGGTTATGTGACGAAGGTGAGTACATTCACCGAGGATGATCTTTGGAGAAGATGATAATGTTACAGGTGATGGCAAACATGTTTTCGTAAGAAGGTAGTACATTTTCAGCCAGTATGTACCTGTTAACCTTGCAATTATATGAGAAAGAATGAAACGGAAGTTGATTACTTTTATTAATTGAAACAGGCACCGGAGTAACCTGGCCACTACAAAGATCAAGGATAGCACAAATCATATAGGGACTGGGCGAGGCGAACCGAAGCCGAGCTTTACCAAATCATATCGGGACTGGGCAAGACGAGGCGAAGCCGAAGCCCGGCTTTACCCAATCATATCGGGACGGGGCGAGGCGAAGCCGAGCTTCACCAAATCAAAAATATGGTTCAAAGAAAGAGGCAGTGATGCATTGTATTTGTAGTTGGTCATAACTATGCCATTCTATTGGTAGTTGTAGATTGAATTGGTGAACCAAGTTTACGAAGCCGCCCGGGCGTAGCACGGACACAAAATCTAGTCAACTGTCAGAAAACACAACGAAACTTTTATGAAAATAGAAGTTGCCAAGTAACAATCACGAAGAAAAGAAAGTTGCGAAGTGCCAGCAACGTTAACGAGATAAACAAAAGACGTAGCGAAAAACGTAAATCATCGAGTTTAACGAGGATAAAATGTCGAAGCGAAGAGAAGCGATATTAAGTGAAGATAAATTGTTGAGTAAAAAATATGGACAGCTGTACAGACAAGTCATCAGGGTTATCGCCGAAGCAAAATATAATTTAGTATCGAATATGAGAGAAGCGAAGTAAAAGGGAAGTCACATGAATTATGTGAATATTACCTAAGTAAAAGATGTGTTGTATTCCACTTCACTGAATGTGTATAAAAAGGATCCTTAGAGAATTGTAAGAGAGGTTGAGTAATTTGGGTCAACAGATGTATTCTGCGAAGTCAAGAACAGATGTGACGGGAGTAGAAGATGGGTCAGCAAATGTATTCTGCGAAGTCAAGAACAAAAAATTAAGAAACGAGTCGAAAAGGAGGAATAAAAGATAATAGAATGATTAAGTTACTTGTTCGAACGAGGGGATTCAGGAGCATGATCTCGCTTTCGAGAGCAACACTTGATCAATCCAACAAGAGGAGTAACATACTTAAGAGTGATACGAAGTTTTAAGCGAAGCAAGTTAAAGGAAAAGCGAAGAAATACATAATAAGGCGAAATAAAATAAAAAACATTTACCCCAACATGCATTTCGAGCCAGACGAACACCCAAGGCTCATAGCGAGACAAATGACGATGCTTCAAATCTGGACCAGTGCGAACATTACCATCAACATCAACACCCCAAACTAAAGGAGTTCACCCATATTAATACCCAAGTTAAAATTCATTCCAACTCACACCATCTCAACAGCAAATTCATTTCAACATGCCTATTGTTCAGATAAACAAAGTGGCTAATGCTCGCTTCACTCAAGAAGAAGATGTTTATCTAATTCGATGTTGGGTTTCAGTTGCAAGCGATGGAGATTTCAATCTAACGACTTTTAATTTATGGGACACTGTGTTTCAAAGGTTTATGATGTTAAGTCATTTAAATTCAAGAAGAACAAAAGATTGTCTTCAAACTCGTAATTGTTTCATCAATTACGAAGTGAGAAAGTATGCGCAATTTATGCGTATAATAAAATGGGATCATCCTGGGTTATCAATCGAAGAACGAAATTAGAGCTCATACAAAATTTGCTGAAAACAACATAAGATGGTTTAATCATGACGAATGCTACAAACTCTATAAGATTCACGTGCAGGGATTTAATTTTCGTTAAGTATTATGTAATTTAATTGGTTAATTTTTTAATTAAATGTTGGAATTTAATGAAATGTAAGACTAGTTTCAATTTGAACATTAATTAAAACAAAAAGATAACATTAGAAATATACATCCATAAACTACTCATTTCCCTGACAGTTTCCTCCTTGACCGAAGATCCAATTGCATTTGATTTCTGGATCAAGAGTGTTGTTCAACATATCAGTGATTGTGCCGGTTTACGACCGACTTGGTGGTTGAGTCTCTTCTGAATCCTTATAACCTTGAAAAGCAACGGGTTCGCGTAGGAGGACATGATACAAATTTTGAAATGCATGAGGTTGAAATGCTTGTGCTTGATGATATGGTTGAAATGCTGATGTGTTTGAGGAAATTGGGTAAACATAGTTGTTTCCCTATATAATTCAATGTTCAGACTACCACCAGGAGTCATACTGTCGGTTGGAAATTGGTTAGAAAAACGTCTAGGAGTTGTATCCATGTCAATGTCTTCATCATCTTCACGTACTACTGGAGTATCTAATACTTCATTTGGAGTAGAACTTTCTGTTACATTCTGCATAGAACGAATTCTAAAACTACTTCTTTCACTTCCACGACTTCCACAACTTCGCTGACTTGATCCACAAGGACTCATACCTCTACCACCAGGACTCGTACCGCCACCACCACGACTTATACCTCTACCACCATGACTTGGACCTGTACCACCATGACTAGAATATCATGAACTCATCTCAAACATCATGTTTTCCCTCATTTTTTGCATCTGAGTCAAGTGGAATTTCTGAAATCCCTATAGTAGATCATGATCACCGTTCAACTGGTTATGATACTTCTCCAGTGTAGCATACTGGCATCTACCCCCAGTATGGATAAGTTTGTTCAAGTGCACTGGGAACAATCGGCTGAGTAACAATATCTCTAGATAAAGATACATTTTGTACGTTCCAAGAAAATGATGGCATAGTCGACGATGAACCCGCTTGAGTAGGATATGCAAATGCGTCGCCTGTCTCTGGTGGAGGTTGGGAAGGAATAATTTATCACCAAGTGGCATCCTACCTAAAGTTGGGAAGTCCATCTGACCCAAATTTTTCGGTTGCATAGCAATATTGCGCTTGAAAATAATGTTAAACCAATAAAGGTATTCAGTTTTAGAGCTCGTCTCCTGGATTAAATTGTTAGCTACTTCCCAATCATGACCATCCCTTATCAATTTCTCTCAATCATCTTGAGAAATCTCTTCACTTGGATATGGGTTGATGGATATCACTATTCTTCTCTGCAACTGAAGAAGTAATCTTTCACCGTAATACCAAACACCCTATTCAGAAATAAGACTATATAACACAATCCTCTTAAGGTTTAGCTCTAGCATTCTCTGGGCTTCTCCTTCTTCGAACTCAAGAATTGTTTGATACGATATGGAAACAAGGTTAAGGATTGTTTTACACAATCGCTGAATCCTCTGAACATTGGCAGTATGTTGATCAATATTTATTTTTTCCCCAATTTTTTGCATCGTACTTCAGTATGACCGTAAAAACATTGGTGGAATTGAGAAGAGAAGGTTCACAAAGGTGGAAATATGTATACCACCAATACTGAAAATAGTAACATTGTTGGTTAGTACATTTACCATGTCAAAATAATACATAAATATTGTGAAAGTATTGATTATTACCTCCAACACTCCCCAAAAAGCATTAAATCTATCTTTGGCACACGTCGAGCAATTACCGAGGGCTATGTAAAGTTCTGATAAAATTGGAGACCCCGGGTCATATCACGGTGCTTTCTCTAAATATTCTAATACTTCGAGAAAACCAATTAACACCACCGATCTAGCATTTGGAAATAGATATTGAATTATTATCCGCAACACAAACATACATTCGAGCTCCTCATAATACTCGGGGAACAAATATGGTTTATTTTCTAACTTGTTCTCATTCATTTTCCTAGCATAATGTTGTAAAAAAAAAATTCAACCCAACCACTTTTAATCCATATGCTTTTATTTTTCTATATGCATTATTTCCTTTTACATCATTTGAGTATAAAGGAAGTCTTCCTTTCCATCTATCGTCTGATAACCGATTTAGTATGTTAAATGGAGTAACTTTCCTTCACATGGAATTCCTATTACATGTATAAATCTAACGATGTAACTCCTATTTAACAACATATTCATAATTAGAGTTTGTTGAATTTTATAAAACAAAAACATAATCTAAAAATTTAATTACAAGAAAAACTAACTTAACGCATTCAAAATCTTTGAGAAAGAACGTGTTTGTAGTATTCCATAAATGTTTGAATATAACTTGAATTATTTGAGTCCCGTGGTTTCTAGGTTGTATATGATACACGTGCCACCAAGGATATCTTCGGAATCTCTCTTGAACAACAGGGGGAGGTAACATGAACACCGTATGGAACTCTGACCACACACCTCTTAGAATGACTGAATTAACTCGCTCCAGATGGCCAGATATGTTCATAGGGAGTACACCGTCACATGCTAGTTGTCTAACATTTTTAAACTCATATTATTTATCCACAACATAACTTAATCCACTGGCTGGGGTGCTAGTAGATCCTTTGAGTTTTCTGTTTGTTTTTCTTTTCTCACTCATATTTGTTTCGGAAGTAACTAAAAAGAATTTTGTTTAAGGGAAAAAAGATAATAGAAGGGAAGGCGATGTGTGAAGGGGAATGAGAGGGGTGATGCGGATTATTGTTTGGTCCTTGAAAAAAAAAACTAGAGTCTTTTCATCTTTCTTGCTCAGATTTGGTCCTTTTGGACCAGATCTGAGCAAGGATTATTGTTTTTCTTTCGTTTTAGTAGATTTTATAATTTAATAAGATGTTGTTTTTTAATTTATGGTGTCTTTTGACACATTTCTTCACCATTTTGGTGACTTTTTTTTTCCCGCTTTTTTGGCGATTTTTTTTTCGCTTTGAGACTCTAGTTTTTTTTTTTTTTCACGCCAACAGTTGACAAGACCCCTTAAAATTAATATGATTTGATTTGCAGTATATAACATAGCAAGTGACGTGATAATCAAGGGGGTCTGGTCAATTTATTGAATGAATAGTGTCAGATAAATGCATTAATTTTACATTTGGGGGATTAACCTTGGTACATGTGGTTGAAAAGTCGGATAAAATAAAATAAAAAATATATGTGGTTGAAAATCTTTGGAGTTTAGAAAGAACTTTAGGAAATGGTGTCCTCGGACCTCGTTTCAGCCATTAAACACTCGTACTTACAGATGCTTTCGCTATAAAAGCAAGCAATTAACCATGATAGTCTACAACAACAAGATGTTGGTCGTACCAACACATGGCACAAGGTCATATTACTCGGTTTTTAGCCTTGGCAAGGTTCATCTCTCAAAGAACAGTCCGGACTTCAAACAACAACATTTATTTAGCAAAGCTTCCTTTCTCAAGTGTTGATCATGGGTTACTAGCCGATTCTGATAACACCAATTCTTTACCACCTCATATGATCTTAACACTCTTATACGCATTAGAATCTCTAAAACCTTTATTCGACAATCTCGTAACCGAAATCATAACAACTGAAAAACATGGGGCGTTTCATTTTGCTTGCTTTCACTTGTTGTGCGTATGAATCGGCTATGTTTGCCTCAACCATCTCCCACATCGTAGGAATAACGACTCCAGTGATCTTATATTGAAGAATGTCAGGTACCCAATTTCCCTGGTACATGTGGACTATCTCAACTTCCGATATATCTAAGAGAAGCTAATAAAGACACCCCACATGTCAAAATTTCCCGGAAACAACTTTCCTTTACATTGAAAGGAGATGGATGCCAATGATGTTAGAATTTGTCCGTACCATCTGAGATTTATTCTTTGACGAGAACTTTTACAAAAAAAAAAAAAAAGATGGAATGTTATGCAACTCTAGTGAAGAAATAAAAATTGTGGGTTTGTAGACTCTTAGAAATCATATGGAGTCAAAAACCAGTTTGGAGTCTTTGGACTATTGGTCCATTACTTCATTTTTATTGCATGGGAATAAGAACAATGTGTCCGTTGTTTCTCTTTCAAGGACAGGGAAGGAATATGGGATTTCTTTAGGGAGTTGTATAGAGTGGTTAAATCTTCATAAACCATCTTCAGTTCTATATTTTTTTCATGTCCGTGATTGGCATTTTCCCATATTAAAATGCTCTGCGAATCGGTGTAACAAATCAGTTCAAAATAGTTTGATTTTTCTCTTTCTTCCTTTACTTAATCTACCATTTCATGATATGATATTTTAAAAACACATTGTTTCTTTGATTGTAGTACTTCTAAATCCCATAAATATGTTTTAATCGAGCAAACTTAGTTTTATTTTTCCTTTTTCGAATCATGTTTTCTTTTCACTGCAATGTTATGTCTTTCTAACTAATCCTTGTTTCTCCCCTAATATGTTTACAGCTGTTTCTTTCCTCAGTGGTGTTTGCCGATTCTAAAGTTGTGTTTATAGCGTTTGCTCTGCTATCTAAGTTGCTTTTTGAAGCCAATGTGTATCCATTGTTTCATCATCAAAAGAGGTATTATCTCCATCTTAACTGAATAACCGTTTCAACATTGATCAAGGCCGATCAAATCAACTCACCAGGAAAGTCAACACCAAAAAGAGCGGAAAAAGAGAAAATTCAAATTTAAAAAATGTCGTTACAAAATAGGAAACAAAATCCTTCCATATCTCACCATGATTTTAGCCTTACCTTTTGTATCTCATAGAGAATTATTCTCTCATAACTACAATTTATCCTACCACCTAAATATACGCAGACATATCTCTTGTTATGGTAATCGAAACCCTATTTTACTTGATTACAATAACTATATAGATGAACCTCAAACAAACACAATAGAAGTTACTAGCAAATTCAGAAAGTTTAATAGTATAGCGACTGGATCTAAAACTCAAGTCCTGGATCTCGCAGAGAAATTCAAGCAAGCTATGCTTGAATTGGATAATAATTTGGAAACTCTGAACCAACTCTCAGAGGAAGTTACAAATGATGGAAAAGAAGACTGGGAACACTGTCTTATATGTATGATAATTATGGAAGAAGGATCTATGGGTTTCAAGAGTTTGGAGTATCATATCAAGTTTACATGGGCTTTTCTACCAGAAGGTGAAGTTAAGGTTGTGGAAGTTGATAAAAACATAATGGTCTTCAAATTCAAAGAAGAAGAAACAAAAAACAAGATTTTCAAGACAAGGCCATGGAGTATCAACAAAATATGGTAATCTTACATCCATACAATTTTATGGTCATATACCAAGAATTAGACTGGAATCATCAATGTTTCTGGATACAATTTAAAAATCTTCTACCAAAACATATGAATGTTACTTCTATAACTAAAATAGGAAGGCTCATGGGGGAAGTGATAGGTATTGAACCAGAAGATGCAATCCCAATTGATAAGGAATGTGCAAAAGTGTGTGTTACAATTGATATCAACAATCCCTTATGAAGAGGAGTTATGGCGAAGACTGATGCAGGATTCACAAGATGGATCAAGTTTTTCTATGAAAAACAACCACATAATATTTGTCCTAGTTGCTACATCATCAAGCATACTAAAGGGGCATGTGAAGCAGCAAAAAACTATCTCCTAAAAGCTCATGCAAAGCCTTATTATCTTGGGAAAACTAATGTGGCTAACAAGAACATGATAGTACATGGAAAAACAGTAGATACTACTCCAATGGTGCAGAAGAAAAAAGAGATTAAGAATACTCCGTTTGTCCCACCCAAATATGGTTACTTTATTGGTCCTATGAGAGGCAGCCAAGTTCAATCTGAAGAAGGAAATGATTCTACTAGATTAGGAAAGAGACTCAGGATAACTTATTTTGGGAACACCTCTGGAAATTACATTTCTTCCTCTCAGCATGATAGTACCTCCAATGATGATAAACAATTGGATACATAAGCTGCAGATAGACTTACAACTTAGGAGAAACAGCCAAACAACAACACAAGGGAGTTAAAGGTATAAAAACAAAAACTACAAAACTTACTTTTTAAAAGCTTTTAAAGTTAATCTTGCTCCTATTGCTTTGAACCGTCTTCCTCAATCTATTATTTTTCAAAAAATAAAAGTCATATCATGGAATGTGCGTGGATTTGGTAATAAGCATACCAGAAACCATCTTCGTATGCTCATAAAATCCAGAATCCTGATATTATCTTTCTATCAGAAACCAAAAACTAAGAAAAGAGAATGAAATATCTCCTTGCTATAGGTTTAAATACCCAAATGTCATCTTTTTAAACCCTATATGCCTATCTGGAGGTTTGTGCGATCCCACAAGAGAGGTCTAGGTTGTCAAATTTTTATGGTTCCTTATAAATAACACCGGTAGTTTTGTGGTTTTATGAAATAAAATAAATAAAAGCAAATAAAGAAATAAGCAAACAAATCAAATCAAGGATAAGAAATATTGGTTAAGGATTTCGTTTTCATTCACTAACATGCTTTTCACAATAACTAGAATTGATTTTTAATCTCAACTTTTATCAAAGACCCTAGAATACCTTGATCGCAAGAATATCCCGCAAATCTCCTCATGCCATCAACAAACACATTAAAAGATGCGAATATGAATTCTACCTAAAGGAACAACCTAACGTGTAAAAGCACTAATCAAGTTTAATTCCTAGATGCGTTAAGTTCTATGAAATCAGGCCAATCAAAGCAATTGAACGTGGAAAGCGCACTAATTCAATTTAACAAAGGTTACGATTCACATATGATCATAAGAATATATCACTACAAACTATAATCATATTATGCTACTTGTATCCAAGGAATATCACTTTTGCGTATAATAAACCCTAAACTAGCAATAGATGTGATTAGAGGTTCTACCAATTTGCAACTTGACAAAACAATCAATCAATCATAAAACAATATTTTCGTGAGAATTGCAAACGATAAATATGAGACAAAACTAATATATTGAATCAAAGAATCATGCTTTGTGAAATCCAACTATTCCATAACCAATAATAAACTTAGGTACTCATATTCATGGAGTTCATCACAAGAAGAAAGAGAAAATATTTCATGGCTCTAAACCCTAGAATAAAGTAGAAGAGATAATAATAAAACGTGGTCCCCCAAAAATTGTAGAAGTCTTCCCTTTTGTAGTCTTTTTCTCCTTCCAAAACTAGGTTTTGTCTTCCAAGTCCATTAGTTAGAAATTCACCCGGCCCTCATGGAGAGAAACCCGTGCGTAAAATATGTCCCAAAGACGCCGCCGAAATCGGGATTGTGGCTCTAATCCCACTTTAAAAGTCACCTGAAAACTAGCTCAGGTGACCGGCAAAGTCAAACCGGCCACCGGTCAACGGGTCAGAACGGTCAAGGTCCAACTCGGGGTCAAATCGCTGAGTCAACACCGGGTCAGCTGAATCAAATGTGAATCAGATTTAAAGTCACCGTTAACCAGCTGAGTGGGCTGAATCAGATCAGGCTAAAGCCATCTTGCAGGCCATTTGCCAGGACAAACCATACTGATGCACCATCATTGTCATTACTTCACTGCCAGCCATCATGGCCCTGGCTGCCAATTGCATCTTCCCTGTAACATCTCAATCTTCACCAGACTCATTTGTTGTCTAGAACTCCTGGCAATTCCTTCAATCCTCTACCAAAGAAACTCCAAATCCTAATCACGAAGAATAACTCTTGACCCTTCCCCTGTTCAAATCCTAGCATACATCTATTTGCACAATTCCATCATTTCGTAACATCAATGAAGATCATCATTATCTTCTCCTTCTTCCTTATCAGCCTTCTCCACCGATAGCAACATCACCGCACATGGCATCCCCATCCGTTCAAAACAAAGATTCACCTATACTCGATCACACCGCAAGACCTCAACAACAACCAACACATCACAAACCGGATTATTCTCCATCCACTCGCACCAGCCTTAGTATCACCGCATCCCGCCATAACTTGTAATTCCCCGCAATTCCAGCTTCCGAGTATCACCACACTCGGTCCCTTGTCGCCTCAAGGTTCACACACATCTAAAAACCCAATAACACCACAACCCATTCAATTCATTCATCAGGCTAACTCCATCTCCTTGCCATTTCAAATCCACCCGACTTGTCCATCATCCGCAATGACTCCGAGTCACTCTCTATAGCCTGTACCTCCTTGAAAATTAGCTCACCGCATCCTTGGCAAGCACAAGATTAGTGCTATCTCGCCCGCAAGATCTCAATCTCGGCCTCATCCATCTTCTTCACAAGCCAACACTAGTTGCCATTTCTCAAGACTACACACTCAATATCATTTATTTATCCCAAGTATCCATGACTCCAACAAACTTCTTGAACTCAAGCCTAGAATCTAACCCAAACTCCGCCCGTAATATTCACCTCATTCTTGGTAGCCCCTGCTCTGTGACATCGCACCAAAGCAGACTCAAACCCACCTTTGCAGCAATTTCAAATTGTCAATCAACAATAACCGGATTCAAACCCTTCTTCAATTTGAGCATCAATCTCCGGGTCGATTCTCCATTCAACAACCCATTTTGCTCGACCATCTTCTCGATTCGGCATAACCACCATTGCATCTTCATTTCTCATTCAGCAACTACACAAGCACCAAATAAAGAACTCAACACCAACACATTCAAACTTCATATCTCGTAACACCAATCTTCAAGTTCTTCCATCTGATTCAACTCTCCTTATTTGTTCATCAATCGACTGATTCCATCTAACGAGCTCTTCTCAGGTTCAATCTCAATTTCTCCTTATAAATCGACAGCAGCAACAATCTACCACTGATTTTTCTTCTTGTTCTTCGGTTGCAGATCCAAATCGAAATTCTAACCTTGATCTCTCTTTGTGTCTCGATTCTGTCTTGGAAATAATAGCAACAGCTGATTAATGGTGCAGCCATCCTTCACTCTATCTTCTCTAACTCTGAGGTGAAATGTAATGAAGAATACCACATAAAAGAAAAGTATCTCGATCTGGTTTTCAGGGTTAAATGGATAACTGGATTAAGACACCCTTACTTGTTTAGATAAGGGTTAGCCTAGTGGATGCCCCTTAACATGTGGTCACCCCTTAGTAGTGATTGCCATGAAATAACAATTTTGCCCTTCTTACTCCAATTGGTTGATTTCTCCATCTTTTCCTCCATGCGACTCCAGAGTACCTAATAACTCAAAAACACACGTAAAGTACATAATTCACAAAAAAAATAGCAAAGAAAGCATAAACTCTCTATAGTAAATACGGTGTATTCTACACCTATCAGATTCCCCCACACTTAGACTTTGCTAGTCCTCGAGCAAATCAAACAAAACAAAAACATACATACAACTCCGTGACGTCGAGGCTACGGTTAATTTTAGCATAAATAACAAGCCTTTAAACCCCTAGGTGTCCCTAGTGGACGAGTTATAGTCTCGTGAAGGTTTACTAGAGATATACCTACAAAACCTATATTTCAAACTCCGTCTATTCGTGACAAATCAATGAACGAATCCAAAATGACTACGAGGAGGAGGTACCTTGCAAATTCAATTCATATATTAGTAAATAAACTCTAATTAGATAGTCGAACAAGCCACAATACTCTAAAACTAACAAACCACAATCACAATGAAAAGATTAAGAAGATGGATATAGATGTAGATGTTGGCGAATATTCACAAGTGTTCGATGTTTCCCATATCCTGTCCCAAGGTCACCGCTAAGATGAACCTAATCCTATTGGATTGAGCTACTGCGTCTTTGAATGCTACATCAAATCAATTGGCATATACAAGGGAACCAAGAGTGACTTTATTCAACACAATAATAATTTTTTTTTATATGATTGGATCAAACTGGATCCAATGTCTCTTTTTTTAGAGGGCATGATTAGATCTTTTGGATCCAAGCGCATGCTTCTTGTCGTCAAGTACATGATAGTTTCCTTGGATCCCGCATTCCACGCTTGTTTAGGCGACGAGAGACAGGACTACGTTTCACACATACTGCTATTCCCAAGTGTCTTTTTATTCCGTTTTGGTCTAATTGGTCGGTCCTTGTTTTTTTTTCTTTTCATATATTTTTTCTTTTTTTTTTTTTTCAATTTTTTTTTTCAATTTTTTTTTTTTTTTTTTTTTGTTTTTTTTTAGTAACTCAATCACTCTATTTCATCCTAGCAGTAATAACACGTCGATTTTTAGTGACCCACCAAAGCACTTATAGAACAATAGATAAATATGGAAAAATAAAAATAGAATGTGATATGGTGATATTCCGAGATATGGTAACAACTATCATGTTAATTTGTGATTTTGAGCTATATTCTTCCCTTTTAGTTAATTGGTTCCTCAACTCCTGCATTCAAAATGGTTCCATCCACTAATGGTGTCAAAAACAAACTATACAAACATATAAATGCTCCCCCACACTTAAACTTCACATTGTCCTCAATGTGTAAACCGAAAGTTCTGAATTCTGACGTAACAGCAGATAAAACGCAAAAACTGTGCAAATTGGTAAGGAATTTGGAAAAACTCCATTTCACAAAAGTTGTTCACCTACGTGTTTTCTACACAGTGTCAAAATTTCACAGTGTTTTGATAAACGGTCTGACAGTTATGGTCTCTGGACTGAACTACGCGCAGTCTGAAATTTTCTCGACGAAAAAGGTATTCGTCATAATTCTCTTCTAAGATAGACACCGGACTCAATGAAATTAAACATGGGGATGCAAATATGATATGAAAACAGTAAAAAATAAATAAACGAAACAAAAATAAAATGCAAAAGGATAAGAGATACAAAACCGGTGGGTTGCCTCCCACTTAGCGCTTGTTTTAAAGTTGACGGCCCGACCTAGCTTCTTGTAAGATTCATTCCCCATACACCACTAATCGGAAAAGTTGGGGATCCTTCCATAGAACCTGTTTTGGAAACACTAACTTCACACAAATATTAGTAACATAAAGCAAAAGTGAAGCTATGAACCGATAAAAGCTTCCCCCACACGTATTCTTGTCCACACTTGGAAGTGTATAAAGAATATAGAAATCGGGTACTTCCACGGTTTCTTGTTCCATAACCTGCATAGTATGAGAATCAAGTATCTCTAATGGCGGAAAACGAGAAATAAATTCATTCAACAATACTCCCGAAGCACATACATTCAAACTAATAAGAGGTAAAGGAGAAGAAATAATAGGCAATGGATTAGATAAACCTTGCACAATCTCTTGTATCACTAATCCTCTTCATCCTTGAAAAACTCAAGTGAATTATTCACCTCTTGTGTATCATGGTCCTCTATCAAACCTTGCAACCATTCTTCGTCCGTTTCTCGCCTTAACCATAGTCTCGACATAAACATCATCATTACAATCCTTTGCAAGCTCAATTGGGTCTTCCACAATATTGGTCAAACCGGTCTCATTCTCAACATACTCCTCTTTTTGTTGTAAGGCACATACTCTTTGCGGATCCAAATTTTATCATAAGAAACTTTTTTAGAACACTCGAAAATGCATCATCCTCAAGCTCCACCCTTTGAATAGGCTCTTGATCATTATTAAGATCAATGCTTGAGTAATCTACACAAGTGTCGACATATTCCTCTTCGTCTTCATCTTGATCCCAAAAAGACTCCTCGGAGATGTCACCATGAGTTGTTTCAAGCAATGTATCATAATCACCGTCACTATCATAGTCAACATAAGATTGTTCCTCGCTGAATTTAGTGTTGTGAATCTCTAACTCATCCTTTTGAATAGGTGAATGATCATTAGTAAGATCAAGAGTTGAGTTAACTACACAATTATCAACGAAAGTGCCCAAGGATTCGCCTTTTTCAACATTAGCATCAATCAAATATTCATCACAAACCATATGCACATAAGAATTATCCATATCTTCCTTGCATTGATCAATGCCTCTTCGCAAGATAGTCATACCTTCACGAAGTTCTTGGAGTTGCTCGTTCGTAGTCTCTTAGCTTTTTGAAATTCCTCTTTTAAAAAGGTGGAAACTTGATCTATAAAATTAGAGACTTTTTGTTCAAGAGCATAAGAATCCTCCCATCCTTGTTGTTGTTCACACACATACTCACCATAAGGTTGTTGAGGAAAACCACAAGGTTCCATGGAATATTGGTCATAACCAATGAATTGGTTTTGATTATACCCATGGAATTGGTAGTTATCATATTGTTGAGGTTGAAACTCGTATCCGTTGCTCCAATATGCTCCTTCCATAGAAATTAGCACCTGAAATAATTCTCAAACCGAGGTTAAAAACCCAGAAAATAAGAAAAAGTAAAACAAAAACTAAATACAAAAATAAGAAACCAAAAACAATTAACAACCGCTTGCCTCCCCAATGGCGGCAAAATTTGACCGCGGTCGTAAGCGTCAAAAATAAATTACACTTTCTTACTACTCAAAATATAAATATAGCAAGGGCAAGAAAGGATCGATCCTGAAGAGATCTAGGTTGTCAAATTTTATGGTTCCTTATAAATATCAATTCTAGTTTTGTGGTTTTATGAAATAAAATAAATAAAAGCAAATAAAGAAATAAGCAAACAAATCAAATCAAGGATAAGAAATATTGGTTAAGGATTTCGTTTTCATTCACTAACATGCTTTTCACAATAACTAGAATTGATTTTTAATCTCAACTTTTATCAAAGACCCTAGAATACCTTGATCGCAAGAATATCCCGCAAATCTCCTCATGCCATCAACAAACACATTAAAAGATGCGAATATGAATTCTACCTAAAGGAACAACCTAACGTGTAAAAGCACTAATCAAGTTTAATTCCCTAGATGCGTTAAGTTCTATGAAATCAGGCCAATCAAAGCAATTGAACGTGGAAAGCGCACTAATTCAATTTAACAAAGGTTACGATTCACATATGATCATAAGAATATATCACTACAAACTATAATCATATTATGCTACTTGTATCCAAGGAATATCACTTTTGCGTATAATAAACCCTAAACTAGCAATAGATGTGATTAGAGGTTCTACCAATTTGCAACTTGACAAAACAATCAATCAATCATAAAACAATATTTTCAAGAGAATTGCAAACGATAAATATGAGACAAAACTAATATATTGAATCAAAGAATCATGCTTTGTGAAATCCAACTATTCCATAACCAATAATAAACTTAGGTACTCATATTCATGGAGTTCATCACAAGAAGAAAGAGAAAATATTTCATGGCTCTAAACCCTAGAATAAAGTAGAAGAGATAATAATAAAACGTGGTCCCCCAAAAATTGTAGAAGTCTTCCCTTTTTGTAGTCTTTTTCTCCTTCCAAAACTAGGTTTTGTCTTCCAAGTCCATTAGTTAGAAATTCACCCTACCCATCATGGAGAGAAAACTTAGGTCGTAAAATATGTCCCAAAGACGCTCATTGAAAAGCGGGATTGTGGCCGGAATCCCGCCCTAAAAAGTCACCTAAAAACTAGCTCGGTGACCCAAAAAGTCAAACCTACCACCGGTCAACGGGTCAACGGTCAAGGTCCAACTCGGGGTCAAATCGCTGAGTCAACACCGGGTCAGCTGAATCAAATGTGAATCAGATTTAAAGTCAGCTGTTAACCAGCTGAGTGGGCTGAATCAGATCAGGCTAAAGCCATCTTGCAGGCCATTTGCCAGGACAAACCATACTGATGCACCATCATTGTCATTACTTCACCACCAAACCATCATGGCCACCGGGCCGCAATTGCATCTTCCCTGTAACATCTCAATCTTCACCAGACTCATTTGTTGTCTAGAACTCTGGGAATTCCTTCAATCCTCTACCAGCAAACCCAGCTCAATCACAGTAACAGTACTCTTCAGCCCTTCCCTGTTCAAATCCTAGCATACATCTATTTGCACAATTCCATCATTTCTGTAACATCAACAAGATCATCATTATCTTCTCCTTCTTCCTTATCACTTCTCCACATGATAGCAACATCACTGCACATGGCATCCCCCATCCTGCTCAAAATAAAGATTCACCTATACTCGATCACAACGCAAGACCTCGGCAACAACCCAACACATCACAAACTGGATTATTCTCCATCCACCCACACTACCCTTAGTATCATCGCATCCTCGCCATAACTTGTAATTCCCCTGCAATTCCAGGTTCAGTATCACCACAACTCGGTCCTTGTCACTCAAGGTTCACACATCTAAAAACCCAATAACACCACAGAACCCATTCAATTCATTCATCAAAGCTAACTCCATCTCCTTGCCATTTCAGTCCCACTGCCCACTTGTCCATCATCCCGCAATGACTCGAGTCACTCTCTATAGCCTCGTACCTCCTTGAAAATTAGCTCACCAGCATCCTTGGCAAGCACAAGATTAGTGCTATCTCGCTGCAAACATCTCAATCTCGAGTCTCATCCATCTTCTTCACAACCAACACTAGTTGCCATTTCTCAAGAAACTACTACAGACTCAATATCATTTATTTATCCCAAGTATCCATGACTCCAATGACTTCTTGAACTCAAGCCTAGAATCTAACCCAAACTCCGCTGTAATATTCACCTCATTCTTGGTAGCCCTCAACTCCCGTGACATCGCACCAAAGCAGACTCAAACCCACCTTTGCGTGCAATTTCAAATTGTCAATCAACAATAATCGGGATTAGAAACCCTTCTTCAATTTGAGCATCAATCTCCTCGCGATTCTCCATTCAACAACCCATTTTGCTCAGCCATCTTCTCGATTCGGCATAACCACCATTGCATCTTCATTTCTCATTCAGAACAACTACACAAGCACCAACTAAAGAACTCAACACCAACACATTCAACTTCATATCTCGTAACACCAATCTTCAAGTTCTTCCATCTCGATTCAACTCTCCTTATTTGTTCATCAATCGACTTGATTCCATCTAGAACGAGCTCTTCTCGGGTTCAATCTCAATTTCTCCTTATAAATCGACAAAGACAACAATCTACCACCGATTTTTCTTCTTGTTCTTGATTTGAGATCCAAATCGAAATTCTAACCTTGATCTCTCTTTGTGTCTCGATTTTGTCTTGGAAATAATAGCAACAAATTTTCGATTAATGGTGCAGACCATCCTTCACTCTATCTTCTAACTCCGAGGTGAAATGTAATGAAGAATACCACATAAAGAAAAGTATCTCGATCCGGTTTTCGGGGTTAAATGGATAACTCGGATTAAGACACCCCCACCGTTTAGATAAGGGTTAGCCTAGTGGATGCCCCTTAACATGTGGTCACCCCTTAGTAGTGATTGCCATGAAATAACAATTTTTGCCCTTCTTACTCCAATTGGTTGATTTCTCCATCTTTTCCTCCATGCGACTCAGTACCTAATAACTCAAAAACACACGTAAAGTACATAATTCACAAGAAAAATAGCAAAGAAAGCATAAACTCTCTATAGTAAATACGGTGTATTCTACACCTATCAGTTTGGTACTCATGTGGAAAGATAATATAGATCTTCAAGTCATAGATAGGAAGTTAAACATGATCAATTGCTTTGTTAAGTTAGACAATCAAAATGTTAGCTCTTTAGTTACAGCTCTTAATGATGTTGACAGACTTAGACAATGGGATCATTTGAGAGACATTAGATTGACCTACAATAACCCTTGGATTGTTATAGGTGATTTAAATTTCATTATTCATAGGAATAAAAAATAAAGTGGCAACCCTATTGGCCAAACTAAGTTAGATGAAAACAATCTCTTGTTGAGTAGTAATAATCTTCACAGTATGAACTATATAGGGAACCCTTTTACCTGGTCCAATAGAAGAGTGGAGATGAATTGATTCTAGAAAGACTTGATAGAACTTTAGTCTCTATGGACTAGAGTGACCTATATCCAAATGCATCTCTTTACCATTTAACTGCTATTGGGAGTGATCACTGCCATATAATACTGCTCACTAGCAAAGTAGGAAACAATACCAAGAAACCTTTTAGAGTTAATAAGGCTTGGTTTAAAGATTTTAGTTATCATGATTTAATCAAAACTAAATGGAAAAGTGATAAGAATGGTTCTGCTGCTTTCCAACTTGTGCACTGTCTTAGTAATACTAAGTGTGGCCTTAGAGACTGGAATTACAACCATTTTGGCAATATAAACACCCAGATTATGAACTTAGAATCCCAACTGGATGACATAACAGCTAATGGTAGAAATATTAATAACAGTATGGTTTCTGACTTAACTCAGAAACTAAAATACTGGTATGATATAAAGTATGATTTTTGGAGACAAAAAAACAAAGATGAGGCTTTACTGCAGGATGACAGAAATACTGCTTATTTCCACCAAAGAGCTAACTACATAAGACAAAGGACTCAAATAGAATCTTTACAAAATAATTTGGGAATCTGGCTTGATAGTAAAGAAGATATTGAAGCTGAACTGCTAAACCACTTTAGTGGTATGAATAAGACTACTTTTCCTCCCAATCTTAATGAGTTTCTTAATAACGTGTATGGTAGCATAACTAATGATGATAATGTTATGTTAACTGTCATCCCAAATGATGATGAAATTAAGAAGATTGTTTTTGAAATGAAACCGTGGACAACACCAGGGCCAGAAGGATTTCCTCCAGGTTTTTATCAACTAATGTGGGAAACAGTTGGCCCTGATGTTGTCAAAATGGTAAAAACTTTCTTTCATAGCCACCACCTGCTAAAAAACTCAATCACAATTCACTACTTTGATACCAAAAAATAAATGTCCCAAAAGTGCTATTGATTTTAGACCTATTAGTCTATGCAATGTTTCATATAAGATCATTTCTAAACTTCTTGCATCTAGATTAAAAATTATCTTGCATAAAATCGTTTCTCCTGCACAAACAGTTTTTTTATCTGGTATACTGATTCATGATAATATCATAATTGCTCATGAACTCATACATAAGATGAAAAAGACTAAAGCTATTGATGGGAGTGTGACAATAAAATTAGATATGTCAAAGGCTTTTGACATGGTAGAATGGAGCTTTCTCATTGCTAGTCTCAGAAAACTAGGTTTCTCTAATGAATGGTGTAATATGATTCAGCAATGTGTTACTATTGTTTCCACATCAATTCTTCTCAATGGTTCACCAGGTAATATGTATATTCCTCAAAGGGGTCTTAGACAGGGAGACCCCTTATCCCCTTACTTGTTTATTCTTTGTATGGAATCTCCTTCTAGAAGCCTTTATCATGCTGAGCAAAATAACTTAATCCATGGGTTTAAAGCTACTAAGAATTTCCCTCCTATTTCTCACTTATTCTTTGCTGATGATTGTTTGATTTTCATCAAACCTAGAACTAAAGATGCTAGAAACTTAGCTACCATCATTGAACAGTTTAGCAAATTCTCTAGCCAAATTGTTAATTTTGATATGTCAGCTCTTGCTTTTAGTAATAAAGTTCCAACACATGTTAAGAATGATATATCCAACATCTTGAGAATTAGGAGAATGTCTTTGCAGGAGAAATACTTAGGAGTTCCTTTATTGTTACAAAAAAGGAAATATGACACTTTTGCACATCTTCTAGAAAACTACAACGGTAGATTGTACTTGCAAACCATTTTTATATCCCCACCATGAAGAGTTGTTATGAATCATTCTGTGCTAGGTAGTCTTGCTAATCATCATCTAGCTATATTTCCCATGCCTAAAGAGCTCACTGACAAAATGGATAGTATTCAAATGAATTTTTGCCGGGGAAAAAAAGAAGGTAGAAAAGGATATTATCCTAAAGGTTGGTATGATATTTCTTTACCAAAATATCTAGGAGGTCTTCAACATTTGGAAAACTAATGTTCTTAACCTTGCCTTGCTTACCAAACTAGCCTGGAGATTGTTAAACTCTCCTGATGATCAATGGGCTATTATTCTTAGAGAGAAATATTTTGCTAATTTAAATCTTTTGAGTGACTGCATATATAGGTACTCAAGGATCTTGGATCTGGAAAGGAATTTCCACAGGTTTGAACATTGTTAAAAAACATTATGTTTGGAAAATTGGTGATGGTACTGATGTCCATATATGGAAATCCAATTGGATTCCAAATATGCACAAACCTCCCAATTCAAGTATGAGCTCCACAAGTATGACTTTGTTAGCCAATTAATTAATCCAGATGCTAAAGATTGGAAGGTGGACACTTTATCTGCATTATTTGATGATAATACAGTTAAAGACATCACTAATATTAGAATTCCCTTGTTTGGTCAGGATGAAATTAGATGGGAACCATCTAGTCATGGTAAGCTTTCTGGAAGCACTATTGGCTGATTCTCTAGCCAAATTTGCAAGATCACATTCTCTTTGTTTTTATTGGCATAATAATAGCCCTGAGTGGGCTAAAGTTCGGATTCAACAGGACAAGAACAGTTGTACTCCTTGAGATTTCTTTTAATATATCTATGTTTCCTATTAAAAAAAAGTTCTATACATTTCATTTGGTTCTGAATCTGGAATAAGCGCCTCAAATATATGGAATTGGCTCCGGGTTTGGAGAAAAGTGGCAAGTGTTTTATATGGGTGTTAAGACCACCAAGTGAATTTGTTGCAAAATCTGAATTCAAACCGGCATGGTTACCAGGTGCTCGTGGACATCACAGAATCATGACAGCCGCTATAATCTGATAATGGAAAACTACCGCTATCCATACGGACTAACTACTTGTATGTGATGTTCCTCACAAGACACACCAACCGTGAGCAAATTTATAATGCAGATCGGAAATCAGAATCAAAATTTTAATGCTACGAGGCCTACCCAAAGTAACTGCATCACTAGAGTTTGCAACTTGTATCTGACAAATATTCGGTGAATTATCTTGTTACAGGGAAAAAGTAAACAAGCAGAACGCAAAAACGAGCATCCATGACATATGAAGACCTATATACAATGCATCAGTTATGTAATCCACACAAGAAATCCCATCCAATCCCTAGATTTCGCTAAAGAAAGAAGGTAAATCACATAACACTGATGACTAGAAGAAAATGTTAGGCGACACTAACTAATATAATCTTCAAAAACAAAGTTCAGCCTCTTAAGGATCTGGGTTTTTAGTTTTACACTAACACATTTAGTACAACTAACTACACCTACTGCAAATTTTGACAATTTGACAAGCAAGTGTCTGTCAAGGTCTTCTTCCTTACTAATCTTAAAACTGGCGCAATCTTCCTATGTTGTCTAAGCAGTTCCAGTTGGCTTTCTATCCTTAGGACTTCTAGACGTAACCCCAAAACTAAACTTTTATAGATCCAAAAAAAAACTAGTTCTGCAACATGTTGGAGCAGCAGTTACAGGTGACAGGGTAATAGAAACCACTTAGATTCAGGTTCAGGCGGCCTTTATGGGGGATGGTTTACAGGTGGCCAACAATGTATACTCCAAAAGCTAAGTTAATATTCACATGGGACAACAAGAATTCACTGTATGTTCTAATTGGAATTAAAAACAATGTCTAAATTAACAAAACCTCAGTGTACCCATCCTTTGCAGCGTGCCACCATCCAATGAGAATGGTTGAGACGAAAGTTACAACTTAACTGAAGGACAACTTAACTGCAGTTGAAATTGTCTTCCCAACAATAAAGAAACAAAAAAGGAAATACTACTCCCACCACAAAAAGAGAAGTTCCATTGTTGTATAACTACTATATAAGAAAATAACGTGAGTGTTACCGTGTGTGTTTGATCCTCGTGAATCCTATTCAGCAAGTCTAGCGAATACGAAACACTCCATAGCCTCATCCCAATACAGTCCGACGGCGTTTCCCACCACTAAATTGTTGCGCTGAACAAACCGTGATTGCCATTGAGCTTGGTCGAACACAATGTAGCCTCTAATTATCCTAACTGTCATAAAAGTGGGTACAACGGGAGTGTGCTGCAGATCTCTTACATTTATTTCAAGCTGATTGAGATTGGGATCCATTGTATTCATATGAAGAGGACAGTCATGTTGATAAATCCAAAACGTTTCCTCGATATCAATTCTTCTTAGAACTTTGATAATTTCCCAGCCCAAATAATAAGGACCATTTGGGGCTAGGGGTGGTACTGGTAATGGGTCTCTATGAAGATTAAGTACGTGCACAATGTAGAGACGAAGAAATGGGGCTTCAGTATCAGTTTGTACATAAACTCTGTCACCTGCACTTAACCGATTAGGATTGGAGAAATTGGTTGAAAACCAATTCTCAGGATCATCAACCTTACTTCCCAAAATATATGTATTTCCGGTACTCCTCAAACCCATCGTCAAATCCGTAAAATCAGCGACATCATTACTTCTAAAGTCATAAACCCTAACCACATGATTTCCCAGATGAGGTTCAGGCAATTGTGGAAATATTACAGATTCAAATTCATCTGCTGGAAAATGAATACCTAAATACAAGTCTTGCTGAGTTAAAGCTAGTGTTACCTCTGGAGTTTCTCCCACATCATCATCCTCCATCTCCTCATCATCGTCATAATCATCTGTTTCCCCCGTATCATCATCTGTTTCATTATCTTGGTCTTCAACATTTTCTTCAACCTCAGTTAGTTGTTCTGGTTCTTCATCACCAGAATCATCCAACTCTTCTTCATCTAGTTGTTCCCCTTGTGCTGCTAGTTGTTGTTGTAGTTGTTGCAACCTCTCAATTCTAGCCTGAAGCAAAGGCCTGAGAGGTGCTGGCATAGCATCTAAACCAGATCGAGTCATCCTAAATCCTTGCCACATGATTAAAGATTTCACAGAGAGGATTTAGGGGTTTGGGAAGATTAAAGATTTCACAGAGAGGATTTAGGGTTTTGGAAGAGACGGTTTAGGGATTTGGAGGGGAGACGAAGAACATAATTCTCACATTTGGTCTCGCTTCAATTTTACAAGGGAGTGATCGCTTTTATATTTATTTTACAACAAGAAAGTGATGCGTGCCGAGACGGCACGCGGCATCTCACGGTGATAACTTCCAACTCTCTCCGACGTTCAATAAAATTAGAATATTTTGTGTCTATCTGGCCCGAAGACGCTGTTGCTGATTTCCCATGTCTGCAAATTGTTGCTCTGTAGGAAATGTACATCTAGAAAAAGATTTTCAATTTTATCCTTTGGTAGAAAAAATTGTGAAGTTAAAAAAAATCGTCAATTATTTTGATGTAGATTTTATTGAAATTGTTGTGACATTGTTTACATGAGGCTGTGTTTTTTACTCTCCACTGTCTTATAATGTTATATCCATCTGAACCTAATTACGTGAGCATTTTATAGTCACAAAACCCCTTATATGGTTTTTGAAGATTAGGTAAACCTACCTAACAACACGACACAACTGCACAAAGATACCCTATTAGCAAAGTTAGCATGGAGAATGCTAATTGAACCAGATGCCATGTGGGTTCAAATCCTTTGGCATAAATACTTTCCTGATTTTGATCCTCTGCATGCTTTTGTTACTGATAATTTTTCTTGGGTTTGGAAGGGAATTTGTAGGGGCCTTGAATTGGTTACGAAATATTACTGTTGGGAAGTTGGAGATGGTACTTCCATTGAGATATGGAAGGACAGATGGGTGCCCACTAATAATAGCCTTCTTAATAGTATTTTTGTTTCAAATTCTATGAAAACAGTTAACCAACTTATAATGCAGGGAACTAATGAATGGAATATGGATGCTCTGAATTGTCTTTTTGATAGTAATACTGTCAATGAAATCTGTAAAATTAGAGTTCCTTCCACTGGTAAGGACACTCTTAGGTGGGCTCCTTCTTACAATGGTACATTTAGTGTTAAATCATGGGGAGGGTATGGGGCCTATAAGTGCATTATGAATTGGGGCGGGGCGGGTAGGTTCATGGCTACCCGTAACATGTGTATCCTTCCTTAAACAAAAATAATAACATAAGAATAATGCTTTGTGGAGCCTTAATCTTCCTCAAAAGATTAAGCATCACTCTTTCACTATTTTAACTTTTTAGAAATGCTTAAATGAAGCCGTGATTATACAACAACAATCAAGAATATAATAAATGAAAGTAAAATTGCTAGGTTTGTTGAATTCTTGCATAAAAGTCTAAACCATTATAACTAGTGACTTCCCATCTATGCAATCATGAAATTGAAACCCTCAATCATATGTCTATTGACATGGCTCAGCGAATCCTTCCCCCGTTACTAAGAGAATTTGGTTTGCTCTTGATGCTAACATTGTAGGAACTATTGCTAATACAAATATGTCTATTGACCGTGAAGTTACTAAGAGAATTTGGTTTGCTCTTGATGCTAACATTGTAGGAACTATTGCTAATACAAATATGCACCACCGGTTTCATAAGAAAAGTTTCCATGGAAGAACATGAGAAATATGTTCAGTTTGTTAGCTTTGCTATATGGCAAATTTGGAAGATGGGATGTTCTATAGTGTTTGATAATGGAGCAATCCAAATAGCTGGTCTTGTAAGACAAGTAAATAAGGACATAGAGGAGTGGAATGAAAACTCTAGAAAATGTAAATCAATTAGATCCTCTGTGAATCAGACAAGGGTTGTGATACCTTGGAAAATTCCAGATGATGGGTTTGATAAAATTAACTTTGATGTTGTATTCTTGAAAGATAACAACTATATGGGTTTAGGGCTAATGTTGTTTTCTGTTACATGGCAATTTGGAGGAGCTCAATCAGTTGTTGGGTTAGCTCAGGATGAAGAGCAAGCTGAAGCTCTTGCAGCACTGGCGGCTATAAAGTGGGCAAAAGATTCAGCCGTTGAAAGACTACATTTGGAAGGAGACTACCAGAATGTAGTGAAATCAATAAATGGAGAAATAGACTGTGTTAGATGGACAAACAATAATATAATTCAAGACTGTAGAAGTCTTTTAGTAAATTTCAGGGAGTGGATATGCACATTTGTGCATAGAAAATCGAATGAAGTTGCTAATAGCCTGGCTAAGAAGGCTAGAATTGATAGAGTAGATCAATGTTGGATCTCAGATTTCCCTTTTTGGTTAAAAGCTCTAATCAAAGAAGAACTGAATGTAGTCCTACATTAATTCTTTTTCAATGAATTTCTTTCTTTAAAAAAAAAAAAAAAAAAAAAAAAAAAATGCACAAAGATACATCGTGTCACTAGAAATTTATGTTGGGGACATGACTTCTTCCTTTAAAAAATTACATCCTTTAGGCTGGGACAAACTAACTGAACCCAAGTTTGAAGAAGGGTTAGTATAGTCACCCAGAAGCTCTTCAACTCTATTTGACCAGTCAAGAGACTATTCAACCGTTAATGACTTGATTAACCAAATATGAATATTAATTAATAGAAATTAAACCAACAATAACCTTGAGATTAAATTAGTACCATTGGGTAGACCTCAAAAACTACTTGAACATGTTAATCGGATATCAAACGAAGAAAAAAACACCGAGAAGGGCAAAGTAGTCATTTTGCAACAAACACTATTAAGGCAACTAAGAATGTTCTTAGGGCACCTCTTCCTTAAGGAATATGTTTTGGTTGCCCATATCTATCGTATGGATGCATTAACTAAACTGGTTGACAGAACCAAATCGATTGAAGATAATTTCATTTGTTTTTCTTTTATTTTCTTCTTCCATGTTCTTCTTTCTGCAAGTGATTGTGAGATGAGATTGAGAATTGATTTGAGAGAACCTGACAATGAAGATGTATAGAATATGAAAAAGATGAGGTTGTTATGAATTACGAAGGAGAATATTCAGAATGCCAACTGCTCCCTCTGCAGTTAAAATCCAAAAGTTGTTCTTCATTTACTTTTACACTGCAACTTCTCGCAAGCTATTTGGAATTACTTCATTGTTAGATGTAATGTTAAATGGGTGCAAGCAGGTTCAATAGAAGCTCAAATGCTGGCTTGGAATAATTGAAGAGTCAGAAACAGGGGCAGGAAAATATGGCCAATTCTCATATTTGTTACTGTCATAGCCATTTGAGAGGAGAGAAATAGAAGGACAATGGCTCAGAAATCTCCTAGAGCCGAAGGCGCAGTCATAAACGAGTTAAGGCTCTGATATACCAATGGGGAAGTGAGGAAAAATGGTTATGGGGCAACGCTTTTAAAGATCTAATCACACATTGGAAAAATCTAATTGATAGCATGTAAAAAGTTGTAACATTTGATTGATTGGATATCTCTAATTGATAGCATGTGAAAAGTTGTAACACAAAAATGGGGACCTTTGGGTCTTATTACATTTTCCTTTTTATATAATTTTTACCTTACTACTAAAAAAAATTACGAATGAGAAGAATTAGGGATTGTTAAGGTTCTGTGATATATCAGAGAGAATTGAACTAAGATTTTAAATTGATTTTGAGTTTGAAAGGAATTATAGTTATTTGAGTTGCTGACAGATGAATAACAAAAGGTTTATTGTTTAAGTGAGTTGAGGAGTTGCTTTGATGGTGAATCAGAAAATTAGGGTTACGTGGAAATTCAGAGAAGATTCAAAAGAAAAAATTGATGGTGATGAAGATTATGAGACTGAGAGAAGAAAAATAGAATCAAAACTAGTTAATGGCAGTGGTACTGACTCTGGTGTTGGTTCAAATTCAGAAAATTGAGGGAAAAGGGGAGAAGTACATGGGAATAGGAATTTGTATTTAAGGTAACTCTTCCTTGCTCAATCCAAGTTGTCATATCTATTGATGTATTAATATTTGTGGGACTTTGCTACTGTTAGGTTATTTTTGATTGAAATATTATTTATGAATCCATTAAAAAAAAAATAGGATTTGAGTTATGAGTTAAACCAGTGATGTTGTGTCTAGTATAGAAGAGTAAGAATTAAAAATTATTGAATAAATTATTGTTGAAGTTGAGATAGTGACTGAAGCAAGATGTAAATGGATGTTTGTTGTTTGGTATGATATAGAGAATAACTGAAGCTTAAGTTGTTGCAGTTACAATAACGGAAAATATAATGGAATATATAAACCGGTGATAATAGATTATGTACGTACATCATAGGATTTAAAACTTATATAAAAAATAACTGCAATCGCACGACGTCTACAATATAGAAGCGGCAAATATGGGTTGAACCCACAGGCGGCGGGGACAATACTGTAACCAATATAGTCAATTTCGACCGATACTATCGGTATCGACACTTGAACAAGACAAAATCCAATATATCAGCGATACGAAATATGACCGATAATCTCGGCCGATGTACACTAATACGGTCGATTTATTGACGATATTACTATTTTAGAACTGAAATTATATCGATATTTCCTATGTGTGAATAATATTTGTCATAAAAATTATAGGTATAAAATTGGAACCGAAATTTGCACCGATATTTCAACGATAATCTCCTCGATATAAAGTTATACCAGTGTGGATGAACCAATATCCAATATTAACTACATTAACTGTAACTAATATTCCTAATCGATTAACCAATATGGATTTATGATTTTTAAGAGAATGCAATTAAACTAAACTATTATAGTAAAAACAACGAGAGATAATTAATAAGTAACCATGGTTTATAGTATCCACCACTTTTTCTATTTAATTGCTAACATGATACATAACTCTAAAATATTTATTTATTATCTATTTTATCGACATCACCTTTTATATGCATTAGAGTCACAAATATCACTGGTATACCCAAAGCATAGCACATCAAAAGACTAAATCCAAGCATGTACCATCAAATTGCATCAGCAAAAAAATTATAGAGTACTCAATATATATTCATAAATAGTACTTTGTTATTCTAAGCATATTTCATCAAAGGAATTAACCCAAGCATGAAATATCAGACAATGAAACAAATATATATGTAATCAAATAATTACGCACGATGGTTATTGTATCATATAAAACCAGTGAAGCAACTATTCATATTTCGATTAATCAATAACAATATCAAGAATTAATCTATTCAAATCATAAGGGTCTTTTTTTCAATTAATAAATTCAAAGTAGCCTAATACTCCAAGTGGTTTCAACCAAGAAACCCTAGTTACAAAAATCTAGCAAGACATGGTGAAAAGACGAGGGTACCCAAATACACCACTATCTTTTTGTTTCAACCTATAAGTCCGATACCAAGTGTGATCGTCTATGGACAAAGTCGAGACAATACAACAACTAGATATTAACTTGGCAATAGTTATGGAACAAGATAGATTGACTATAAGATCAAAGTCAAGTGATTAGGATTAACGTACAATTTTATTTACTTTAAATTATAATAAACAATTATAATTGCGTAAAATAAAAGTAAATAACACACAAATATTTTGTTAACGAGGAAACCGCAAATGCAAAAAAAAACCCGGGACCTAGTCTAGTTTTGAATACTCTCAGAATTAAGCCGATGTACAAAGTACAATGCCAACTTCGCATAGTTGAGACCAAGTAATCTACCCCTAGTTACTTAGTTCCTTAAGTATTTATTCGTCTACGACCTACCGTTCACGCACATGAGTCCCAAGATAAAATATTAATCTTAAGTTGCTTTACCGATATGTAAAGTCCGAAGCACTCAACTTCTTTTGATCGTCTTCCAAACAAGTCTCTTCCGCTTGAACAAGTAAACTACTTTGTCGGGTAAGATCAATCTAAATCAATAACTTAGATTCGGATTCACAACTATCAGATTCAGTTGAAGAATATCACCAATTGATAGTTGTCGATCTAAAGGACTTTATGATCAGATCTATCAAAAGATAAATCATATCTAAGTCGGATCCTAATCGATCAATAGATATGTGCACAATCACGAGATATGAAAACCAAACCAATAAGAAAATCTTCTTGCTTTTTAAATCTTCAATTGCCTTTTTATGTACCTGAATGCCACAAACTTGAATCCACTTATGATCGATCACACACAAAATGGAGTCTGTTAACAATGGATCTTTCAATCTAAAAACACTTCTGAAGATCCCGTCAATACTTTGATCTAGTTTGGGTGACCTTTATTTCAGAAAATAAGACTCTCAAGAATAATCAAACTAGGTGCAATCAAAGTTTTTAGAGCACTGCTCAGTCGAACTCGCAAGCGTTGCTATCTCAAGCTTGTTTTCCAAGTTTAGGTGATCAAAACTATAAGTCTTGATTTCTAGTCTACTTATAGTTATGTCTCGGATTAGGATAAAATGTGTAGTTGAGCTTTAGACTTCACAGCGTTCATCGATTGAAGACGAAGATCTACCGAGAAGAGCTTGGAGGAACTTCATCAACAAAAGGTACGTGGAGACTAAAACTTATCTATCACTAAAAATTCTATTATATTCTATCTCCAATTGAGACTAATTCATATAGCCATATAGACTTTTACATTATAAACTGATAGGGTGTAGAATACATCCTATTTACTATCTATTGTTTATGATTTCTTTGCTATTTTTCTTGTAAATTATGCATTTTACGCTTGTTTTGAGTTTTATAGCTACTCTGGAGTCGCGGGGAGGAAAAGAAGAAGAAATTACTCAAATTTGAGCAAAAGGGCATAATAGTCATTTATGGGCGAACACTATCTGGAGCCCAGACAAAGTTAAGGGGTGACTCTCTTTTGGAGGAGTGCTAAAGACAACCAGCTGAGGTTAAGGGGCTACCATTGGGTGGTCGTATTCCAGCAGTGGGTGCAAACAACCGTCCCACTTTTATAACCCTAAAATTGATTTCCTCTCATTCATTTCCACACCTGAAACAGAGAGAGAAGCAGCTATTGCTGTTGTTGGATTGTCCAAGAGATTGAGAGATGAAACTGAGGATAAATTATGAGAGATCGGGCAGAATTGTGAAAGGAATCAAGAACAACGATTAGCAGGGTGAAATTGAAGCTGTTGTTGATTAAATCGAGATGACGAGTTCATATTAGGGTTCGAAGCTGTTTCTGCAGAGAAGAACCAGAGATTTCGAAGTTCATAGACAGATTTAAAAGGTTTGATGAATTTCTGATGAACTAAGAATGGATCTGAGGGAGCTTGATAGGGTGTAGAATACATCCTATTTACTATCTATTGTTTATGCTTTCTTTGCTATTTTTCTTGTAAATTATGTATTTCACGCTTGTTTTGAGTTTTGTAGCTACTATGGAGTCGCACGAACGAAAAGAAGAAGAAATCACCCAATTTGAGAAAAAGGGGCAAAATTGTCATTTCAGGGGTGAACACTATTTGGAGGCCAGTCATGGTTAGGGGGCAACTCTGTTTTGAAGGAGCACTAAATACAGCCGACTCAAAGTTAAGGGGCTGTCATCTGGTTAACCCTTAGCATTTGACCGGTTGCTGAATATCCAGACCCAGCTTTATTACCATTACCCTAAATCGAGAAACACTTTACTCTTTAACATTTTTCATTCTCACCTGAAACTGAGAAGAAACGCAGACAGCGGCTTCTAGGTTGAAATCCAGAGAAATTGAACTCAGATGAGAACTTGATTGCTGATGGTGGTTGATGTTCAACCAAATCGAGGAAGAATTAATAAGAACTGGGTATATATTGAAGGGTTTGATGTTACATCTGTAGAATCGATTCGAAGGAGGGTTTAGAGCAGATTCGAGTTCTGAGATGATTGGCAGAGTTGATGGTGATGATTAAGGGTTATGAAGAACACAGAGAGGGAGTTGATGCTGTGCTAAACTGAGAACAGACCGAGTAGATTGGATTGAGTATGTTAATAAAGAACAAAAGGGGATCTGTGACAATGAGATGATGAGTTCAGATTAGGGTTTCGATTCATGTTTGCAATTGAAGAACAAGATGATTATAGATCAAATCGAGGAGAATCGACGATGCAGTCAAGTCTGGGTTTGATTCAAGGGTTCGGTAAATTGAAAAATGAATTGATGTTGTTCTTTGCCATGGGATTGTTGAATTAAGGGTTAGTGGCGCTGTCGAGAACCAGTTGTATGATTGAGTTCAGGGAAGGAATGCAGAGAGGGATTTGTTTTGTGGAAGAACTGAAATTGAATGGGTTCTGGTGGTCTCTGCAACTGAAATTGGTTGGTTTAGTTTGAATTTTTAAGTTGCAGTTAGGGTTTCTGAAGATGAATTGGATGGAGTTGCAGGTGGTGATTTAATGGGAGAAAGAAGGTGGTTATCTGCTGTTGAAGATTGGAACATGAGATGGAGATGGTTTTGGATTGAATCTGGGTTTCAGAGGAAATGTTGATAGTGGTGTCGTTTGGCAGGAACTGAAATGGTAGCTGTTAAAGATACTGAGAGGAGGTGCAAGGAGAAGTAGGCAGTGTTTGGATGATTGAAGCTGCAGTATGTGGGGATAGTGAAATTGCAAAGAAAGAATTGGTGCTGTTGGGTTTATGATGAGTTGAACTACAGACTAATGGCTGCTGTGGATTAGAAAGAAGCTGATGATGAACAGATATATGAAGTGAAGCTGTTGAACTAAATTAGATGTATGTTAGGATACAGGTTGTGCAGGAATTGAAGACAGATCGGCCTGAAATTGGCCTGAGAAATGCCCAGAAAACAGAGGAAACTCTGTCTGAATTTTCCCTCCGGCGATTCAACTCGTTTTCAGATGACCGATCCAGAAACGATTTAACCCAGCCAAGTCAGACCAGTTAGCCGAGTAAGATGCTGACTCGGTAGCTGAGTCACTCTTCTGGCTTGACCGTTGACTGACGGTTTGACCTTTTTGACCGTTAGTCCTAACGGTGGACTGACGGAATATTCCGTCGAATATACCAGTGATGGAGAAGAAGATTCCGGTGACTATTCCGGCCGGATTCCGGCCATAATACCAGCTTTCCGGCGACCAAAATTACATATTTTTGTGTGGATTCTTCTCATGGGTGTGAAGACTTGGGCTTGGAATTGGATGGAGAATTTGGCTCAAATTTGGAAAGAGAAGATGGAAGATGAGGAAGACTTGAATTTGGAAATTGAATTATTAAGGGAAAAGGATTCTATTCCTTGGAAGATATGGAGAACATTGAAGCCTATAAGTAGAGAAGTTCTCTACACACTTTTACATATCTTTTACACACCTCTTTACACACACAACACTTGTGTTTTTGCTAGCTTTTGAAAATTCTTCTTTTTAGTTATTTGTGTGAACTTAGAAAATTCTCCCTTTAATTATTTTGTGTGAATTTCAAAAACATGAGTAGCTAATTTTCTTATTGATTGAGGATGAATTCCTAGTTCTTAATATATGGTTTGAGTTTTGTTTCAATTCTATCTTGAGGTTTTTCACATGATTATCGATTGTTTTTACTAATAGGAATGTTTATTCATTCATGATTGATTGATAGATTGTTTGGAGTGCACGCTACATTGATTTGTTAATTTAATCTAAAGCTAGTGAAAGTTAGGAGATAAGTAATCGTTTCTTGACTCTTTACATAAGTAGCAAACACGAGACCTTGCGGAGGGATTCCGTGGAGCAATTGTGTGTAAAAATAACGCTAGAAAGTGGACCAAGCGAACCGAGTTTAACTACTAGTACTAAACCTAAATTCATAGATATTAATGCATTCGGGGAATTACATCTTGTAAGCGAACCTCAAGGTGGTTCTTTTGAATAGAATCTGATAACTAAGCGGACTTGTTACTCAGTGAAATAAGGGATTTTGGGGCTAGCTAAGCGAACCTGCTATCCTACGGTTGGTGATAATCTGTGACTAATAACAAGTAGAAAAGAACATAACTTTAATCATAGATGAGGAAGACTTGAATAGGGTTCTGTGGATGAATCAAATCGAGAGTTGCTGTTAATGGGATGAACCTGATGCTGGAGAGGAGATGGGTCTTTGGTTGTGATGAAGAATCGAATGATGAATTAAGCTCGTTCTTGAGCTATAATGCTATACAGGTAAGAGATGCTGTTAAAATGGGTTTGTCATGAGCAAGATTACAGAGATAATGGAGATGTTGTTGCTGATTGGACACAGGAAGAAGTGTTTTATGCAATGGTTAATGGAATTTGAAGTCTGTAATGAAGAATGGAGCTGCAATTGGAGGATTTGAAGCTTTGCTGATTATCAAGAATGGGTTGTGTATGGTATTGAATGAATGAAACACTAGATGTATGTGTAGGATTCTTAAGCAGGTATGGAGCTGAAAAGTGAGGCCTGAATTTGGCCGGGAAGTCCTGTAAACAGCCAGAACTCGGCTGGTTTCCCAATTGCATGAGTCGACTCAGTGAGTCCGATGACCGATCCAGCCCTGCAACTCAGTAGAGTCAGCCCAGTAAGACAGAGTTTGACAGCTGACTAAGTGACTGACTCAGCTGACTCTCCTTCCCCTTGACTTCTTGACTACCAGTTGACCGTCTTGACCGTTAGTTTGACAGTTATGTTTAACTAACTATGACTTTGACTATTATGTCTGTGGCAATAGAACTCAGGTGGTCGTCGGCGACATTTCAGGCCGATTTCCGGTGATCCCAGGATTTCTCCGGCGATTCAATATGTGCAGAATTTTGTGAAGAGTATTTTAGACTCATGGGTGTGAAGACTTGGGTAAATTGGATGGAGAATTTGGCTCAAATTTGGAAAGAGAAGATGGAAGATTTGAGAAAAGCTTGAACTTGGAAATTGAATTATTATGGAATGAGGATTCTATTCCTAAGAGGATTGCAAGCAAATTGAAGCCTATAAATAGAGAAGTTCTCTACTTTTCTATACATCTTTTACACACCTCTCTACACACACAACACTTGTGTTTTTGTTTGCTTTTCAAAATTCTTCTTCTTAATTATGTGTGTGAACTTGAAAAATTCTCCTTTTAATTATTTGTGTGAATTTCAAAAACATGAGTGGCTAATTTTCTTATTGATTGAGGATGAATTCCTAGTTCTTAATATATGATTTGAGTTTTGTTTTCAATTCTATCTTGAAGTTTTTCACATGATTATCGTTTGTTTTTACTAATAGGAATGTTTATACATTCATGGTTGATTGATAGATTGTTTAGAGTGCACGCTAAATTGATTTGTTAATTTAATCTAAAGCTAGTGAAAGTTAGGGGATAAGTAATCGTTTCTTGACTCTTTACATAAGTAGCAAACACGAGACCTTGCGGAGGGATTCTGTGGATCAATTGTGTGTGAAAACAACGTTAGCAAGTAGACCTTGATCTAAGAGTCTAACTACTAATATCAACCTAATAAGTTCATAAATCTTAATGTGTTTATTTAAATTACATCTTAAGTGATCTAGTACTAGGTGGTTTGGTAAATAGAATCCGGTAGTCGAGAACTTCGTATCCTAGTGATACAAGGGATTTAGGGGTTTAGCACTGATCTAGCTGCTTTACCTAAGGTTGGTGATAATCTGTGACTAATAACATGTGGATGAAAAACATAACTTGAATCATTGTTTTGCAACGAAGAAGGATTCCTTGGCCTTGTCTCTCTTATTGATTTCAACTTTAACTTTTAATTACTTTATTTACATTCATTGCTTTACAACCCCCCTTTTGTGACAATTTTTACAACTAAGAATCTCTTGCTCCTCGTGGGAACGAACTTGACTACACTATATTACTTGTTAATTAGGTGGAAAAATATTAATTAATTTGTTGTGGTTACGACACGCATCAAATTTTGGCGCCGCTACGGGAGGGAGCAATGGAGGATTTTAGTTGTTTTTATTTTTCTTTTTGCTTTATTTTTGCTTTGTTAGATTCTATACCGTATCTAACTTAGTTTTCGAGAGTCTTGTTTCAGGTGCTATATCTTTGGTGAATGCTTAAAGAGGGCAGACCGAGTCCAATACGTCTTCGATCCGGCACTCAATTAAAGGATTTCATTCGAGCGGTTAACACTCCGCTTCCTCCTTCTTCATCAAGTGAGTTCACAGATTCGGACATAGAAGAAGAAGCAATGGCTGATCGTACACTCAAGGACCTAGCTTCTCACAAGATCGATACACAACAATGGTGTATCCAAACTAACTCAACCTTCGAGATCAAGCCGGGGTTGATTAGAGAGTTACCAAAGTTCCATGGCATGGTGAATGAATACCCAAACAAACATCTTATGGACTTCTATACCATAGTTATGGCCATGCTTCCACCGGAGTCTAATGCGGATGGAGCAATGTTGAAAGATTTCCCGTTTTCTTTGGCGGGCAATGCTAAGGAATGGTTGTATTATTTGCCTTCCGGAAGTATCACAACATGGAATGGGATGAAGAAACTTTTCCTCGAGAGATATTTTCCCGCATCAAAAGCTACTCAAATTCGCAAGGAGATTTGTGGGTTGAAGCAACATGTGAGAGAGTCGTTGTATGAATGTTGGGAGCGATACAAGAGGTTGGTGGCAAGCTGTCCACACCATCAATTCAGTGATGTTATGATACTCCAATACTTATACGAAGCTCTCCACCCAAATGATAGATCTCTTCTTGACGCCACGGGTGGTGGTGCACTAATGAACAAGACGGTGACCCAAGCTACCGAGTTGATTGAAAGTATGGCGGCAAACTCGCAACAATTCTACACAAGAGATGAACCAATGGTTAGGCGAGTGCATGAAGTTAGTGATTCATCATCACACCTTGATCAAAGGATGGGTAACATGGAGAAAATAATTCAAAGGATGGCCGCGGTTATTATTCCGGATGATGAGACCGAACAAGTAAATGCTTTATATCCAAATCAAAGGCCGAGGTACGATCCATACTCGAATACTTACAATCCCGGTTGGAAGGATCATCCTAACTTTAGTTATGCAAACAAGCAAGCGGAGGCTCCTAATCCATATGCGCAACAAGGTGGTTTCCAACAATCACGCTTCCAACCTCAACAATAATTCCAACCACAACAAGTCAAGGAGAAAGATTCTTCAATTGATGACAAGCTCAATGCATTGATGCAAGGTATGCAAGGTATCACCACTTTGGTTCAACAACAACAACAAAAGACCGATTCGGAAATCAAGGCTTTGGAAATTCAAGTGGGGCAATTAGCGACCGATGTGAACCTATTGAAATCTCAAGCGTCCACAAAGCTTCATTCACAACCATTTGTTAATCCAAGAGAGAGCGTTAATGCGATTACTTTGAGGAGTGGGAAACAAGTGGAGCAACCAAATCAACAAGATAAGGTGTATGATGAGAAAGAGGAAATTGAAACCGCACCAAAGGAGAATACATCCCCAACCAACCAACCCAAAGAGACGGTTCCTACTTTCACAACTCCACCCCCGTTTCCTAGCCGATTTGCTAAGTCGAAGAAAGACTTGGAATACAAGGATATTTGGGACATCCTTAAGAAAGTACAAGTCAATATTCCACTCATTGAAGATATTCGTCAAATTCCTCGTTGTGCAAAGTTCTTAAAGGAGTTGTGCATGAAGAAGAAAAGGTTAAAAGGGAATGAAGTCATGAGTGTGGGGGAGAATGCTTCGGCGTTCATTCTCAAGAAACTCCCACCAAAATTAAAGGACCCCGGTAGTTTCACTATACCTTGCACAATTGGTAAAACAAGGTTTACTCGAGCTTTACTAGATTTGGGAGTGTCGGTTAATGTTATGCCTTCCTCGATTTATGATTCTTTGAATCTTGGTCCTCTTAAGGAGACCGGGGTAGTTCTTGAACTTGCTAACCGATCTAATGTTTACCCGAAATGGATTGTTGAGAATGTTTTGGTGCAGGTTAACGAGCTTGTATTTCCGGCCGATTTCTATGTATTAGACATGAATGATGAGAATTCTTCCAAGTCTACACCTTTGCTATTGGGTAGACCATTCTTAAGCACCGCCGGAACGAAGATTGATGTCCAAAATGGCACCTTGACTATGGAGTTTGATGGTACACTCATCCACTTCAATATCTTTGGAACAATGAGATGCCCTAGTGATGTGAAGTCATGTTTTCCCGTGAAAGAGATTAATGCGGGCTAATGAATCTTACAAGAGCTAAGTCGGGCCGTCGACTTTAAAACAAGCGCTTAATGGGAGGCAACCCATAGGTTTTGTATTTCTTATCCTTTTGCTTTTTATTTTTGTTTATTTTTCTTGTTCCATATCATGTTAAAATTTCCCACCTTGACTTTACTATGACGATTCAATTACATTGAGGACAATGTAAGTTTTAAGTGTGGGGGAGTGGTTAAGCATGTATTTAAAAAAAAAAAAAAAAAAGTTTTACATAAAACCTTCAACTTGTAGAGATTTTAGAGTCACTAGCATACTTCTAGGTATGTTTACATAGAGAATTCTGACCAACATAACTGAACTTGGAAGTGTTAGGGAACTACATTCAGATTTCTTACTTGTTAGAGTGTTAAATAATGGATTTAATCATGCCGGTGATGCAAATTTGGTGCAGGGAGAAATGCATTATTAGAGTTGTTGATCAATCATTAGTGGAGACTACCCGTATTTATATCATGTGAGGCACCGACCAGAAATTTTTCCATCTGACTAAAGAGCTTTCTTTTGAGTGTGTGTCACCATACGTTAATTCTGGGTATAATGGTGAGCTAACCAACCTCCCACCAATAGAAGCACTACTCTTTGATCTCTTGAGTGCCAATTTTGTCAATCATGAGGGTGACGTCTATAGATGAAAGCCTCCTTCTTGTAGTTCGATTTGCATTGATAGACACATTTTTTGTGTCTGAATTGTCCTCAGTGCCGGTATTGTTGGAACTCGATTTTTGTACTAATATTGTGTTTTTATGTATTTTTAGGTATTTTTGGAAATAAATATTTTTTGGAAAATTCGGCTCGAAAAGTTGCGCGGAACACCCCCGGAGGACATTTGACATTCGGACTCCCACTTTGGATAAGGGGTAACCCAATTACTAAGGGGCACCCAATTGATATTCGCACCCCCAGCTGTTGGATAAGGGGTGACCTTCTTCTCCATTTCAAATCCTGGTTTTGGCGGGAAAATTTGGTTACAAAGAACCATAATTAGGGATGCGATTTTGAAGCCTTTCCCGTGAGACTAAATGGCTGATATTGTCTGGGTAGCTTCCATTGGACCTAACAGGGCTGATATAGGCCTTTTGTTCGACCAATTTTGGCTGAAATTGTCGCGAGAAGAAATAGAGGGCAGCACGGACGGGAGGAGAGATACTCGGGATTTCAACGTGGTTAAACGAGTTCTGCTCGTGTTGGATAGATATTTGTCTCTGAATAAGCGTGGAGGGATCAAATAAGGAAGACTCGACAGCTGCAGACGCGTGAAGAATCAAGAAAAGGAAATTATCCCGTGAAAAATATTTTTTATTAATACGGAGATATTTTGGAATTATGAGGAAATATTCTCGTCACTATTGAGTATAAAAAGGTTCTTAGGGTAGCAGAGAGAAGGATGGAGAGTTTGGGGAGGTATTGGAGCACAACAGAGTGAAAATCAATCGAGTGGCGTAATAGTTTTTATGGCACGTTACACCAAGAACACGAAGAACAGACGGCCAAAGACCGTCGTTCTTCAACAGTGCTAACGACTCGCTTTTGTGGGTCGCATATTGGAGGCAGACTTAAAGAAATAGTAACAACAACAGTTAGTAATTATCGTTCTCTGTAACAGTTGATTAGGAACATTTATTTCCGTTGCAATTTTCTGTTTCATTATATTTTCACTTCTTGTAAGCACTTTTGAGCAATGAAAAATTCTTTTGAGCGTGTCTACATCATGAGTGGCTAAACCCCTACACTGGGTCGATGGAGGAAGCCGAGTTTCATACGTGGGTAATTTTAATTAATTCTTTATATGACTTTTGCATTTATTTTAAATTGTTTTATGATTTGAAAAAATTAGTTATCATTTTATTAGATGGGTCATGCTTGCTTAGATGTTTGATGGCCCATGCTTACGATTTATAACTAATGTTTGGAGAATCTACCTTGGCAAAAATAAGAGTCCTTGTTGTTTTGTTTATTGAGCGATAATTGTTAAAAGAATTAATATTTGAACCTTTCGTTATGAGTTTGGCCGAATCCTGAGTCCCAGCACATCTCTTCATCCTGGGACAATTTTTGTATATATTTTTCTGTTATTTTCTTTTATTAATTCTTAAAATCAATCTCGTCAAGTCCGAGTGAACGACAACCCTACTACCACTTTCTACAACATTATTGAGTCACATCAATTTTTGGCGCCGCCGACGCGGACTTGTGTATAGATTTGTTTTTAGTTTTTATTTTTATTTTTATTATTTTTGTTCTTTTTTACGCCTTTTGGTATTTCTTGTTTGTTTTCAGATTTGGAACTGAGCTAAAGAAAAAGGGAGAAATCGGTGAAAACAAAAGCGAAGCCAAAGAAAAAAAAAGAGGAATCCAAAAGGAGTAGAAGATTTTGTATATTATTTTATTTTATTTTTTTTTAGAAACTGTAATTAGGTAATTATTTTTGTAATTTTTATTTTTGGACTTTTTAATTTTTGGACTTTATTTTTGGACTATCGGACATTATTAATTTTAAACCCTAAGGAAGGGTAATTTAAATATAAACTGCACAGGGAAGGACGGTGATTACGATATCACCTCGGCCCCTTGGGTTCGTACACGACATAGGAGTCGTGGCCCGAGTCGACCTCAACGGTTCATCCCCCGTCTGGAACGGGAGGTAAGAATTCTAAACACCCGCGAATCCCCTGTCAGCGGGTTTACTGGATGATTTTGTATGCATATATGTTGAGGACCTGAAATCGGATTTAATTTTCTAGTAAAGGGCAAGGACTGGCCATACAAGATAAGGGTTCGGATTTCATCACCGTTCTCTTCTTGCCCGCCTTAGGAAAACGAAACCAAACACGAACCTAAGCCTAAAATTTTGACTAGAACGAGACCTATAGGGTAACGAGCTTAATAGGAAAGTCGTTCGAAAAATATTGGTTACCCTTTTGAGCATACTTCGAAGTTCATGATGGTTTCCGTGAGTTGAATGCGTGACTGCGCCGCCTTGTAATGCGGTGAGGCCTTGGGTATCAAAGCTCCACGCAGCTTCCCTCGCCTCTATTCAACTTACTTAAACTCGGATTGATTCTAGAGGGGTTTGCTCAGATTGTAACGAATTCCCTTTCGAAAGATTAGAAGCTGGTCTAGAAACAATCTAAGTGGAGCCATTATGCTTTTTGTTTGCTAGAAATCAGTAGGTTTGTTGTGGTCGAGTCAGCCTTGTTTGTGTTTGTGTAGAATTCCCTTGTAGTTAGAATGTCAAACTGGTATTATAACAAACCAATACAATGATTATCCAACTGAACAATATGGACATTACTCTTTTTATGACCATAGTGTGAATAGTGGTTGGGAACGCCAATCTTTTGAAGGTTATGGGTCATACCATGGTGAGCCCAATTACTATCCACACGTGCATCAGTCTTACGAGCAAAACGATCCTCCAATTTCTTTAGAAGAGTCTCTCAAGAGTTTCAATGAGTCAACACAGAAGTTTCACTTATTTATGAAAGAGACTTATAATATTCCGCTTCCAGAAGAGTCCGTAGAGCAGTCAACTAAGATATCTCTAGAAGAGTCCTCCAAGCAATTTACTGAGAGTACAAATAGGATTGTGGAAAAATTTGCTCAAGATAGTATTAAATTCCAATATAGTGTTCCCAATACCACCCTTGAAAATAAGGATATTTATTCGCATAATCAATATGACGAGGTTAGAATTGGTAACACTACTTGTTTAAATGAGGTTCAACCATTTTCATGTTTTTATAATAATGATTATGATGAGGATAGTGTTGATGAAGAATTCGAAATAAATAGGCATAGTGATCAGGAATTTGTTACTCCGATTGAACTTTATAACGATAATATTATTTCTATTTCAAATCCAAATAATTTTAATAATTATTCACCTATTCAAAAGGATGAGGATTTGACTAGAGATACCCCCGTTTTAGACGATGTAGTATTTCCTTTTGATTACGAAGCCAATGATGGTTTAGAGGAACGAGTATATTTTGAGTCTTGCGATTTAGAAACAATAGACTTAGAAAAAGAAAATGAACTCGTAGAGATGAGTGAGGATGTACCGACTTAGAAGAATCAATTGACCATTTTCGGGAATCGGATGACCTTGAAATTAGGGAAGTTGTGACTAGTCTTTCTAGAGACACCGAAAACTCTAAGTTTGTGGGTGATTATCATTCTCCATGTGCTTTAACTCTTAGAAAAGTCCCTAACTTGGGACTTGACATATGTGCCTCAACCATTTTAAAATATTATCTTCATACACTTTTTCCTGAACCTAGTTGTGTCCATAAAGAAGTTCAGTTGTTAGAAACCCATCCTCTCGGTTGATGTGGTTAACCCAGCTATGATACCACGATTGAATTTGTTTTCCCACCAAAAACCTTCCTTCCAATTGTGGGAACGTATAAGATGTGTCAATTATTAAGTTTTGAGACTAAACCTAATTACTTTAGCAGATTAGGGTCGACACATTTGCTTAAGAATGACCACTAACCGTGGTCAACTGTATGAGTCAAGTCTGATTGACTTCGAGGATCCGCAATTATTTAGGTTATTATTATGTGCTTCTAAGCTTTTATTTGAGTTTTTCCAGACTCTAGAACCTAAACATTCGGATTCAACTTTTGAGGAAATGCAACCCATGAAAATATGTTATCTAGATCCAGTTATAGAACCTGAACCTGAACCACAACTAGATGTAGTTGTCTTAATCAGAAACTAGACAAGGGTGTGTTTTATTTGCTAATTTTCTTGGGATGTTGCAGATTCCTTTTACTAGTGATAGCCCTATTTGGTTTTGGGGATCCGCAATTATTCCGGCTATTACTTTATGATTCTATGAGGTGACTAATTCCTTCTGATGTCTAGCTGAAGACTTTAAACTTAGCACTTCTTGGGAGGTAACCCATGCTCTTGCAACACGGTAATATCTTTCCTTACTCTTTTCTTCAAGTGGTGACAGTTTCTCATTGTTCATGCTTTTAATTTCATCTTTAGAACATTGAGGACAATGTTAGATTTAAGTTTGGGGGTGGGGAAGAAACTTCTTGTTAGTTTTTAGTTGCAATAAATAAACTCCAGAGCCTAGAAATTTATGCTTATTAAGGATGGCACTAACCAATCTAAGTGGATGGAAGCATTTTGGTTGTAGGAGTTGAGGAACCAATCTGATTAGATGGAAACATCTAAAGAGTCTATTCATAAAAGCACAGAGCTCAGGTGTTAGAAATAATATGATAGTTTCACCATATCTCGTTGAGTCCTTTTCACTTCTGTTTTTATTTTGTTTTGTTCTTTTTAAACTATGTTTCTCTAAGTGATTTAGGTGGGGCCCACGAATCAAGTTGTTACCAATGCTAGGGTGAATTAGAGTGATTGAGTTACCAAAAAAAAAAAAAAAAAAGAAAAATTGAGACCAGACCATCATACCAACCTAATAAATTCAATAAAGTCGACCACCGGAACCCTTGTATATGCCAGTTGTGTTGACCTAGAGTTAGGATTATCGACCACCGGTTCCCTTGTATATGCCAAAGTGTGTTGATATTAGTCGACTAGTATCTCGACCATTAGGATAGGTTCATTTTGGCGGAGGCCTTCGACGAGATATGGGACACACTGTCACTTAGTAAACATCAAAACCATCTATGTTTTCTCTATATCCATCTTCTTGATCTATCCATGTGATTAGTTTTGACTCCGGGTATTGATGTCCATAGTGCGACTATCCGAGTAGAGCTCATGTCCCTTTATATGAATTTTAGTATGCTTGAGTGCAAACTCGTGTACAACAATTGGAATTTCGCATCGTGGTACTTCCTCCTGTAGTCAATAAGTATGCCAACCAAGGACATTCTTTAGTGCCTTCCAAGGTTCTGTGTAGATAGCTAGGGTCTGGAGTAAAGGTTTTGTGGGTACACCTCTGGTAAACCCTCCGGAGACAACACTCCGCCTCTAGGGCCACCTAGGGGTTCAAATAATTTTTATTTTCTAGAATAAATTTGCTCGAGGACTAGCAAATAATAAGTTTGGGGGTATTTGATAGACACATTTTTTGTGTCTGAATTGTCCTCAGTGCCGGTTTGTTGGAACTCGATTTTTGTACTAATATTGTGTTTTTATGTATTTTTAGGTATTTTTGGAAATAAATATTTTTTGGAAAATTCGGCTCGAAAAGTTGCGCGAACACCCCGGAGGACATTTGATATTCGGACTCCCACTTTGGATAAGGGGTAACCCAATTACTAAGGGGCACCCAATTGATATTCGCACCCCCAAATGTTGGATAAGGGGTGACCTTCTTCTCCATTTCAAATCCTGGTTTTGGCGGAAAATTTGGTTACAAAGAACCGAGATTAGGGATACGATTTTGAAGCCTTTCCCGTGAGACTAAATGGCTGATATTGTCTGGGTAGCTTCCATTGGACCTAACAGGGCTGGTATAGGCCTTTTGTTCGACCAGTTTTGGCTGAAATTGTCGCGAGAAGAAAAACAGGGCAGCACGGACGGGAGGAGAGATACTCGGGATTTCAGCGTGGTTAAACGAGTTCTGCTCGTGTTGGATAGATATTTGTCTCTGAATAAGCGTGGAGGGATCAAATAAGGAAGACTCGACAGCTGCAGACGCGTGAAGAATCAAGAAAAGGAAATTATCCCGTGAAAAATATTTTTTATTAATACGGAGATATTTTGGAATTATGAGGAAATATTCTCGTCACTATTGAGTATAAAAAGGTTCTTAGGGTAGCAGAGAGAAGGATGGAGAGTTTGGGGAGGTTTTGGAGCACAACAGAGTGAAAATCAATCGAGTGGCAGAACAGTTTTCTGCTGTTGTTACACCAAGAACACGAAGAACAGACGGCCAAAGACCGTCGTTCTTCAACAGTGCTAACGACTCGCTTTTGTGGGTCGCATATTGGAGGCAGACTTAAAGAAATAGTAACAAGAATGGATTTAGTAATTATCGTTCTTCTAATAAATGTTGATTAGCAACATTTATTTCCGTTGCAATTTTCTGTTTCATTATATTTTCACTTCTTGTAAGCACTTTTGAGCAATGAAAAATTCTTTTGAGCGTGTCTACATCATGAGTGGCTAAACCCCTACACTGGGTCGATGGAGGAAGCCGAGTTTCATACGTGGGTAATTTTAATTAATTCTTTATATGACTTTTGCATTTATTTTAAATTATTTTATGATTTGAAAAAATTAGTTATCATTTTATTAGATGGGTCATGCTTGCTTAGATGTTTGATGGCCCATGCTTACGATTTATAACTAATGTTTGGAGAATCTACCTTGGCAAAAATAAGAGTCCTTGTTGTTTTGTTTATTGAGCGATAATTGTTAAAAGAATTAATATTTGAACCTTTCGTTATGAGTTTGGCCGAATCCTGAGTCCCAGCACATCTCTTCATCCTGTGACAATTTTTGTATATATTTTTCTGTTATTTTCTTTTATTAATTCTTAAAATCAATCTCGTCAAGTCCGAGTGAACGACAACCCTACTACCACTTTCTACAACATTATTGAGTCACATCAGTTAGCACCATTCTCACTCTCGACAACAACGGATCCATAGAAACACCATCATCATCAACAAGGAGCGACATCAAAATCTACAAGGAAAGTTGAAGAAGTTCAAGGTTTATAAGTAACAGAACGAGAAAAGAGCAAATTTTAAATTCAAGTAAAGCAACATACAAAGAGCAGATTTTTACATATATGTTGAAGACTTACACTACAATGAGGTAATTTTATATCCAAGCAAGAAGACTTATTTACGAGAGCAAAGAGAATCAAAAGGTGAGAATTGTTGAAGTTTATGATTTCGAGACGATACAAGTTATGAAGAATCAAGCGGTAAAATACTTCTCCCACGGCCACGGTTTGTTTTTCACTTTGTTTTGTATTTTATTTCTCTTGTCTTCATAAAAATAAGAAAGGAAAAAAAAATGATGAGACAAGAGAAAAATTTATCATTGTTTTTATTTTTATTTAATAAGCCGTGGGGAAGGAAAATCTATAAGGAAGTTTCAAGCGACAAGGATTTAAGGTAAAAAGAGTTACAAATTGTTAAGGATTTATGAAATTCGAGAGTTTATCACCAATAGTTGAAGCCGAAGATGAAGACCAAGAAGATAAAGACGAGGAGCGGAAGACGTTTCTATTGGATGTCGTGAGAGTGGTGTTATCATAATTAGCGATCGGATGTGAAGGTGAGTAAGTAATCTCATCCTCGATAATAGTGGTTGATTTCCTTTCTTAGAGATCGTCAGAAAAATGGTTTTTCAAAATGTTAAAAGATGTGGGTTTTTAAAAATATTTCGGAAGTTGTCCTTCCCACCATTCAACGTGTGTAGGATTTCTCTCTTCATTCCTACCTGCACACATGTGAGACCCATAAAAAAGCCGTCTTTTTGAGTGCAATTATCATAAATTCCTTTTTGGTGAGGCAGAAGTCGAAGATAAATGCTTATTGATCGTTTCTCAAACACGCGTTCTCTCATTATGGTGTGGTTATTTCTCACTCAACATTTAAGAATGAGAATATGTTCTTTAGTATTTCTAACTTCTTATTACTAGCATGCAGAAACTCTATGTCCTCATAGCTCTTTGGATGCTTGGGATGCTGGAACGCTGTGAAGTTGTAAGTTTTAGTTTGATTTGCTCGAGGACTAGTAAAGTCTAAGTGTGGGGGAATTTGATAGGGTGTAGAATACATCCTATTTACTATCTATTGTTTATGCTTTCTTTACTATTTTTCTTGTAAATTATGTATTTTACGCTTGTTTTGAGTTTTATAGCTACTCTGGAGTCGCACGGAGGAAAAGAAGAAGAAATTACTCAAATTTGAGCAGAAGGGCATAATAGTCATTTATGGGCGAACACTATCTGGAGCCCAGACAAAGTTAAGGGGTGACTCTCTTTTGGAGGAGTGCTAAAGACAACCAGCTGAGGTTAAGGGGCTACCATTGGGTGGTCGTATTCTAGCAGTGGGTGCAAACAACCGTCCCACTTTTATAACCCTAAAATTGATTTCCTCTCATTCATTTCCACACCTGAAACAGAGAGAGAAGCAGCTACTGCTGCTGTTGGATTGTCCAAGAGATTGAGAGATGAAACTGAGGATAAATTATGAGAGATCGGGCGGAATTGTGAAAGGAATCAAGAACAACGATTAGCAGGGTGAAATTGAAGCTGCTGTTGATTAAATCGAGATGACGAGTTCATATTAGGGTTCGAAGCTGTTTCTGCAGAGAAGAACCAGAGATTTCGAAGTTCATAGACAGATTTAAAAGGTTTGATGAATTTCTGATGAACTAAGAATGGATCTGAGGGAGCTGTGTATATGAATTTTAAAGAAGAATTAGAGAATGGGTTTGAGAAATTGATGTTGATGTTGGAAGTGAACTCAGTGGATAGTATAAGTGGAATCGATTTGGGTTTAGGGTTTGTCTGGAATTGAAGTACAGAGGTCGAGATTCAATCAAATGAACTGGTGGTGGATTTCTGTGTTGATTTGAAAAAGATGGGTTCGTGGAAGATGGTTTGAATCTGCTGCTTCCATGGTGATTGTCATGGGTACGAGAATGGGTTCGACTTTCTGGTGCTGTTGGTGGCCGCTGGTTGAAATCGAGAAGCAGTTATGAAGAAATAAAGAAAAGGGGATATGGTGCAGAGACGACGATGAATTCAAGTTAGGGTTTGATTCAAGATTGAATCTGGCAGCGAGAGATGATGTTGCTCTAAATATGAAGATGAGTTTGACTCTGGTGATTGAAATAGCAGTGAAGAAAGAACAAGAAATCAGAGATGGGTTAATGGCAGAAATTGAATTAAAGGGTTTGTGGTTGATTTGAGTTTAGCTCAGTTGAGAAATAGAAAGATGAAGAAACTGCTACCAAAACTGGGAGATTACAGGGGAGATGATGAATCGGTTGCTGCTATGAAGATGGAGATTAAAATGGGTTTTTGAGATTCAGATGGTGAAGATGAATTGAATGAAGCACAGAAGTAACAGGGTTTGATTCGCTGCTATAAAGGGTTAGATCGAATTTGAACACAGCACAGATCGAGAACAAGAAGAAGAGAAATTGAACCAAGTATGGGATTGTGGCCAAGATTAGGTGGTTGTTGAATAGGGTTCTGTGGATGAATCAAATCGAGAGTTGTTGCTAAAGGGATGAACCTGATGCTGGAGAGGAGATGGGTCTTTGGTTGTGATGAAGAATCGAATGATGAATTAAGCTCGTTCTTGAGATATAATGCTATACAGGGAAGAGATGCTGTTAAAATGGGTTTGTCATGAGAAAGATTACAGAGATAAAGGAGATGTTGTTGCCGACTGGACACAGGAAGAAGTGTTTTATTCAATGGTTAATGGAATTTGAAGTCTGTAATGAAGAATGGAGCTGCAATTGGAGGATTTGAAGCTTTGCTGATTATCAAGAATGGGTTGTGTATGGTATTGAATGAATGAAACACTAGATGTATGTGTAGGATTCTTAAGCAGGTATGGAGCTGAAAAGTGAGGCCTGAATTTTGTCGGGAAGTCCTGTAAACAGCAAGAACTTGGCTGGTTTCCCAATTGCATGAGTCGACTCAGTGAGTCCGATGACCGATCCATCCCTGCAACTCAGTAGAGTCAGCCCAGTAAGACAGAGTTTGACAGCTGACTGAGTGACTGACTCAGCTGACTCTCCTTCCCCTTGACTTCTTGACTACCAGTTGACCGGCTTGACCGTTAGTTTGACAGTTATGTTTAACGGAACTATGACGGACTATTATGTCTGTGGCAACAGAACTCAGGTGGTCGTCGGCGACATTTCAGGCCGATTTCCGGTGATCCCAGGATTTCTCCGGCGATTCAATATGTGCAGAATTTTGTGAAGAGTATTCTAGACTCATGGGTGTGAAAACTTGGGTAAATTGGATGGAGAATTTGGCTCAAATTTGGAAAGAGAAGATGGAAGATTTGAGAAAGGCTTGAACTTGGAAATTGAATTATTATGGAATGAGGATTCTATTCCTAAGAGGATTGCAAGCAAATTGAAGCCTATAAATAGAGAAGTTCTCTACTTTTCTATACATCTTTTACACACCTCTCTACACACACAACACTTATGTTTTTGCTTGCTTTTCAAAATTCTTCTTTTTAATTATGTGTGTGAACTTGAAAAATTCTCCTTTTAATTATTTGTGTGAATTTCAAAAACATGAGTAGCTAATTTTCTTATTGATTGAGGATGAATTCCTAGTTCTTAATATATGATTTGAGTTTTGTTTTCAATTATATCTTGAAGTTTTTCACATGATTATCGTTTGTTTTTACTAATAGGAATGTTTATACATTCATGGTTGATTGATAGATTGTTTAGAGTGCACGCTAAATTGATTTGTTAATTTAATCTAAAGCTAGTGAAAGTTAGGGGATAAGTAATCGTTTCTTGACTCTTTACATAAGTAGCAAACATGAGACCTTGCGGAGGGATTCCGTGGATCAATTGTGTGTGAAAACAACGTTAGCAAGTAGACCTTGATCTAAGAGTCTAACTACTAATATCAACCTAATAAGTTCATAAATCTTAATGTGTTTATTTAAATTACATCTTAAGTGATCTAGTACTAGGTGGTTTGGTAAATAGAATCCGGTAGTCGAGAACTTCTGTATCCGGTGATACAAGGGATTTAGGGGTTTAACACTGATCTAGCTGCTTTACCTAAGGTTGGTGATAATCTGTGACTAATAACATGTGGATGAAAAACATAACTTGAATCATTGTTTTGCAACGAAGAAGGATTCCTTGGTCTTGTCTCTCTTATTGATTTCAACTTTAACTTTTAATTACTTTATTTACATTCATTGCTTTACAACCCCCCTTTTGTGACAATTTTTACAACTAAGAATCTCTTGCTCCTCGTGGGAACGAACTTGACTACACTATATTACTTGTTAATTAGGTGGAAAAATATTAATTAATTTGTTGTGGTTACGACACGCAACATTTGATATTTCGAGTTGAGTTTAACTCGCTTATATCTTTCAAAAAATATGTGTTGGAAAGATTTTTGCTTTAGCTACGTTCATCATTATTCTTGACGAGTTTAGTTGGAAACAATTTATTTGTTGAAAACTAAATAATGAGTCAAAAGATGATCATGTGAAAATTTCCATGAAACATCTTACATGATTTGTGTGAGACAATCAATTGATGTCGACTTGGAATATTTCGTATTGATCATTCGATCACTTAAAAATTGCTGATAAACTAATGGTTTGTGTGAGACAGCCATTGTCGTCTTCTAAGAATTCAATGATTGAAATGGGAGTTTAGAACTAAAACCCATGTCTGGAAAACATAACAGTACGCGTACTTAATGTACAAACTGTGTTGGTATGATTCAGGTCCGGAAAGCAATTTTGCATACCAGTATGCGAATGGTTTTAACTGTTAAAGTCCGGGAACCAAGTTTGCATACCAGTATGCGAACAGTTCTACTTGGGTTAGGTTCAGGACGACATTATGCGTACCCGTTCGCGAACTGTCGGACAAGACCAAAGTCCGGAAATTAAGTTTGCGTACCTGTTTGCAAACTAAGTGGTGAAAGTTCTAAAATCGTTTAAGTATGATTTCATACTCATGAACAAATACATTTATAAATTAAAGAATGCAATCTTTGCAAACCGTGGTTGATTGTTCATGAATTGATTCTCTTGAATCAAATCCGATTTTGTTTCAATTGTGTCTTGTATACTTCTGTGAGAATATAAACAATTGAACAAATCTATGAGTAAAACAATTAGATTCATTTGATTATCATTTGATCTAGAAGTGTAGATGAATGTGGTTAATACAAAAGTGTTCATATGGCTAACTTCGGTTAACTATTATTGAGCCAACTCAATATACACGTTTAGGTATGGTTACCCATACCTAAATTAAGGTATATTTCTGTTGATGGTGGTTTTTAGTTCAGGGCTGAATTCGTAAAAGTCTATCTACCTGACCCGACATCAGATGTAGTAGACATTGATATGTCTATATTCCGCAGGGAATTTGGAGAATATATCAAAATCTGATGAGTGCCTATGTCTCTCTTCATACTATATTGAAACTCAAGCTCCTAGATGAATTGTCCACTAGTATAAAGCCTAATGAGTGTATAATCTCCTAGCTACATTACTCACAGATGTCGGAGCCTGCTGAGTGCTTTTCTTGTGCTTATGTTCCCCGTCAGAACCCTTAATATTGGTATGGCATGACAGATTTGTGTTCACTCGCAGCAGAGTAGCACGGACCTCCAAGTACCAAGGTTAAGACCCCTGCACAGAATACTCAGCCAGAAAGCAGAGAATAAACAGAGCCGCGGAGTAGGAGAAACAACGAGGGAAGCGTGGCCATGCCATAGGCTAGCCGGCGCCACTTGTCCACGCCCCATGCTACCTTACCGACCCTAATTCCTTGTCAACCAATCAGGTCGCATTAAGCCTGCCACGCACACCAAAAGGGTGGCCACGCGTGTTTTTGAGTTATTAGGTACTGGTGAGTCGCACAGAGGAAAGGAAGAAGAAATTATCCAATTTGAGCAAAAGGGCGAAATTGTCATCTCACCACTCGTGGAAATATTTTCGCATGTGACCGCTTCTACAAGTGATATATGGAGTTTGACCCGAGGTTAAGGGACAACTCTCTTTTTGGTCTAGAAGTATTAAAAGAAAACACCTAATTTACTATCTAGTAAACGCTTTCTTTGCTATTTTTCCGTGAATTATGTAATATTAAGGGGCCGCCACTGGGAAGCCCTTTGATCAAAAAGGTGTCATCTCACAGGACAAGGGTATAACCCCGAGGTTAAGGGACAACTCCCATAACCCCAAATATTATCTGCGCTGCAGCCCTTATCAAGGGTGGTATAACCCTATCTACTTTCATTTTTCTTTTCTTACACAAGACCTAAAGTTCAAAGTGAGAAATTAATTTCTCATTATTTTCCTCTTCGATCTGAAAAACTGAGAGAGAATGGCTGCATCAAGAAACTGAGATGAACTGAGAAGAATTGAGAAATTGAGAGAGAGAGAACAGGAAAAGGGTTGCAGCTGTTGTGAGTTCGTGAAGAACTCAGGGAGAAATTAGAGCAGAGATGATGTTCAAGAAATGGAGAAGAAAGTAGCAAGACATGTTGTTGTGATCGATTGAGTTGAGGGTACCGTTAATATCTAGAATTGGGAAGTCAAGTTGTTTATCAAATCGTGATTGAGCACGAGTATGAGGTGTTGCATCTGAGGGTTTTGATGGAACGAAATCGAGGAATTAATGGGATTTGATATCAGGAGAAGCCGTTTGAGCTAGGGTTTTCTGGTGAAGATGACTTCTGGGTCGAGTCTCAGATTGAATTTGCTGCTCTGAGTTGAAGGAAGAGGAGCTAATGGTGGTCTGGTGTCGCTGGTGGTGTTTGTAGATGGATTTGGTGGTTGCGGATTGTTATCGAGAAGAGGCAGAGGGGTTTGAAGAGTCAATTATGAAGCTTGGGAATATGCTAGAACTCGAATTCATGAGTTTTTGACAGAGATTCAAGCCAGGAACTACGGAATTGTGGTGTTGAATTTGATTGGTTTGTCCCTAGGGTATTTTGAGATGATGAATGGTTCATGTGTTTTTGAAGAATGGGTTCTGTGTTGGTAGAGATCTGTGTAGATTGCAGGAAATGGAAATTGCAGCTCAAATGGTGATTCTGTTGGTGCAAGAAGCAGGCTAACCTAGGAGTTACAGGGGAAATGGTTGCAGCTTCATGTGGTTATTGCTCCTGGGATTGAAGTTACAGGCTGTTGGCTAGAATGCTCGAGGCAGATGGGGAGATGCTGCAATAAGATTGGAGCTGCAGGTTACAAGAAGAGGGCACTGGTGATGCTGTTATGTTTGTTGTGTGGAGTTGGTCCTGAGCTGGTAAGGAAGCTACAGATGGTGCAAAACTGAGGAATGAATGTGTTTGCTGCTGTAGGAAAAGGATACTAGTGAGTCAAGTTTGGTGCAAAGGCCGCCGATCTTTGTTAAAGTGAGGCATGGACCGAGATGGAGTTCTCAAAGGAGTTGTGAGTGAGAAGATACAGATTGCAGTTAAAGTGGCAAATGAATGGAACCCAGGGGAGAAAATGCAGAGATTCATAGATGAAATGGGAGTGTGAGAATCAAGCTTTTGATGAGACTAAGCCCGAATGGCACTGGTGTTGTGTTTTCCAGGAATGCTAGGCTTGATGTGGGTGATTGAAGATGCAAATGGCAGTTGCAAGTAATGGCAGGTGATGATCTAATGACAAGAAGGTGGAGCTGTTGGTGTGCAGTGGCTGAGCTGCAAGTATAAGCATCAGTTGCAGGTGAAGCATTGGCTAAGGAAAAAATGATATTGCTGCCCATGAAGGTTGCAGCTGAGAACTGAAGCAATTGCAGGCTAGATATAGTGTGGAGTGTTATCAAATGCTACTAGTATGAATTGGTGGATTTTTGATTGGAGCAGCTGGAAGAATAGCAGAAATTTGAATATGAGATGCTCCAATGAAGGGGAATGTGATGTGGCAGTGGCAATGAAACTCAAATGGAGTTGTCTTTGAGCCGGGTGGAGTGCGGGGTGGTGGAATGCTTAGGTTTGCTGTGAGAGGATTCAAAGAAGAAATTGCAGGTGGAAATGAGGTTACAACGCAAGACTATGAAGAGAATAGGCATGCACATGTGATGGATGCACAGCCAAGATGGCTGGCCAAAGAGTGCTGATGCACAATGATAGTGCAAAGACAGCTCGACGACATGCAAAGTGGTCTGGCAACTAATCCACTCAGCTGAGTCAGAAGACCAGAATCAACCCTGACTCACTCTGACTACACCTGACTCAGGTCTGACTCTGAGTTGAGTCATCTGACAGCTGACTCGGTGCTTGACCGAGTTGACTCGCCGAGTTGGATCGTTGACCGTTTTGACCCCGTTGACCGGTGACCGGGCGGACTTTGCCGGTCACCTGAACCGTTTTTCGGCGACTCTTCCAGCCAATTTCCGGCCACAATACCAGATTTCCGGCGACCACTTTTGGGACATATTTTCTACATGGGTTTCTCCCTCTTATGGGCTTGGTGGATTTTCATCTAATGGACTTTGAAGACTAGACCTAATTTTAGAAGTTGGAGAAAAGCTATAAAGGGAAAGTCTTCTACAACTTAAGATATATCTTATTCTTAGAACTTTTGGAGAGCCGGTTTTGTTTACGCTTCTAGGGTTTGCTTTTGTTCATCTTCTTCTTCATTATTTTATTATTGAATATTGATTATGATAAACTCCATAGCTATGAGTAGCTAAACATATTATTGGTGATGGGATAAAAGTTGATTTCTCAACATGTTTTTGAATCTATGAATTAGTTTTGTCTCAATATTTTATTGTTTGTGATTCACAATTAATAGTGTTATAAGATTTGATAGTTTGTTTGGTTGAGTCCGGAATCAATCCAATTTACATTCATCTCTAGAGCTATATTAGGGTTTTCAATACGAAAAAGTTGTTTATCCCTGATTCTAAGTAGCATAATTGTGGGTAGTGCTTGTAGTGATATATCCTACTAGTCACAAGTGAATCATAACTTTTGTTAAAACGTTTAGTGCTTTTACACATTCGTTTGCATTGATTAGTCTTATTCCGTAGAACTTATTGCTTTTAGGGGGTTAAACTTAATTGTGCTTTTACACTTTAGGTTGCTTTCTAAGAAGAATTCACATATGCATCTTTTAATGTGGTTGTGATGAAATCAGGGAATTAGCGGGTTATTCTTGCGATCAAGGTATCCTATGACTATTAGTAAAATACGAGATTAAAATACCAATTCTAATCATTGATGAGAATACATGTTTGTGAATGATACTATCCCGTGACCAATATCTTCTCCTTATTGATTATTCCAAGTATTTGCTTTGCTCTATTTTATTTTTACTTTAGTATTTCGCTTAAACAACAAACATCCCCCCGTGGTTACCTTAGAAACTGAAAATTGCATAACAACAATTGCCTCTCTGTAGATACGAACTCTTCCTTACCTTGTGCTTCATTTAAATTTAGTGAGTAAGAAAGTGAAATTATTTTTGACGGATTGACACACGATCAAATTTTGGCGCCGTTGCCGGGAGGCATACGGCTTGTTATTAAGTTTTTAGTTTCTTTTTACAATTTCTGCTTTTATCTTTGCTTTTCGGTTCTTGTCTTGTTTCTCACTTGTTTGGGAGAATTGTTTTCAGGTCCCTAATCCCTGGCTTCTAAAGATTGGAATTATCCAAGGTGCGGGATAGCTACTCGAAGAGGCACAATACTCCAACCAAGTCAAGACGCAATAGAAAATCTAGAGTTAAAAGTGGAAGGAGAAGTACAAATAGAAGGAGAACAAGAGGTTCCAATCGTAGACGAACCACACGTGGAGGAAGAAGAAGCAATGGGTGATGCAAATCGTTCCCTCAAGGACTTAGCTTCTCATAGGCTTGATACACAACAGGGGTGTATTCAAACGAACTCTACTTTTGAGATAAAGCCGGGGTTGCTTAGAGAATTACCAAAATTCCATGGCATGGTGAATGAAGACCCAAACAAACATCTTATGGACTTCCACACCATTGTCATGGCCATGCTTCCAAATGGATGTAGAGGCGGATGGTGCAATGTTGAAAGTTTTCCGTTTTCTTTAATGGATAGTGCTAAGGATTGGTTGTACTATTTACCTCCCGGGAAGTGTCACAACATGGAATGGGTTGAAGAAACTCTTTTGGAGAGATATTTTCCGTGCATCAAAGGCTACTCAAATTCGCAAGGAGATTTGTGGGATGAAGCAAAACGTGGGAGAATCATTATATGAATGTTGGGAACGGTACAAGAGATTGGTTGCAAGCTGCCCTCGCCACCAATTTAGTGACGCTATGATCATCCAATACTTCTATGAAGGACTCCAATCAAGTGATAGGAATCTTATTGACGCTGCGGGTGGTGGTGCACTAGTTAGAAAAACGGTGGCACAAGCTAGAGAGTTAATTGAAAACATGGCAAAATAACTCACAACAATTCTTAAGTCGTGGTTCGGATGTGATTCTTAGAAGGGTGCATGAAGTGAGTGAGGAACTAATGCGATCTTCCAAATCAACAAAGACGGTATGATCAACAAATGGGGAACATATGGGTGGAGGAACTGATCCCTACTCAAACACTTACAATCCTTAAACTTGGGATGGAGAGATCACCCTAGTTTTAACAACTAATGCTTTAGCTATGCCAAAAATCTTTAAGTATCTAAGGAGCGGTTTTCAAAAGATAACAACCTCAACAAATGGGGAACATGTACTCAACAAGTTGAGAGCTCGGAATGAGGCAACAAGTTGCAGCCGCGGTGATACCAAGTTCCTCTCAAAATTATGAGGACGAGCAAGCTAATGCGATCTTTCCAAATCAACAAAGGAAAATGAGAGAAAGAGCAGATCGGTATGATCCCTACTCAAACACTTACAATCCGGGATGGAGAGATCACCCCAATTTTAGCTATGCCAACAAGCAAGGAGCGGTTCAACAACCTACCTTCAACTTTTCAAGTGGATTTCAACCTCAACAACAACAATTCCAACCGAGACAACAATTTCAAGATGGGAACCACAAGCACAACAATCAATGCAAAATCAAGGTTCCGATATTGATTCTAAGCTTCAAACAATGATGCAAGGTATTTCTACCATGTTTAAAGAGAGTCAACAAGAAACTAAGAGTGATATCAAGGAGTTGCAAACACAAATGGGCTCCATGGCTATTGAGTTGAACCAATTGAAGGCACAAAATAGCGGGAAACTCCCTTCTCAACCTATCAACCCAAAAGAGGGTGTCAATGCTATTACGTTGAGAAGTGGTACACAACTTGTGCAACCCGAAATTACTGATTCAGGCAAGGTGGACACACCAAAGGAACCTGTTTTGGAGGAGAATAATGAGGATTCTCCCCAAACTTCGAGGTACCTATTCCTAACTCTAAAACTCCGGTTTCTACTTATGTTCCTCCTTTACCTTTTCCTCGCAGATTTTCAAGTTCTAAGAAGGCGGAACTAGAAAATGAGATTTTAGACGTTCTTAGAAAGATTCATGTGAACATACCACTCATTGATGCTATCAAGCAAGTTCCAAAGTATGCAAAGGTGTTGAAGGAATTGTGTACCAACAAACAAAGTCTCAAAGGTAATGGAGTGCTTAGTGTGGGGGAGAATGCTTCGGCAATCTTACAACACAAACTCCCACTTAAGTGCAAGGATCCGGATAGTTTTGACATTCCCGTCACAATTGGTAACAAAACATTTAACAAAGCTATGTTGGATTTAGGTGCATCCGTTAATGTTATGCCGGCGTCAATGTATAATTCACTTGATCTTGGTCCTCTTAAAAAGGCTGAAATTGTATTGCAATTAGCCGATCGCTCTAATGTCTACCCAATGGGTATTGTTGAGGATGTTCTTGTGTAGGTTAATCAACTTGTATTTCCAGCTGACTTTTGTGTGCTAGAGATGGATGAAGGATCACCGGACTCGTCTCTTCCATTGCTACTTGGGCGTCCCTTCATGAAAACGGCGAGAACCATAATTGATGTGGATAAAGGAACGTTGACCATGGAGTTTGATGGAGAAACAATATGTTTCAACATTTTCGAGACGATGAGATATCCTAGTGATGTCCACTCTTGTTTCTCCATTGATGTTATGGATACATTGGCACAACAAATGTTTGAATTAAACTATGATGATGCTTTGGAAACCGTGTTAACTACATCCATGGATAATGGTTGTAGTGTGGTAATGAAGTCAAGGAAGCCCTTGGTGATCTTAATTCACTACAAGGATGCCCTAAACTCATAATATCTCTTTTATTTCTTTACCATGCAGTGATGAAAAGCTTGTACCTTCAATTGTTAAATCTCCAAAGTTAGAATTGAAACCTCTTCCCGACCACCTAAAGTACTTGTACTTGGGTGATAATGAAGAGTTACCTGTGATTGTTTCTAATAAGCTTAATGATTTACAGGAGCAAAAACTTCTAAGGGTGCTAAGGAAGTACAAGACGACCATAGGATGGATAATTGCCGATATCAAGGGTATAAGCCCCGCCGTTTGTATGCACAAAATTCGTTTGGAGGATGATGCAAAGCCTACTAGGGAAGCGCGACGTCGTTTGAATCCTCCCATGATGAAAGTTGTGAAAAAGGAGATACTCAAGCTTTTGGAAGTGGGTGTTATCTACCCCATATCCGATAGCAAGTGGGTAAGCCCGGTACAAGTAGTACCAAAGAAATCAGGTGTGACAGTGGTGGAGAATGATAAGAATGAACTTGTCCCAACTCGTGTGCAAACCGGTTGGAGGGTTTGTATTGATTATAGAAAATTGAATGCCACCACTAGAAAAGATCACTTTCCATTGCCTTTTATTGATCAAATGCTTGAACGTTTAGCTGGACACTCTTATTATTGCTTTCTTGATGGCTATTCAGGTTATAATCAGATTGTGATAGCACCGGAGGACCAAGAGAAAACCACTTTCACTTGTCCTTTCGGTACTTTTGCTTATAGAAGGATGCCTTTTAGCCTATTCAATGCTCCAGATACTTTTCAAAGGTGTATGGTAAGTATCTTTTCGGAATATGTTGAAAACATAATCGAAGTGTTCATGGATGACTTTAGTGTCTTTGGTGATTCTTTTGACCTTTGCTTGAACAATTTGTCTCTAATCCTTGAACGATGTGTTGAAACAAATCTTCTGCTAAATTGGGAGAAGTGCCATTTCATGGTAACTCATGGCATAGTTTTAGGCCATATAATATCTTCTAAAGGCTTGGAAGTTGATAAATCTAAGATAGACCTTATTCGTGCTCTAACCCCTCCCACTACGGTGAGGGAGATACGCTCTTTTCTTGGTCATGCAGGTTTCTATCGTAGATTCATCAAGGACTTTTCCAAGATAGCATCACCACTTTGTAACTTATTGCAAAAAGATGTGGTTTTTAACTTCGATGAGAAATGTATGGCGGCATTCAATCGTTCGAAAGAACTTTTGATTTCAGCCCCTATCATTAAACTACCGGATTGGAGCAAGCCTTTTGAGCTCATGTGTGATGCTAGTGATTATGCGGTTGGTGCGGTGCTTGGGCAACGTGTGGGGAAGCTTCCTCATGTTATTTATTATGCTTCTAGAACATTAAATGAGGCCCAACAAAACTACACAACCACTGAAAAAGAGTTATTAGCCATTGTTTTTGCTTTAGAAAAGTTTCGCTCTTATCTAATTGGTACAAAAGTTGTTGTCTTTTCGATCATGCAATGCTTAAGTACTTGCTTACAAAGAAAGAGGCGAAACCGAGGCTCATACGATGGATATTACTCTTGCAAGAGTTTGATATTGAAATCAAAGACAAGAAAGGAATTGAGAACACCGTTGCGGATCATTTGAGCCGACTTGCTGTGGACAAGGAGACTATCCCGTTGCGTGAAAGTTTCCTGGATGAGCAACTATTCTCAATTGCCTTTGGAGAACCATGGTATGCCGATATTGTCAATTACTTAGTTTCTAAACAAATCCCAAAGAACTTGTCTCGTGCCGAGAGGGACAAACTTAAGAGGTTAGGGAACCAATACATATGGGATGATCCATACTTATGGAAACATGGTAGTGACCAAGTAATACGAAGGTGCGTTCCCGAATCTGAATTTAATTCTATCTTGTCTTTTTGTCACTCTTATGCTTGCGGAGGACATTTTGGGAGTAAGAGAACCGCGCACAAGGTACTTGAAAGTGGTTTTTATTGGCCAACTTTGTTTAAGGATGCACATATATTTTGTACAACTTGTGATAGGTGCCAAAGAACCCGCAATCTAGGTGCCCGAAATCAAATGCCACAAACTTTTATTCAATTTATTGAAGTTTTTGATGTATGGGGTATTGATTTTATGGGGCCTTTTGTCAACTCCCATGGGAACTTTTATATCTTACTTGCGGTTGATTATGTCTCGAAATGGGTGGAAGCTAAGGCCACCCCTACTAATGATTCTAAAGTGGTTTCAGATTTTGTGCAAGCTCATATTTTTGCAAGGTTTGGAATTCCAAGAGCCATAATTAGCGATGGGGGTTCTCACTTCAAAAACAGGATTTTACAAAGCTTGTTGACGAAGTACAATGTGTCGCACAAGATTGCAATACCTTATCATCCCCAAACCAATGGACAAGCTGAGGTGTCTAACCGGGAGGTGAAATCTATTCTAGAAAAGACGGTGAACCCAACAAGGAAAGATTGGAGCATGCGACTTAATGATGCTTTGTGGGCGTATAGAACCGCATTTAAAACACCTATTGGGATGTCTCCCTTTAGGCTTGTGGTAAACCTTGTCATTTACCCGTGAAAATTGAGCATAAGGCGTTTTGGGCTATTAAACAATGCAATATGGAGATGGATGGGGCTGGAAAGCAAAGGAAGTTACAACTCCAAGAGCTAGAGGAGCTCCGCAATGATGCATTTGAAAGTTCACGGATTTATAAAGAAAAGACGAAAGCATTTCATGATAACATGATTTCTAGAAAACAATTTTGCATTGGGCGCGAAAGTGCTTTTGTTTAATTCTCGCTTGCATTTATTTCCGGTAATTAAGGTCACGATGGATCGGACCTTTTGTTGTTACTAATGTGTTTTCTCATGGTGCGGTGGAAATTCGTAGCATAGCTACGGGAAAGAACTTAAAGTTAATGGGCACCGGTTGAAACCATATTATGAGAATTTCACTTCCGAAGTGGTGGAAGGAGTTAACTTTGTGGATGTACTCCCTCTGGAGGAGTCATAGAAAGCAAGGAGATAGTCGGGCTGACGACTTTAAACCAAGCGCTAATTGGGAGGCAACCCAAAGGATGAGTATTTCTTGTCTTGTATTTATTTCTTGTCTTGTTTTTAGTTTTTCTTGTCTTGTTTTTTTTTCTGATTTCTTGTTCGAATTTCCCACCTTGACTAGCTTTGGACGATTCAATTACATTGAGGACAATGTAAAGTTTAAGTGTGGGGGAGTGGTTAAGCATTTGCGTTGTAAATTTTTGAAAATTTTCAACTTTTGTGAAAACTAGTGAATAAGAAAACTCCAACTTATGGTTAGTTTAGAGTCACATAGTATACATGTCGCTAAGATTACATCGAGAATCTCATACTAGTGACTGAACTTAGAGATGACAGAGAACATGATCGGGTTTCTTAATTGTATGAGAGTTAAAGTTGGATTTAACCATGCTAGTGGCAAATAAGGTGCAGACTGAATTCGGTATTAGAATAGTGATCCTCTATAGTGGAGACTACCCATGTTACATAATGTGAGGCACCGACCTTCAATTCTTTGTACCTGTCTAAATTTGTGCTTTTAGAGTGTGTGTCACCGTACGTAAATTCCGGGCAGAATGGTGAGCTGTCCAACCTCCCACCATAGAAGCACTATTTTGATCTCTTGAGTGCTATTTTTATCAACCATGTTGGTGACATCGAATTGCTAACTTACATACCACTTGTAATCTTGTTCGCAGCTAGCACCATCCACCTTATCTCTCTCTACACCAACAGTCCATAGAAACACCATCATCATCAACAAGAGGAGCATCACAAATTTGAAGGAAAGTTGAACACGTTCGAGGTTTACAAGCAAATCGTATTTAATTGAGCAGATTTTAGATTCAAGTAAAGCAACAAAACAAGGAGCAGAATTTTTATAAGTTGAAGACTATTGTACAAGAGTGAAAATTATCAAAGATGAGAGTTCGAGAAGTTTATGATATCAAGACATATAAGTTGTGAAGAATCAAGCGGTAAAGTACTTACACCATGGCCTTTGTACTTACATTTTTATTTTATTTGTATTTTACTTTCTCTTGTCTTAAAAAAAATATATATATATATATATATATTTATTTTGGGTTTGTATAATTCGTTTTTAGTTTTGTATTCTTCCAATAAAGCCAAGGAAAGAAGGAATATCTATAAAGAAGTTTCAAGTAACAAGGAATATCTATAATTCGGATTGATGTGGCCACTGAAACTGATGTTGCCACACCACATTGGAGTCTAACACCGATAAGCCAAAATCTAGTGACCATGGCTACGCCAGGTGATAGGTGTTGTAAAACACCTAATTTACTATCTAGTAGTTACGCTTTCTTTGCTATTTTTCTGGTGAATTATGTACTTTACGCGTGTTTTTGAGTTATTAGGTACTCTGGAGTCGCACAGAGGAAAGGAAGAAGAAATTATCCAATTTGAGCAAAAAGGGCGAAATTGTCATCTCACAGGCAAGTGATATATGGAGCTGACCCGAGGTTAAGGGACAACTCTCTTTTGGAGAAGTATTAAAAGACAGCCAGCAAATATTAAGGGGCTGCCAGCTGGGTAGCCCTTATCAAGGTGACTGGACACTGGGTATAACCCTACTCCCATAACCCCTTATCTGCCAGACCGGGGTGGCTGTATCTACTTTCATTTTTCTTACACAAGACCTAAAGTTCAGTGAGAAATTAATTTCTCATTATTTTCCTCTTCGATCTGAAAAACTGAGAGAGAATGGCTGCATCAAGAAACTGAGATGAACTGAGAATAATTGAGAAATTGAGAGAGAGAGAGAACAGGAAAAGGGTTGCAGCTGTTGTGAGTTCGTGAAGAACTCAGGGAGAAATTAGAGCAGAGATGATGTTCAAGAAATGGAGAAGAAAGTAGCAAGACATGTTGTTGTGATCGATTGAGTTGAGGGTACTGTTAATATCTAGAATTGGGAAGCTGGGTTGTTTATCAAATCGTGATTGAGCACGAGTATGAGGTGTTGCATCTGAGGGTTTTGATGGAACGAAATCGAGGAATTAATGGGATTTGATATCAGGAGAAGCCGTTTGAGCTAGGGTTTTCTGGTGAAGATGACTTCTGGGTCGAGTCTCAGATTGAATTTGCTGCTCTGAGTTGAAGGAAGAGGAGCTAATGGTGGTCTGGTGTCGCTGGTCGTGTTTGTAGATGGATTTGGTGGCTGCGGATTGTTATCGAGAAGAGGCAGAGGGGTTTGAAGAGTCAATTATGAAGCTTGGGAATATGCTAGAACTCGAATTCATGAGTTTTTGACAGAGATTCAAGCCAGGAACTACGGAATTGTGGTGTTGAATTTGATTGGTTTGTCTCTAGGGTATTTTGAGATGATGAATGGTTCATGTGTTTTTGAAGAATGGGTTCTGTGTTGGTAGAGATCTGTGTAGATTGCAGGAAATGGAAATTGCAGCTCAAATGGTGATTCTGTTGGTGCAAGAAGCAGGCTAACCTAGGAGTTACAGGGGAAATGGTTGCAGCTTCAGGTGGTTATTGCTCCTGGGATTGAAGTTACAGGCTGTTGGCCAGAATGCTCGAGGCAGATGGGGAGATGCTGCAATAAGATTGGAGCTACAGGTTACAAGAAGAGGGCACTGGTGATGCTGTTATGTTTGTTGTGTGGAGTTGGTCCTGAGCTGGTAAGGAAGCTACAGATGGTGCAAAACTGAGGAATGAATGTGTTTGATGCTGTAGGAAAAGGATACTAGTGAGCTGCAGCTGGTGCAAAGGCTGCCGATGTTGTTGAAGTGAGGCATGGACTGAGATGGAGTTCTGCCAAGGAGTTGTGAGCTGAGAAGATGCAGTTGCAGGTTAAAGTGGCAGCTGGAATGGAACCCAGGGGAGAAAATGCAGAGATTCATAGATGAAATGGGAGTGTGAGAATCAAGCTTTTGATGAGACTAAGCCCGAATGGCACTGGTGCTGTGTTTGCCAGGAATGCTAGGCTTGATGTGGGTGATTGAAGATGCAAATGGCAGTTGCAAGTAATGGCAAGTGATGATCTAATGACAAGAAGGTGGAGTCATTGGTGTGCGGATGGGTTGAGCTAGCAAGTATAAGCATCGATTCTGGTGAAGCATTGGCTAAGGAGAAAATGATATTGCTGCCCATGAAGGTTGCAGCTGAGAACTGAAGCAATTGCAGGCTAGATACAGTGTGGAGTGTTATCAAATGCTACTAGTATGAATTGGTGGATTTTTGATTGGAGCAGCTGGAAGAATAGCAGAAATTTGAATATGAGATGCTGCAATGAAGGGGAATGTGATGTGGCAGTGGCAATGAAACTCAAATGGAGTTGTCTTTGGGAGTCAGGTGGAGTGCAGGTGGTGGAATGCTTAGGTTTGCTGTGAGAGGATTCAAAGAAGAAATTGCAGGTGGAAATGAGGTTACAACGCAAGACTATGAAGAGAATAGGCATGCACATGTGATGGATGAACAGCCAAGATGGCTGGCCAAAGAGTGCTGATGCACAATGATAGTGCAGCACAGCTCTGACATGTGCAATGGTCTGGCAACTAATCCACTCACCCTGAGTCGAAGACCGTAATCAACCCCGACTCACTCGACTACACCTGACTCAGGTCTGACTCTGAGTTGAGTCATCTGACAGCTGACTCGGTGCTTGACCGAGTTGACTCGCCGAGTTGGATCGTTGACCGTTTTGACCCCGTTGACCGGTGACCGGGCGGACTTTGCCGGTCACCTGAACCGTTTTTCGGCGACTCTTCCGGCCAATTTCCGCCACAATACTCGCATTTCCAAATGACCACTTTTGGGACATATTTTCTACATGGGTTTCTCCCTCTTATGGGCTTGGTGGATTTTCATCTAATGGACTTTGAAGACTAGACCTAATTTTAGAAGTTGGAGAAAAGCTATAAAGGGAAAGTCTTCTACAACTTAAGATACATCTTATTCTTGGAACTTTTGGAGAGCCGGTTTTGTTTACGCTTCTAGGGTTTGCTTTTGTTCATCTTCTTCTTCATTATTTTATTATTGAATATTGATTATGATGAACTCCATAGCTATGAGTAGCTAAACATATTATTGGTGATGGGATAAAAGTTGATTTCTCAACATGTTTTTGAATCTATGAATTAGTTTTGTCTCAATATTTTATTGTTTGTGATTCACAATTAATAGTGTTATAAGATTTGATAGTTTGTTTGGTTGAGTCCGGAATCAATCCAATTTACATTCATCTCTAGAGCTATATTAGGGTTTTCAATACGAAAAGTTGTTTATCCCTGATTCTAAGTAGCATAATTGTGGGTAGTGCTTGTAGTGATATATCCTACTAGTCACAAGTGAATCATAACTTTTGTTAAAACGTTTAGTGCTTTTACACATTCGTTTGCATTGATTAGTCTTATTCTGTAGAACTTATTGCTTTTAGGGGGTTAAACTTAATTGTGCTTTTACACTTTAGGTTGCTTTCTAAGAAGAATTCACATATGCATCTTTTAATGTGGTTGTGATGAAATCAGGGAATTAGCGGGTTATTCTTGCGATCAAGGTATCCTAGGACTATTAGTAAAATACGAGATTAAAAAACCAATTCTAATCATTGATGAGAATACATGTTTGTGAATGATACTATCCCGTGACCAATATCTTCTCCTTATTGATTATTCCAAGTATTTGCTTTGCTCTATTTTATTTTTACTTTAGTATTTCGCTTAAACAACAAACATCCCCCCTTGGTTACCTTAGAAACTGAAAATTGCATAACAACAATTGCCTCTCTGTGGATACGAACTCTTCCTTACCTTGTGCTTCATTTAAATTTAGTGAGTAAGAAAGTAAAATTATTTTTGACGGATTGACACACGATCACCAGGCGCTACTTACACCATCGTGTCGCTGGCATGCACAGGCTATGCCAGCCATTCCACCATGCCACTGGCATGCAAGAACTATGCCAACCATGCCGCAGTGCCACTGGCATGCGCTAAAGCCGCCACTATACCATTGGAATATGCCAATGGCGCCACTGCGCCATTATCAGGCGCCAACAGGATATGGCCATAATCAATGGCTACCCTTCCTCATGAGATGCAATATCATCCGTCCAAGTTCGCCACCGAACTGACAGGCTTGTGGAAAGTTTTAGGCGACCAGTCGAGATAAGCCTAATAGCACCACATGCTATTTTCCCGCGGCAAGTCTCTTGACCTTGACTTACCACATGTAGCAATTTGCTACATGTTTTCCACAAAAACACTCGAGACATCAAACATGTCACAAAACTGGGGGATACTCATCAGGGTATTGGTCTGGCGGTTTATAGCGTGCAATACGCCTATTATAAGAAAGTGTCAGGAAACGGAACATTTAGTGGTGGCAAGAAGTAACGGGTGTAAACAGATCCACTTCCTTCATCGTGGAAGCATGGTTTCCGACAGTTATACGTTACTCCACTCTTCCATCACTCAATCGTTCACACTTCCTACGAGACCAGGGTACGTTTTATTATGACTTGTATAAATAAGCTTCACCTATTTCCACCAAACGACAAGTTTCGGTCAAAGAACAACACAGTATCCAGAAATCACCAAAGAACTGATAGGTTTTCATTCGGCAAGCCAGTTCCACTTTCTGATAAAAGTCATAAAACAACCACACCTTCAGAATTAACCATTCTGGTCTCAACACCTTCTTCGCTTCCCTCCCTAAGACCAACCCTTCTCCTTCACTTTGTGACCGAAGCAAGCCTGGATCGGACATTTCTTGGTTTAGGCCAGGATTGTACAAATTGATCTCTCGAATCAAAAGTACTCCCGTGCAGTGCATTGTTTAGGGTTTAGGCTTGTTTCTCATCCACACACCCAAAATTACCAAAACCAACAGAAACAGTTTTCACCCACAAACAATTTCATTTGTGTGTAACAAGCTAAGACCATCTAACGGTGGAGAGATATTTCTTTAGTTTTAAGCAAACTTAGCTTGATTCTTAAATCAGGATTTCATCAAACGGTGAATATTGATTACTTTGTTTCAATGCTATCAAACCCTGATTTAAAGACTATAGAATGGAGAACTCTAGCAACTGGAAAACCTAATCCCCTCACCTCCCGTGTGATACTAGTTGCGACTAAAGTCGATTCTCCTTTAACCTAGGTTTTTCCTAAACCATTATAGGTTAACGACTTGAAGACTTCATTGGGATTCTGAAACAAGACCCAACTATTTTCTCTGTAGTTGTGTGTTCTGATCTTACTTATTTTATCGTATTGAGTATTATCTTCTCTAAGATTGGCTCGAAATTTATCTCCGATAGGTAAGATATAAAAAGTAATCACAAAGTTCTTCATCTCATTCTTTGTGATTCCACATAACTTGTTCTACCACCATATAGTTAAGTTATTGTGAGGTGATTGATATTTCTAGGCTGTTCTTCGGGAATATAAGACCGGATTATCAATTGGTTCATGTTCTAGATTTATCAAAAGATAGAACAAAAACTTCGTATGTATTTCGGTGGGAGATAGATTCATCTATCAGAATAGACTTTTCTGTGGGAGACAGATTTTCTTAGAAATTCTTCGACTTTGGGTCATAGCAACTCTTAGTTGTGGGTGAGATCAGCTAAGGGAATCAAGTGCGTAGACTCCTGCTGGGATTCAGAGGGTAAGGAACGCTACTGTACCTTAATCGGTATGAGACTTGGTTAGGGCTCAACTACATTCAAGTCCGAAGTTAACTTGTAGTAGGCGAGTGTCTGTAGCGGCTTAAAACAGTATGGTGTTCAAAACTGGACTAGGTCCCGGGGTTTTTCTGCATTTGCGGTTTCCTCGTTAACAAAACTTCTGGTGTCTGTTTTATTTCTTTTCCACATTATATTTTATATATAATTGAAATATCACAGGTTGTACGTAGTTCAATCAATTGGTGAATCCAACCTTTGGTTGTTGATTGAAATTGATTGACACTTGAACATTGTTTTTTGATACCGTTCAATTTATTTCTCATATCAATCGGGCTCACAGATTTCTATCTGCTCGATTGCAAATTGTATTGATAAATTGAGATATAGCCCTTGGATATATTTCCCTGATTGAGTCTGACTGTCTAGGTTATTCTCACGGAATTATATTGGAGTTAGTCCATACAGATTGCCGAACGAAATATTGGGTGTGGTTGTTAGACCCCCATTTTTTCTTGATTTCTTGTTAGACCACTAGGAATCCCTTTTGTCCGGAAAATTGATTTCTTGATTTTTGAAATCAATAATTGTTGTTATAGCTACGGATCTTCAACAACATTGATGCTGAGTTGAACACGTTCAGAATCATTGGAGTACTTGGAATGACGAAGAATTCAAGGAATATTGAAGAACCAAGGAAATCAAGCATGTTGTATGAGATGCTACAAAGTTTATTTATTTTGTAATCCATATGTATTGATAGTTTTGTCACTAAAATTGACAAAAGGGGGAGATTGTAAGAGCACTGCTCGGTCAAACTCGCAAGCGTTGCTATCTCAAGCTTGTTTGTCAAGTTTAGGTGATCAAAATTGTTAGTCTTGATTTCTAGTCTACTTATAGCTATGTCTCGGATTAAGATATAATGTGTAGGTGAGCTTTAGACTTCACGGCGTTCATCGATTTGAAGACGAAGATCTATTGAGGATAGCTTGGAGGAACTTCATCAACAAAAGGTATGTGGAGACTAAAACTTATATATTACTAAGAAGTCTATTCTATTCTATCTCATATTGAGACTAAGTCGTATATCTATATAGACTTACATTATACACATTTGATATTTCGAGTAGAGTTTAACTCGCTTATATCTTTCTCGAAATATGTGATGGAAAGATTTTTGCTTTAGCTACGTTCATCATTATTCTTGACGAGTTTAGTTGGAAATAATTTATTTGTTGGAAACTAAATAATGAGTCAAAAGAGGATCATGTGAAAATTGCCTTGAAACATATTACATGATTTGTGTGAGACAGTCATTTGATGTCGACTCAGAATATTTCGTATTGATCATTCGATCACTTAAAAATTTCTTATAAGCTAATGGTTTGTGTGAGACATCCATTGTCGTCTTCTAAGAATGTTTCAATGATTGAAATGGGAGTTTAGAACTAAAACCCATGTCTGGAAAATATCACTGTACACGTACTTAATGTACAAATTGTGTTGATGCAGGTCCAGAAACCAAGTTTGCATACCAGTATGCGAACAGTTTTAACTGTTAAAGTTCGGAAACCAAGTTTGCATACCAGTATGCGAACGTTTATACCTGGGTTAGGTCCAGGACGACAGTATGCGTACACGTTTGCGAACTGTCGGACAAGACCAAAGTCCGGAACTTACGTTTGCGTAACCGTTTGCAAACTAAGTGGTGAAAGTTCTGAAATCGGTTAAGTATGATTTCATACTCATGAACAAATACATTTATAAATTAAGGAATGCAATCTTTGCAAACCGTGGCTTAATGTTCACGAATTGATTCTCTTGAATCAAATCCGATTTTGTTACAATTATGTCTTGTATACTTCTATGAGAATATAAAAAATTGAATAGATCTACAAGTAACATAATTAGACTCATTTGATTATCATTTGATCTAGAAGTGTTAGATGAATGTGGTTAATACAAAGGTGTTCATATGGCTAACTTCGGTTAACTATTGTTGAGCCAACTCAATATACACGTTTAGGTACGGTTACCCATACCTAAATGAAGGTATATTTCATTTGTATGTAACAAGCTAAGACCATCTAACGGTAAAGAGTTATTTCTTTGGTTTTAAGCAAACTTAGCTTGAATCTTAAATCAGGATTTCATCTAACAGTGAATATTGAATGCTTTGTTTCAAAGCTATCAAACCCTGATTTCAAGACTATATAAGGGAGAAATCTAGCAACTGGGAAACCTAATCCCCACACTTCTTGTATGATGCTAGTTGCGAATAGAGTCGATTTTCCTTTAACCTTGGTTTTTCCTAAAACTATTATAGGTTAACGAATTGAAGACTTCATTGGGATTATGAAGCCATACCCTCGTTTTTTCTTGAATTATATTGGAGTTAGTCCATACAGATTGCCGAACAAAATATTGGTTGTGGTTCTTAGACCCCCGCTTTTTCAAAAGTTTCAACAACCGTTAGTCAATCAAATAAATAATCGAAAACTAAAGTAACAATGCAATTATTTAGTTTCCCACCAACGGTACTCGTAAAGCTTCTCAATTCCACAGAAGTCTTTAAACGAGCAGTCGTAAGAGATTTCTCCTAATTAAGGTACTTTCATCTCTGGATAGACGACTCCTCCAGAAACAACACAAGTGAAGATTGCTTGGCTCTTAGGATAGTTTGCTAGAAATAAAAACTCAACTATTTATAAACCAAGGTTGTTTAGACAACAAGGAAATTCCAAAACCAAAAATATTCTCAAGATATGCAATAAGTACCTCATCTCGATTTTCCTATTTCCAACTAATATCCAACCCGTAATTCCGAAATTTGTCATTAGAAAAATATCTAATATTAATTTAGCACTTAACTAAATTGATAAGATTCTCAATATTTTGAAAACTCTTAATTATAATGATAAGATTCTCAATATTTAATTTTGATTTGCTGAAAAATTAAAAGCATATATGATTAAAATATTCTCAATATTTTGTATTTGGATGACCTTGAGTATTAAGGAATATCTTTGGACAATAAATGATAAGAATTATACTCATGTCCAAATTATGTCAACATCTGGAACTTTCCTAATTAGCAAACCCTAATTCCAAACTCGGACAAAACCGCAAAGTAATATGTGAATATGAAGGATCGGTTTTTATCCTGGGAAAGGTTCTACCATGACTCCTAACATAGGTTAAGATCGGTTTTACCAAGTCTCCCAATATAGGTAGGGATCGTGTCTAGCATGACTACAAACAATATCTAGGATCAGTTCTACCAAGACTCCCAATATAGGTAAGGATCAGTTCTACCATGACTCCCAACAATAGCTAGGATCAGTTCTACCATGTATCCTAAGGATTGGTTCTACCAAGGTTCTCAACATAAGTAAAGATCGGTTCTACCGCATATCTCAAACTAGGTAAAGATCGGTTCTACTAAGCCTCTCAACATAAGTCGAGATCGGTTATACCAAAGTTATTATCTAGGTTCAAATTGGTCATCCAATAGATCTTCAATGAAAATCGGACCAAAACGCCAATTGATTTCCATTCCATTACAAAACAAGTTTCGTATATGTACTTCCTTTAAACATATGTAGTCAAATATAGTTTCCTATGATGAAATCACAATGTATCCTATACACGATCAAGTAACGAGTTATATATATTATGTCGATGTCACATTTACGAAGTTCAAAAGATAAATGTTATACTTCGTAATCAAATATTCATCCTTGACACTTTGAACATACTAAAATGACCAAGTCTAATACTAGAGTATTAAATATAAACTCTCGCATGTTATGTTTTCAATCTTAAACGACTTAAAAGCAACAATATAAATGAAAACAAGTCAAGTCAGTATCACAACACCTCAAGTGGAAGGATGATGTCTCCATTGTAGTCGATATGTCTTTAGGATCTTTAGGTCTTCAAAGTAATACTTGTATGTCTCAAAATTCCTCGACTTTCTAGTATAACCTAAACGAAGTTGGTCTCTAGTACATTTAATCAAGCGACTCTAATTGAGTTTTGATACTAAAATATGACAACCAAACTTGACATACCAACGCTTGGTGGGTTCAATCGAGCAATGCTCTAACACATGGATATGGATTTCTTAAAACACATAAAAAAAAAAAATAGAAAAAAGATTAAACCAATGACCTCGTCTTTTTCCCACTTTATGCTTAAATTAGCTCCTTAAGTTGATAGCGAAACCCACCAGTGAATCAAGTAATATTGTAGCATGAATGTAGTTGACATGAAAACTCCTTATCAAGATCATTTGAAATTTGGAAAAGGATCATCAGGAGGAATTGGGGGTCTGTAGAGTTTTGTAGTTGTGAAGTGTAATTTAAGATTTTTGTAGGGGTAATTTGTAAAATATGTAATTTATTTTAATAAAAAATAAAATAAAAAAATTATAGATCTGTCAAAAGTTCACTTTGACGGTCAACCATCAGTCTAGATTTTTTTTTATTTTTAATAATTTAAAGGATATTTAATCAAGTTCATCTCTAATAAAAGATTTCAGCCATATTAGAAGGACTGAAGACCAAAACTCATTTAATCTTAAGGTCCTAGCTCTTTTAGCCTGGATATTTGCTACTTCATTAGAATCCCTATGCATAAAAGTGCATTTCCAACTTGTAAAACTCCCTAACAAGAATCTACAATCTTGGATTACATTATTATTTTTCCATCTGACACTTCCTAAACTACCATTAATAGCTTTAACTACATCAAGACAATCACCCTCCAAATGTAAATTCGAATTGCTTCAGCTTTTGCCCACTTTATAGCTGCTAGCGCTGCTAAAGCTTCAGCCCGCTCCTCATCCTTAGTTATTCTATGGATTGATTGGGAACCCCCACAGTGACCTGCATCATTAAACATTGTCAGTCTTATGCCCATTTGATTATTTTCTTTCACAAAAGCGGCATCAAAATTGAATTTCTGAAATCCACTATCTGGTAACTTCCATGGCATGACAATTCTGGATCGCCTACCACCATTTCTACCAACCAAAACTTTCATGGAATTTGCATTCCATCCAGTAATGTCCTTATTAACTTGTATAACAAGTTTATGCACCTACACTTGACCATTATCAAACACAACAAAACATCTAAGTTTCCATATTTGTCAGATAGCAAAACTAACAAATTGAACAAATTTTTCCTGAGACTCCCTTGAGGTACTAGCAGATTAACCATATAGTAATCCAATCCTGCAGTTTCATATTATTAATATTTCCTGTAATGCAAAACAACTCTTTGGCGATGCAATCTTAGGTTTCACTTTGTTTGCTTTAATGATGGAGTTGTTACCTCCACATAACGTGGCGTCTTATGTCCACATATTCATTATGGCAGAAGGACAATCACTAGGTATAGAGGGTACAAACCTAGAAAATTCACTTCTTACAAATACACAATCATTCACACATTTCCACATAAAAATGTTTTATTTTTTGTGGTAGATCAAGTTTCCACAAAGACTTCCAAGGAAAATTACTAGTTTATTTACCATATATTTCTTGCATAATGCATTTGTAAGCAGTCTTTCCACTAAAGCGACCATTATGAGATGGTTTCCATCTAAGGATATCCCTTTTAGAGGATCGAATTCTGATTTTGCAAATATCACTAACAGTATTACTGTCAAAAACACAGTTTAGGACATCTACATTCCATTCACCCGTTTCTTGCACAATTAACTGGTTAACAATTTTCACATCTCTTGAGGCAAAAGATGCATTCAGTATTGTATTTCTATTAGGGACCCACTTGTCTTTCCATATTTTCAATAGGAGATCCATCACCAACCTCCCAACAGTAATATATCGTAATCAATTTTATACCCCTGCAAATTCCTTTCCAAATCCAAGACACAGATTCATTGATAACAACATGAATAGGGTTAGAGTTAGGAAAATATTTGTGACAAATAATTTGTACCCATAGAGCATATGGTTCATTCATCATTCTCTAGGATAATTTAGTTGGAACAGTAGTGTTAAGATGTTCTGTTTTCCTTATGTTAAGACCACCTAATTCAACAGGTTTTGAAATATTGTCCCAGTTTATAAAATAACCCCCCCTTAGCATACCCTTTTTTATTCCACCAAAACTTTCTCTGTATGGCATCAAGTTTGGCTGTCATATTTTTTGGTATTGGGAAGACATACAAATGGTGAGAAGCCAGTGTTCCAAGTGTGGATTAATGAGAATTGTTTTCCCTGTTTGGCTAAGATATTTCCCATGCCAAGTATCTAATCTGTTTTCACAAGACTCTCCTAAATGCTTACAAGTCTTCATTTTGTTCACTTGAAGCAGCAAAGGGACTCCTAAGTATTTATTAGCAAACCCTAGATTTTTAATTCTAAAAATGGATAAAATATGAGACTTATTTCTAGGATCAGTTTTTGGGGCCAAAAGCCAATCCAGACTTCTTAATATTTATGGCTTATCCAGAATACTTACTAAAATTTTCTAACATAGTCTCTTAGTGTTTAGCCCTTTTGACAGTTTCCCCAGTAAAAACAAGACAATCATCAGCAAAAAATAGATGACTAACGAGAGGTAACCTTGATACCTTGAATGTTATTCTTAAGTTCCGCATCAATAAGCATCTTAAAGAGTACATCCATGCATATAATAAACAACTAAGGGGACAAGGGGTCTCCCTGTCTAAGACCCATTGTAGGATAATAAACCTCACCATTTAAAAGAATTGAAGTGGAAACACATTGCTCAATTAAATTACACCAATGATCATGGAAACCAAGCTTTTTGAGAATATCAATTAAAAACGTCCATTCAATCCTATCAAAAGCCTTAGACATGTCTAACTTAATAGACATTAAACCGGAATTAGTTTTATTTTTCCTCATAGTATCAACAAGTTCATGAGTTATTACAATGTTGTCTGTTATTTTCCTATAGGAAAGGAAAGCAGCTTGACATGGAGATATGAACTTGTCCATAGCAGTCTTAAGTCTACTTGCTAAGAGTTTAGATATTATTTTGTAACACGCATTACTTAAGCTTATAGGCCTAAAATCAGCAGGTGTTTTAGGAACATTGTTCTTAGGTATTAGGGACAAAAGTTATGGTTCATATGTTTACGCATGTGACCGGGATAAATAAATTCTTAACCATGTCTATAGTGTCAGCACCTGTTTCCCACATTTGTTGATAAAAACCATGTGGGTACCTATCAGGGCCAGGACTAGTCCATGGACGACTATAAACTTGATTTCCTCATCAGTGGGAGGATGGATAAAGAATTCATTTTCCTCAGCAGTGATACATGGTTCAAGAACATCAAGAAAACTACTATCTCTGGGTGTATTAGTAGTTCTGCTCATTTTTCTAAAATGCTCCATAAGTTCATTAGCTATCATACTTTTTTCAGTTAACCAAACTCCTATACTGATTTGCAAACAATTAATTTGAGTTCTTCTTTTCCTAAATTTAACTTTATCATGAAAATACTTAGTATTTTTATCATCAAAAGTTAAGACATTCTCCCTAGATGTTTGCATGTAGTAATCCTGTCTCACACCATGCCTATATTTTAATGACTCTTCAAGGCTTTTCTTAACACAACTACTAGTATTATCTTGCATATTACAGGAGACATCTTCAAGCTGTTTCTGAATATCATTTATGTGAGTTTGAAAATTACCAAAAGAGCTCATGTTCCAATGCCTAAGAGCCACCTCAACATTGTGAAAACATTTAGCATGTTTATAGGCTTTAGAGCCCCTTCACTAGTTTTCCAGTTATTAGAAATTGTATTTTTATAGGTATTATCACTCAGCCAACACCTATTAAACCTAAGAGGTCTTCTAGATGAGTTATCTTCTCTAGAAGTGACTAGCATAATTTGGACATGGTCACTAGCGACATCAACCAGATGATAAAATAATCAAACCATTCAGAGTTTGCTAAAGCCCTATCAAGTCTTTCAAGAATAAGAGACACTCTATTTATGTGGTTACTCCAGGTCAGTAAATCCTAGGTGGTCTAAGTGATTTTTAACATTATCAAGCTGACTTTGAGGATTGTTTCCACCAACTTTTTCCTCTTGCCTAATTATGAAATTCAAATCTCTTAAAATCACCCAAGGGCAACTATACATGATGGCTAGATTGTCTAGGTAATCCCGCTGCCTATCCCATCCTATATCATCTAGAGCACCATAAGTACAATTGGGAAGAGCATGACCACTTCTAGAATCCATATTCACTAAGACAGAAACGAAATTAAAATTCATATCAACAAGATCAATGTGAATTCCATATTTCTACAACATAAAAAGGCCACCAGATGCACCAATATGGTTCACATAAAGATATTTTATGTAATTATAGCCATAAGTAAATCTCTCAATTTTCAGTTTCATGGTTTTAGCTTTAGACAGAAAAATGATGTCAGGGTCATTGTCTCCACTTAGTTCACCTAAATGTTGTCTAGTATCTTTATTACCAAAACCTTGGACATTCCAAGAAAGGATTTTCATGGTTTGAGTAATTGGGTAATCTTATTCCTAACTTTTTGATCTAATTCAGCCAAACACAAAAAATTATTGCAATCAACCCAGTAATTCGAGTAACATAAATTGGAATTAGAACGTACAAAGGAAAAATTTGCAAACAAATTTAATGTTAAAAGGAAATTGAATTTTTTGCAAACCTGATTTGCTGCACTCCTTCGCGTTTCAGTAGGGGATGGGTGATTGGTTCCTTTACTTCTTCCTTCACGCTCTGCATCTGTCATGTTAAAATCTTCCCCATTGAAGGTTGGAGATGAATTGTCCATATGATAAACTCTACCAGATTGAGAAATTTTGTTTCTATCACTTTGCGCTAGAGAATTATCTAATATGACATAGTTGTCCTCGAGTGAATCGTCTGTGGTTCTTTTATTCTTTCTCGGGTCGAACCCATCATCTCTTTCATAACCCGACTCGCTAGATGATCCATTCTGTCCATCCGCACCTCCTTCATTTTCTTGATTTCTCTGATATTCTTCCACCATATGATCATGCTTTGCATAGTAGTCTTCAAACTCCTTTTCCGTCAGTCCATAAATGAATATGTTCCATGCAATATCCTCGCATTTCTCTTCGTCATGTTCAATCACATAATAATGATGGAAAGTTGACTTTGGTTGCTTCTCAAAGTGATATTTAACCTAAACTTTCTGCTTGGCCGCATTGAGAATCCACACTCCTCTATTTAGGGGTTTGCTCAAGTTTACCAGAACCTTCACCTTAACCACCCTTCCCCTGATTGTAACACACTTATTCTCATCAACCTCAACTTTCTAACCAATATCGTAAATTAACTTATCGATTATACCATCATCAATATGTTTTAGATAAAGATTACGAAAGATCATGGAGAAAATCTGATGAGTGAACTTGTAATCCTCCAACAATATCGAATTATCATACTCATGCAGGAAAACCAACATGAAATTAATAACCCATGGGATCCTCTTATACACATCTTTCATGTATTCCTTGGTTTTGAACTTAAAAACAAAGAGGTTACGGCCCATGGTATTGATTTCCATAGTCTTATATCTCCTCTAAATTATGTTGATCTCCCTTTGCATAACATCATAATTGACATCATCCTTGTGGATTATCTTACCAATAAGGCAATTACTCCACTTGTTAGATGCTTCATCAATCTCTACAGCTGAGATCAAACTGCTTCTCAAACTACTGGTCTGATTGAGATTACGATTTGTATCCTTCATCCTCCTGGTTAGAGATGCCAACTGCAAATTATTTTGTCACGCCATCTTCTTTCGATATTTTTTGTGTTTGTTTTTCTGGAGATTTTGACAGGAAAACTTCTCCATCACGAGCTTTATAAATCTTTCATTAGGGTTAGGGTTAATTATGCTTTCTATCATATCTCTAAAATTATCCCGTTGACCCAACTTATCACCGGTAAACTCAAAAATATTTTTCGGAAAGAATATTGGCTTTGACTTGGTAACTTTTGTTCTCAATTTTTTAAATTTCAGAGATTGCGCTTTTTTGATCATTCTGACTCTGCAACTTCGATCCTGTGTTGGAAAATTTGATCTCAGTTTTTGATACGAGTTGATTTGACAGTCGGTAGCAAATCCTACCGATTTGTGTATCCTATATACTGACAAGCAAAATACAAAAAACACCACTATATTTTGAAATCCTACAATTGTTGTAGATTTGAACATATCCATGACAGATGCAAGAGTAACCACCGAAACAAAGGAAGATTGAAAATCCCCTACACTACTGTTCCAAAAACCACCACTAGATCACTGCTGAAACACTACTTAAGTTCCGCAAAACGGGAAATAAATGAAAATTTATTTTTATAAAAACAAACCATTAGAATCATAGATTATTTTATGAAAATAATTAATCTAATTTGAAGTCAATCATAAAAATATAAATATAATCACTAAAACAAAGAAAATAATTAAGTAGAAATTCATAGAATTTGCAAAATCATGGAGATTTGAAAACCGATATTTAACACTTTTGATCAATTAGTCTAGATACTAACCCTTAATACAATAAAAACTCCATATATTAATAGCCTTGGGATTTCACAAAATTATTAATATATAGAGGTATACCAAAATAAAATTGCTCGACAAGAAGCTTTAAACATGGTCGACAAGTTGGAAATATTTTGGCTTCAACAAGAAGGTGTACATAGTAACGAGGTCTTACACATATGCAAATCAAAAGATGCGATAAAAATCCAAAAAATTACATCCTTTTCTCAAACAACTATTGATACATATTTTTCTTTATCTTAAATTTTGATTTTGATGTAACATGATATATAATTTTCCGATTATGTCTATTATATTAACTAGATTTTGTGCCCGTGCTACGCTCGGGAATTTTTGCTCTTTTAGCCACATTTTTTTATTAGGAGTGGCTTCACCTCTCCTCGCCCCGTCCCGATTTGATTTGGTAAAGCTCGGCTTCGCCTCGCCTCGCCTCGCCTCGCCCCGTCCCAATTTGATTTGGTAAACTCATCTTTTTCTTTTAACCATATTATTCATTTGATGTGATATAGCTCCGCACGCCTCGTCGCCCCGCCCTGTCGCAATGTATTTTTGATTTGGTGAAGGTGGGGTTCGCCTCATCTTGTCTAGATGCATTTTTAATTTGGTGTGGCTCGGCTTCGCCTCGCCCCGTCCCAATGCATTGTCCGTCGCGATGCATTTTCCATTTGGCGTGGCTCGGTATGCCTCGCCCCGTCACTTAGGATTTTTGCTTTCGTGTCATCTTCAACCATGCTTTTGATTTGGTGTAGCGGGGTCACTTAAGATTTTTTTATTTGCATTTTTGATTTGTGTGGCGCGGAGAACGTCGTTAACCATATTTTTGATTTGGTGTGGCGTGGGCATAAGAAACCTTTAGCACACCAGTTTAAGCCTTATGCAAATAAATTTAATAAACAAATTTAATAGAGAGGAGAAGAACAGATGAGAATCGGGTATCTTGAATAAGCAAACAAATTTAATAAACAACATACAAAAAGAAGGATCAAGCTCTTACGCAATGGATGTCATTGTTTTCGTGTCTACGGCTAATGCATCTGAAACCATGCTTTCAATCAATGTGCAAACTTAGAAAATTACCAAGCAAAAGTAATAGATAATATTTTCAAAACAGAAGAACTTCATTTAAACTTATCATGTATCCATACTTACAATTATATCAGTTCCTATAGCTACTCCATTATTGTTAAAGAAATATACATGATAGATCGACAAAAAATCCCCAGTGAAAGTCACTATCCATTACAACTGTGGCATTGTACTCAAATCCCATTTGTTCTGAATGCTTGTGGAGGGTCACCAAACTGCTTCTTAAGATAATAATTAACGGTCCGCGAGTTATAACCCCAAAGGTGTCACTATCCATCCACAAAAAACCCATCAAAGCAAAAGTAACACAAAAACCCCAAAAAAACAAAAGTATAACAAAACCCCCAAAGAATTTAATGAAACCAATTTTGGTTGCATCATAAAATTTGATGAAACATCATAGAATTTTGATGAAACCAATTTTTGTTTCATCATAAAATTTGATGAAATCAATTTTGAAATTTTGGTTTTTGTATCAATTTTTAAAAATTTGGGTTTTTTTTTATCAATTTTGTTTAAGATGGAGTTTTAATAAATCTCAACATTTGAATGGGGTTTTTGTACCAGAAGTTTGGCCACCTTGGGTTTTTATGACTAGTTTTGAATAATTAACGTAGATTCAAAGCTGGATAAATCGAAATCACGGATGTGAAGTTAGTCAGAGAAACTTCCAAAGGTAATACCTATTTTTTTTGATCGAATAAAGGTTATACCTATGTCAAAGATATATATTAGATATCTCTTAACAAAACAACAACGTAGACTTTTTTGTTTACTCACTTGGCCCTCCAATTTATTGCTTCAGAACCTAATCATGGTCATGGGTCATCAAGAAAGACTGGTGCTTTAACTTGTCCAAGAAACTGACAATAACACATAATGCTCACATATAGATGTAAATTGTTTAATTCATCCAGGTTTCTAGTTTAAATCTATGTTTAAACAAACGATAAAAAACAAATATAATCAAATGGGTATGTAAATCAGTCAAATATAAGGATACACTAATAGGTCTTCAATCCTTACAGGCCATATTATCTGGTATGTGGGAAAAATATTGAGACATGCCTCATTGCCTGTAACTGGTGTGAAGTAATCGCAAGTTGGGAAGTGAGAGAAACCATGCCAAACAAATTGAACAAACCCTGATTATTTGTTATATCAAATCATTAAAATTACAAATTATTTTTTTTTAAAAGATACATATAGCTTCATTAAACCATACATGTTTCGAATCAATATTCAGTTCAACAACTAAAGCAAACCTAGGCGTCTGTTTCACTAAGTATTACAAACAAACAAACAAAAAAATTAATAGCAAATTCATATGTATGAATTTTTTTTTTAAAAAAGAACTCAACAGGAAATCAAAATAAGATGAAACAATGAGTACCTAATAATAACCTGCAAGGAAATCAAACCTTGGCGTGTTTATCTTCTGAGTCATGTTTCTTCTATTGATCTCTTGCAACTCCAACAATAATAACTGTATCGAAAGACCTTATGAAAACATAAAACAAACAGAAGAGAAGTAAAACACTGATTTGATACCATTGAATCCAATCGAAGAAGAGAACGTAAGATTTTGTTTTTAGGTTTGTTTATAGGTTTTGTTCGCTTTAGGTTTAATGCTAATGGGATTGGAAATATTGTGTTTTCCGAGTTATAACCCCTTGACCAATAGAGTCTCGCCAAGTGTCTTCTCAAGGTTTAACGTGAGAACTCTTCTCTCAGCGATTGTGGCCCTCGCGAAATCTCTTCTCTCGTTTAATGGTGAGCGTCACCGTTCAACGTGGGGGCTCATATGAGTTATGATTAGTCGGAGAAACTTCCAAAGGTAATACCTTTTTTTTTTGATCGAATATAGGTAATACTTGTCAAAGCTATATATTAGGCCAAAAGAGAAAATACTAAATGAAGTTCCCTCTCATATAATCATACAACAACATAAGCACATTAAATTCCTCAAAACATGAACAGTAACAAAAATGTATTCTAGGGTTCACCCTATTTTCTAAAATTTGCAAGAAACTTCATAACTTTGTCAAGATAATAAATGTAAGTTTTTTTTTTTTCATTTTCTTTTCTCTCTTTCTAGGGCCTGAATATTAGGGAAAAAAAAGATTAGCCTGAGATACTACAACTTGTCTAAAGCAGCGCAACAATTCATCCGAGTACTCAAGCTTTGAAAATACCTTTATTGCAACATCCTGCATGAAAGTGCTTGTCAGCACCATGAAAAATAACCGTTCACCTATTTTATATAATGCTCGTAATGCACACTTCATTTGTCACAATTAATTACCTTGCTAATGCTCAATCATTTAAGAAATGTGCACCAAGAGTATGATTTCTTCTCTGCTTCTGCACAAAAGAAAAGACAATGCATTTACTATAACTAATTGAACAGCAGAAAAGGCTTTACAAATGAAACAATGATTCTCTTACCCCTTCTAATGCAATACTGATAAATTCTGGTTGTATTAACTAAAGGGTTAAGTGAATTTTCCTTTATGTGCACCTTTTTTTTCTGCTCATCATACAAAGCGCTAATCCTCATTGCAGTGGTCCAGATGATCTTGTCCAGCTTTCTATCTGATTGGGTCATGCATATCTTCAGGCGTCTTACTGATAGTACTGCATCCGCTCCCATATAAATCTCTTAACAAAACAACAACGTACACTTTTTTGTTTACTCACTTGGCCCTCCAATTTATTGCTTCAGAACCTAATCATGGTCATGGGTCATCAAGAAAGACTGGTGCTTTAACTTGTCCAAGAAACTGACAATAACACATAATGCTCACATATAGATGTAAATTGTTTAATTCATCCAGGTTTCTAGTTTAAATCTATGTTTAAACAAACGATAAAAAACAAATATAATCAAATGGGTATGTAAATCAGTCAAATATAAGGATACACTAATAGGTCTTCAATCCTTACAGGCCATATTATCTGGTATGTGGGAAAAACATTGAGACATGCCTGATTGCCTGTAATCGGTGTGAAGTAATCGCAAGTTGGGAAGTGAGAGAAACCATGCCAAACAAATTGAACAAACCCTGATTATTTGTTATATCAAATCATTAAAATTACAAAAGACCAAAATCTGAAAGTTTTTTTTTTTTTAAAAAAGATACCTATAGATTCATTAAACCATACATGTTTCGAATCAATATTCAGTTCAACAACTAAAGCAAACCTAGGCGTCTGTTTCACGAAGTATTACAAACAAACAAAAAAAAGAAAAATTAATAGCAAATCCATATGTATAAAATTTTGTTTAAAAAGGAACTCAACAGAAAATCAAATAAGATGAAACAATGAGTACCTAATAATAACCTGCAAGGAAATCAAACCTTGGCGTCTTTATCTTCTGAGTCATGTTTCTTCTATTGATCTCTTGCAACTCCAACAATAATAACCGTATCGAAAGACCTTATGAAAACATAAAATAAACATAAGAGAAGTAAAAAACTAATTTGATACTATTGAATCCAATCGAAGAAGAGAACGTAAGATTTTGTTTTTAGGTTTGTTTCTAGGTTTTGTTCGCTTTAGGTTTAATGCTAATGGGATTGGAAATATTGTGTTTTCCGAGTTATAACCCCTTGACCAATAGAGTCTCGCCAAGTGTCCTCTCCAGGTTTAACATGAGAACTCTTCTCTCAGCGATTGTGGCTCTCGCGAAATCTCCTCTCTCAGCGATTGTGGAAACTATTCTCTCGTTGTCGTTGAATGGTGAGCGTCACCGTTCAACGTGGGGGCTCATATGAGTCAGGATTTTAAAGTAGTTAGATATATGGAGGAGGTAAACTCCTTAAGGTGGTACTAGAAAAATATATCAATATTAAAATGTGGAGCTTATTACTATTTATAACTGGCCCAAGTTGGGACCATGATTTGTTATCAATATATAGAGTTTATTAATCAGAACTAGTCATAAAAACCCAAGGTGACCAAACTTGTGGTACAAAAACCCCGTTCAAATGTTGGGTTCCATTAAAACTCCATCTTAAACAAAATTGATACAAAAACCCCAAATTTTTAAAAATTGATACAAAAACCCCAAATTTCAAAATTGGTTTCATCAAATTTTGTGATGAAACCAATTCCAAATTCTATGATGTTTCATCAAATTTTATGATGAAACCAAAATTGGTTTCATCAAATTCGTTGGGGTTTTTGTGTTACTTTTGTTTTTTTTTTGGTTTTTGTGTTACTTTTGTTTTGATGGGTTTTTTGTGGATGGATAGTAACACCTTTGGGGTTATAGCTCGCGGACCGTTTATTAATATATGAGTATCAATATATGGGGTTTTTACTGTACTTTAAACGTTGGGTACCAAAACTAGGTGTCCGACATTGGTATCAAACCTTAAATAGCCCTTTAGCTTAACATTTGAGATCCTAAGACTAAGTCTTATGGGGTGCTAGTCTAGCACCTAGATTAGCAGTCAGGACTACCTCCTAAGTCTTATGGGAGTGCTAATCTAGCAGCTAGATTAGCAAATCCACGTCGACCTAGCGTCAACCATTCAAAGCACCCAAAGCTAAACCATTCAAATAGCTTCAAATCTCAAATTATCGGATCAAAAATAAACCCTCAGCGAACCATTCCGCGAAAAGGTAGTTTTTCAAGCTATTGAATCATTCAACGTAACTATCTAGCATGCTAGTTCACATGCTAGCAACCTGTAGGAGAGAGAACTAGTGTTAACTTTTTTGCTACGTTTTTTTTTGGAATTGCAACACTTAATGCTAATCTAGCACCTCCAATCTAGCCCATAAGACTTAGTTAGTTTTAGTCGGGTATTCCACGTCATTAAGAAAGAGGAACACTTTCCACGGTACAAAAAAAAAGACCAGTTCTTCTAATTTCTTAGCATCTTGTTGACTGCTGATGCTGTTTTGATGTACTATATCGTACCTAAGTTATGCAACTGATCTTTTATTTTCAGCTGCTAACTTGTCGAAAGCTTATCATTTAGCTCCATTATGCCAAAATCCTACCGGTGAAATGTGTGGCTCATATCCAATCCAAAGAAGTTATGAATGTTGTGGCATGACGACAAATAGTCAGGCCATTTTGGCTAGTAAGAAAAAGAGGATTGAGAAGGATCCATAGAATCTAATAAAAGAATCAAAAAGTCTAAACAATGTTGGAGGTTCTTGGATGCCATGGTACATGTCTAGATAGAAACTTGCTTACATTCCACTAGCACAATGTTTGAAGTACAGCAAGAAACTTGGACTATTAGTCCCACATAGGTCAGGAAGCACCACTATGCTCAAAATGCTCTGTATAAAAGTAGCACCTCACTCTCCCTAATGAATCCCGCAGCCGTGCTGTAAGCACAAAGCGAACTATTGTTTCGCCTTTTACAAAAGAATACCGTGTACTTGCCGTTTTATAAGCGGCATATGCCTATTTTTAGAGGGTTTCTCTTCTTTTTGAGGAGGAACCAAACAATTTTCAAAACAAAAGTTTGCAATTCCATGGCTTTGCGGGAAAGAAGAATTCTTCTTAGACGTCGCCCAAAGTTTATGTCAATCATGGTTTTTAACCAGACCCTATTGGAAACACTTCGAATTGCTGAATGTGAATGGATTGACTATAACATAAAGCCTAAAGGTTGTCTTTAAAGTCATCTGTTCTAATTTTCATTTTTTTTTCTTATGCTTCAGCTTGTTAGGAGCTTTATTAGGCTGTAGATAATTGCTTCCTTGTTCCTTTCACACACTATGTACAGCAGTGAGATCAGCTGGGTTCTACTATTCTCAGCTGATTATACAAACTGGCATTGTTGATTTAGAAGAATTTTAGGTAGGCTGAAAGCTCAAACTCGTGTACAAAGAGTTTGGGCTACAATTAAAAACTGTTTCTTCAGTTCTCTTTCAAGTAAATCTGGCAGTATGAGCCACTGGTTCCTAGAACATTGAAGTACCTGGCTGCTGTTAGTTCAAAAACATTACAACACAAGAGTTGATCACTAAAATAACTCATTTATTGTGAATACTAGTACTACTTCAAAGTTCAAACACCTGTCATTTGCAAATCCCATTGCAGGAGAACCTAGCTAGGATTTAACAATTTTTACCCTACATTTATTCAATTAAAATGAAAAAGGAGAAAAAAAAGAAGATGTGAAAACAGAAAACCCATCCAGTCTAACATTTCCCTTCATCCAAATCTGTGTTTTTGAGAGAGAAATTATTAGAAACCCATTCCTAATTTCAGGATTATCATCATCAGAAGACCCCTTCATCAAACTAAATTCGACATGAGCAAACTTAGATAAAAACATCACCTTGTTCTGCCATCAAGCCAGTTATTGAATGTTAAAGCATCGTTACTTAAAGATAATTAAATTCCATTCTGTTTCATGATCTGTACTTACCGACACCAAGCCAATTATTGTGCTCCAAATAAAATGGACTCTCATTACCATGCCTCGACTCAATTTTCTAGTAAAACTCAACTTGTCTATGGAAGCGAGATTAAGATTTAGTGAAAGAAGGAGATTGGAAACCAGACAGCATAAAAGACGAAGCCAGATTGATGATAAGCATACCTTTCTCGGCCTTTTGGCTAAGATCAAGTGTAGTATCTGTTCTTATCAATTTAATATCTGATATGTGAGCCATCGGTTCACACGATATTAAATTAATTTTTTTCATGGGGAGATCCCACCACAGCAGCTTGCTGCTGGGGTTCTCATGCGTCGCCCTTGCGTTGCACTACTGCAATGGCCTGGCGCACCCCCACCAAAACCTAATGAAAAAACATTGAGTTAAGCTTCCCCTTTGCGTTGCACTAGCGCACCCCCAGGCTTAGGGACTCAAATAAACATCTCAACTTAGAACAACTGTTAACTTCCTTAACTCCATGTATGTATGTTGTTGCCAACTTCTTCTTCAATCTGGACGGAATCTCAAGGGTCATCACCACCATGTCTAATAATCTTGTTTCAGAAAGAAATTTGCTTGTTTGGTATTGTTGACTGTTGAGTTTAGCTCCCTCTCAAGACTAGAACTTTTCTTCTGCTTGGGAAGCTGTGCAACCTAAATTACTGTACCATTCTTATTTTCTAGTAATTTTTTATGGATTTTTTTTTTTGGTTCAGTTGGGATCCACCTTGAAACTAAAGTCTTAATAGCTTCTCTGTCAGGTGGGGAGTTGAGTTTCCGGCTCTTTCCTATCTGTGTATTTTTTTTCCAAGTGTCATGACCATTTTCATTCTTTGGTTTAATGACAAGGTTTACACAGTTAGCCGCTTTTTCTCCCAATTTTTGGGTTTCTTGCTCTTAGTTTTTCTTAACACAAATGAATTCTTTACCCTTAATTGACGTCTTTGAACCTCAAATCCCACGCAATTGATGCCATCATGATTGAAGTTGAAGGCCCGGCGCACCCTGACAAAACTAATTAAAACATTGAGTTCATTTTTAAACCTGTGAATTACTATTTCTTCGCCTGTTCTTATGATGTTTGAGGCAGTTCTTTCTTACTTGTTACTTAATGTATAAATCTGGACATTTTAGATTAGTTCTCGCTCAGCATTCTTAGGAAACCTATCTGACAAGCACCAACAGATAATGTGGAAGTCGAAGGCTTTGAACCTCAAATCCCACGCAATTGACACCATCATTAACGCTTGCCATATCAAACAAAGATGTTCCACACTGTTGGAAATGGAAACTAGCTACACCTGGTGGCTCATTCAATATAAGTAAATCCATTGTAGATTGAACACTGTGTTACTTAGAATGCTAATTAAACAAAGAGCATAATGGATCAGTGGATCTTGTAAATTTATCTCAGATGGGATGGTAATTTGCGAGCTGATCACACAGCTTTGCAGAGCTAAAAAGCAACAAAAGAAAATAAAAATGCATCAGCGCCCACTGCTTTGCGAGCTGATCACACAGCTTTGCAGAGCAAAAAAGCAACAAAAGCAAAAAACAATGCATCAGCGCCCGCTGCTTTGCGAGTTGGTGTTTGTGCAAATTAAGTGAGATCACACAGCTTTGCACAGAAAAAAAAAAGGGATCAATAAGAAACAAAAACAATGCACAAGCCGGGAATCGAACTCTCTTATAAGCATACAGGTAGACTGGACAAGGTATAAAATCTTAGGTAGCACTGGTCTAAGCCTATTGGCTCAGAAAAGGACTCGAGATTATCATATTCACCTTTCCGAAAAATAAAACAACTAAAGTCTAAGGAAGAATTTTCGGGTGTCCCTTGCATCATAAGGCTGATCACTGATCTTCTTTATGCATCAACTGACTCACTTTCCTAACTAGTTGATGCATTCCGTCTGAAATATCTTTGCGCTTGGGGTAATGACGCAGATAATGAGGTAATAACAATGGCGCGTCAATTGCTGATTGAAAACTGTTTCCAACCCCCTCCTCGGTCTTAGGTCTCCTAGGGCTGTCGAGAATTTCTGGAAGGGCTCCCTCTAATCAAGGGTAAAGCCCTAGATGCTTGAAATCAATACTTTAAAAGGAAGACAAATTCAGTCCTGGGCCTCAAAAATACAGTCCTGATAACTATATATGACGTGCACCTAATCCCCCATGGACTAGGTGCACTAATCCCCCATGGACTCACCTCTGCCCAAAATTGTTCCTAGGAAACTCATATTTTCTAAGGCAGACATGTATCACATAGACTAGTGTAAAGCAGAGGAGTTGAAATGAGACGTTATGAAAGCAAAAGTAAAATGTCAACAAAATGGTGATGCAAAATTAACAACCGGCATACATTCAAATTGATAACATCGATTAATGTTTTTATAGGGGTAATGGTAATTAGAACTGATAGACAACTCTCCCAAATATCTAATAGTAAATCAATCTGAAATTAAACAAACAGTAATCACTACAGAGGTACATCAAAAAAGAGTGTTGTTCAGTACCTTGCATGATGCTCGGGAACGGGGAACCCTGTCTAACTGCACTTGCAAACAAAAAAGAAAAATCTGAAATTCTTATAAACAAGATCAGGATAGATAGTATATAGTCATGGTGCATAAAAAGAACAACGGAAATGTGAAGTTCCGAAACTTAGATACACTACATAAGGGTTCAAGACTCCGTTAGATTCACTGCCTAGTTTATTCAGTATAGAAGATTAAGTCTCACAGATAGATCATATACCCTATAAACACCACCATGACCGACCAATTTAAGACATTAAGTTAGATTGCATCAAAGCTCTTTCTTCTGCTTCTAATTAGGCAGAGGCTGAAGGAGATGGTAGAGCAGCAGTAACCACCAGAGCAGCAGGTTTCGAAGACTCTTTTTGTTGTTTGAGTGCTTCAATCTGTTCTCTTCTTAGCATGGTTCTCACATTCGACCTTGGGTCATAGAATAAATATCCATTACTTGTCCTAATCAATCACAAAAACAAACAGTGGTATCATATTCAGGAAATAACAAATTTCTCCCCAAAATCATGAACCCTAATTTATGAATAAAAATATAAGAATTAAAGTAAAAATTAGAAACCTGATTTTTTCCGGATAATCCTTAATCTTTCTACTCTTATTTACTCTTTTTACTCGTTTTGTAGTTGACTTCACCTGATCTACATGTTTTGATTTGTCAAAGTTCGGAGGTGGTAACTCAGCACGAACAGCATCCATCTCGAAGATATTGTCATCAACCGGATCCTGTTCATTCAGACTCGCACCAGGATCTGCTTTTGAGATGTCATCGTTACAGGCATATGGTGTTTCATCATTTGTGTTCTTAGAATTTTCTCCGTCCATGGTGAGTTGTGATAACAAACCCTAAGTGAGATAAAGTGTGAAGTCGCGGTGGTGAAAGAGGATACCACAGAGAGTCCGATTTTGTTGACACGATGTATGTTTATGCTATTTAAATTATATTTTGCTTAACATTAACAAATATATATATATATATATATATATATTTTGCCAGTTAAAAAACCTGATATTATTAGGGACGACCCCCAAAAGAATTAGGGGCGACACTAAAAGATAAAAAAGGTCACCCAAACGTAAATTTAAGCTATCCCTTATCTCCGAAATTTTTAAATGGCAACTATGCCCTTCCATAATCGGTAGCCTATACCGATGTCGGTAGGTAAAAGGTGAATCGGTAGGTTAAATTGAAACACTAGCTACCGATTAGTATGTGGATATTTCGGCTAATATTCCCTTCTATAATCGGTAGATAATCCAAGTTGTATGACTACCGATTATAAGTAGCCCCATATTCTACCTTGGCCAAATTCCATAGGTTTTGGCCAACCATAACCACAACCAATTGGTTCGTGTTTTGGATGTAGCCATAATCGGAAGCTAAATAGGTTACAAACCCTCCCGATTAAAGGTTGCCCCCAAATTGAGTTTTTTCTAAAATTCTTCATGTAATGAATTTTGAAATCTGCTATAATCGGTAGAGCATCCAACTTATAGACCTACAGATTATAGGTAGCCCCAGATTCAACCTTGGCCATATTCCATAGGTTTTGAGGGGTGCAGAGCCAACCATAACCCTTGGTTTGTGTTTTGGATGTAGCCATAATCGGAAGCTAAATAGGTTACAAACCCTCCCGATTATAGGTTGCCCCAAAATGAGTTTTTTGTAAAATCCTTCATGTAATGAATTTTGAAGTCTGCTATAATCAGTAGTTAATAAGACTTCCGATTATACAGTTGCCCCAAATTTTGTTTTTGCAGAAATCTCAATTTTTTTCGAATTTGAGAACTATATTAATCGGTAGTTAATAAGACTTAGATTATACTGATTCTTAAATTTTGTTTTTGCGAAATGTCATTTTTTTTTTTCGATTTAAGGAACTAGAATAATCGGTAGTTAATATGACTTCCGATTATAAAGTTGCCCCAAATTTCTTCCTTGACGAAATCACCAATTTTGGGAATTTAGGAGCTACTATAATCGATAGTCTAGTGAGGTTCTTGTTCCTTCCGATTGTTATAGAAGCAAGATACGCGTTTGGCACAAAATCGATATTAATCGGTAGTATAATATCGTTACTAAGCTTCCGATTTCTTTATAATAATCGGGCACAAAATAACTTCCGATTATGTAAGGCCATTAACGTATTCTCCGCGTTTTTGGACATCCCTTAACGGTGTATATGGGCTGGGAATAAAAAAATCGCCCCTAAAAATGCCAGGCTAAAAAAACCTGGCGAGATTGGGGTATACCCAATAAGACAAAATCTGGTCATTATGAAGTAAAACCAAGCCACCCCTTAACCTTGTATTTTCTAAATGGCTAATATGCCCTTGTTTAATTAACACTAAAAAATTCTGATTAGGTTAATTAATTGAGTTTAGATTAAAATTTTGAAAATGAGAATTCAGTGTATTAAACCTTTTATATGTCTTATAAGTTCGATTTCGATCAAAAAATTTAGTTTTGCAAATCAAAGGTGCAGCAAGGTCCAGGGTTTGAATAAGGTGCCGACTAAGATCCGCCTGAAGCAGTGCAGCGTTTGAATAGGATGCCGACAAAGTCTAGTCGGCATGGTCCGCGATGAATAACACGCAGAGCAATTTTCAAGCGGAAGGGTCTTTGAATGAATAATATGTCGACTATCTTGGGCCAGCAATCTAACGGTCGGCATTTAATTATTTCCTACCATGCCGGCTATAATGTAGTCGGTATGCACATAATTTCAAACAACTGCCCGGTGACCTATAGTCGGCATGCTAATGATTTATAACATTGCTTAGGCCTGTAGTTATACCCAACGAGAAAACGAGAATATGGGAAGATGTAATTCACTTTATTCATGCAATTTTGGTTACTACATTGATTGAAACATAAAATACAACTCCTTGTCGACGGAAAAACGAATGCACTTAGCATGTGCATCAAGCCTTTGAACCCCTAGGCGATCCTAGTGGACGAGTTATAGTCTCGTGAGGGTTTACATAGAGGTCTACCCACAAAACCTATACAAAAACTTCTAAAGCCATTAATCTTCCACCTCCGAAGACGATACAACATCCAAGTCATCTGGGTTATCCTCCGGGATTCTTTTTCCCAAGAAGTGATAGCTTGAATCGAACGCGAATGCTTCCCCCTTTTCCTCCAAGTAGCGCGCTTTCACGACTTCGTGCTACAAAAACACAAAAACAAACTTACATTTGTTAGTGTTGTTTCATTGGAAGATAAAACAACATGGGTTACGGAAAAAAAACCAGAAAATTGCTTACAAATTGTGCAATGGACAAGGTGAAGGGCGAGCGTTAAAAATCCGAGGTTGGAGAGCTAAAAAAGCAAGTATCGCGTTTTCGATGACAAGGTGCCTATCGTGCACTTATTGAACACTTCTTGCATTAGGATTCCCAAACTCTTGGCTAAATTTGTTGTGTACCCTAGCCAAAAAGGTTATGGAATCCACCCTTTCGGAGGATTGACGTCTAACTCGAGTTTCCGCATACCAAGCTTTGGTGATTGCCAAATCTTCATTAGAATTAAATGAAGCCATTGTTATATGTAAAGAGCTATTGGGTGAGTTAGATGGAGTGTATGATGATATGAGCTTTGGAGAGTATATGCAAATAGTTGTGTGTTGTTTTGTGGAGATAAGTAGTGTATTTATAGGATGGTGCCCAAATTGGCCGTTATAGTGCATAAGTACAAGTTTATCAATGCAATTGTACTTGCAAAAAATTTGAATTTTAAAATTGCCGGCGAGGTTTTTATTTGCCAACTATGCCGACCAAGTCCGGCCGGCATGGTCGTGATTTTGTTACCATGCCGACCTTATATGATTTTAGGCATCAGGAGAACATTTTCTTATGTGTATCCGCCGGGAATGTATTGGTCATTACCATGCCGGCTATGATTTGGCCGGCATGGTCGGAATTTTGTTACCATGCCGACCTTTGATGATTTTAGGCATCAAGAGAAGGTGTTTGCTGCAACAGATAGCCGGCAAGGTCTATAATATAATACCCTGCCTGCTTATTAACAGTCGGCTAGGTTTTGATCTGATTACCCTGCCGACCCTGGTATCCAAATAATTTACGAATGTCGGGGCGGCATTACGACGATTCAAAACCTTGCTTGAGGCCCCGGTGTGGTCGGCAATGTAACCTAAAAAAAGCATGCCGGCATAAGTATTGAAACTTTACATAGCTAAAGAAACCATTCATTCAACAACTATAAATCCAACACTTGTTGTCCACAATACGAAAACATGTCCCATAAACCTTAAAAAAATATATTTGTCCAACCGTTAACCTTAACATTTGTCCAACACAACTTAAAGAAATAAACTAGAGACTGCATTCATTCACGACCACGACCACGTCCACGACCACAACCCCGTTTAGGAACACCACCACTTCTTTACTACCTTCACCACCACGACCACTACGAGCCCTCTTTTTGTCAGCATTCATCTTGGCTTGTGCTTCCCTCCTAGCTTTTTCTTCCCTCTTTACTTCAGCCTCAGCTTGCCTAACAATTCAGTGGCATCCTCATTGTCAACATTGCTAGCAAAGTCAATTTGCTTACTTTGCTCTTCAATTGACAAAGGCTCTCCTCTTTCTCTCGCGCAACACATCACCTTCACAAGGGTCTTCAAATGCTCCTTCTATTTTCAATTAAATAACAAACAATTAATAGAATGATTCAATAATGTAATCTTAAAACAATAAGAGCGAGCAAGTCTAAAATACTTACAATGCTCTTAAGACTTGTTGTTGGGTCTTTCGATGCCATCTTCTTCTTACGAGCCAATTCTTCAGCAGTCGGTTCCCTAATCATAGTAGGACGAGCCTAACCCAAGTACCACGTCATGTATTTCTCAATAGCTTCATGATCGGTGGTCACCTCTTCCAAAAGACTCACATCGATTTTACGGCCACGTTTATCGTCCCAATGTTCTTGAACTGGTGCTGGAGTGTAAGAGACGTTAATATTTTTTTGGGACGTGGTGCATCCAGCCCTGTTCACAATAAAGAACGGCTTTTCTTCATCGAAATGAGGTTCTTCTTGGACGTAACCCAATTGTCGCATTACCCGATGTGGATCGTACATTGAATATCCACCGGAGCACAACAACAAGGGTCCATAGTATAATGCAACTTCATATCTCCTTTGGATTAAACCTTGAGTTCTAGCATCTCGATACAGATCAAATATCACCTCCTCCGCAGTCAATTTGTCGAAGGCGATTCGGAGTTTGATAAGATTTTGTGGCATATCCTTATCCTGAGTACCCTTAAAATTGTACCTTTGTGCTCTTGGCTTATTAACCGCAACATTCACATCCACTTTGATGTAGGAGTTGGCTTTCACCAAATAAGGGAAGTGCAAATATATCCAAACCTATGCAAAACAAAAAAAAAGTTTAGTAAGAATCTTATCTTACGAGAATTTTGAAAATATAAATGATTTAGACAATAAAATTACCTGGAAGAGACATATGTTTCCGTTAACTTGCGCAGTGAGTGCCCTAGAACCCTTTGTCAACTCATTGTTCAAGAAGGCGACCACCGCAGTACCCCAAGAATACTCATGCATCTTATATAAGGGATCCAATAGTTGCATATAACTGGCGTCGACCAAGCTTACGGCTCTGTCGGGAAGATACATTTTCCCAGGACGTATAGCAAATAAGGGCGACGCGGTAGCATTGATTCGCACCGGGTTCACCCTTCCTTCCTTATCAAAGATTTTCTTGGTCTCACATAATATGCCCCTCAAAGGGTTTAAGGCTTCTTTTTCAGATTAAACTTCTTGCCGACCATCCTTCTTCTCAAGTATAGCCTCCGTCTCAAGTCTGGCCACAATCATCGATTCAAGTAACTCATTGACAATTTACGGAAATCAAAATTATCATCGTTCACCCTTCCTTCCAATCAAAAATTTTAGCTTGCACCTTATCAAAGATTTTCTTGGTCTCACATAATATACCCCTCAACTTCTTGATTAAACTTCTTGCTTAGAAATCGACCATCCTTCTTCTCAAGTATAGCCTCCCGTCTCAATCTGATTCCAAGCGGAACAATTTAAAGCTCAATTTGTAAATATCCTTGAAATCAAAATTATCATCAAAGCCCTCAGACTGCTTTTCCCTCAACTTCGAGGCCTAGAATTTGATGAGCATCATCGGGCAGAGTTATCGCCATCTCACCATAGAATGGGAATAACATTGTATCGGTCTCTCCATAGAACCTCTCCACAGAATGCGAGATACGATAACTCTATCATGCTCAATATTCGAACTCTCATGACCACAGGCCGGAGTTCTTGACAATCACTTGCACCTCCTCATATTCATCCTTAAGATCCCAAGTCTTAGTCTCTGAACATGAAGCTTGGCGCCTCATGAGACGGACGGCATGCTTGTGATCCTAAATACCAAAAAAAACAAAATGAAAAGAAATACAAACACTTGATGCAAATTTAAGATAGATACACACTTGAATAAAAAACAAATACGGATTGAGATTACTTACGATAGTATTATGGATCGTACTTGCCCATGAGTCTTTGTATCCAAAAAGAACATTTCCACCATATCTTGGGGTCCCCCTTGGAGAGTCATTATTTTTCAGTGTAACCATCAAGTGAGGGGCAGGAATGTGGGAATTAGATGGTTTAGTGATCACCCTCTTCTTCTTTCCGGTTGCAGTTGAAGTTGAAGCTTCGGTTTGTTGAACAATAGATAGATTTTGTTCTCTATCTCCTCCTTCTTATTCTTCTTCTTGTTCCACTGCCTCTTTAACAATTTCATCTTCGATATCCTTATCTTTATCTCCATTACCATCATCATCATCATCATCATCATCATCATCATTACCTCCTCCAACATTAGGCATGTCCTGATCACCATAATCATCATCATTGTTACCTCCTCCAGCAGTCGGAGTTCTTTCATCAACATCATCATCATCACCTCTTCTACCAGATGGAATTGATTGGTCTTCATCTGGAGTGTCGTCTGAATCACTGGGTTCCGATGGTGGTTCAGAATCATTCGGTACACGGATCTTGAGCGTTCCTGGCACAACGTATGCCCCTCGATGTGTTGAAGTCAAGAGTTTTTCACCAACACGAGAAGGCCTTGAAGGAGGACTAAGAGCTTTCAGAGCTGCTTTCTTCTTTGCCTTTTGCAACCTGAACAAGAACGAATAAGAAAAAAAAAAATATAAGTCGGCAGGGTCGTCAAATACAACCAACCCGGCGGAACAACGACCGGAAGGTTCGACTAAAAAATATATGTCGGCTAAATAATAGCCGGCGGGGTATCATTCAAATAACCTGCCGACTTATAACAAATATGAAACAAGGATTTTCCACATTACAGGTCGGCAAGGTCTATTACCCATACATTGCCGGCTAACATACATCCGGAATGGTTTTGACAAAATACCATTCCGACTTTCATACTTAAAGGCATCAGGAGACGCTGACAAAAAAATTGAACACAGTAGGCAAGGTAAAAGTTCACGACCGACCCGGCTAACAAAAAACAACAAACGCCGGCAAGTGCTTCAACCTAATACCTTGCCGGCCCTGCAAGCAGTAATTATAGATACTAAGCAGCCGACAAGTTCTTCAACCTAATAGCTTGTCGGCCAACCCTAAATATGAAATGTCGGCAGGATCGATAGCATTATACCATGCCGACCAAATAACTGCAAATTTAAACATTCGATTTTTCTAACCTAATTTGACATGCAATCATGAAATTGAAGTACTTGAGTGATTTTAAGTAGGCCCTTACTTTCTTAATCGCACCATTTCTCGTGTTTCAGCGACTGCAAATTCTCCTTCTTCAACCATTTTTTTCTTCACTTTCTTTTGAACCAAACTTGCAATTCCAGGGTTATACTCATTGGGTTTTCGATTAACGTCTTTCATACGACTTGCTCTAGGTCGTGGAGGATCCATTTTTGAAGATTAATTGGAACTTTTGAATCGACGAGTTTCGGTGGTGTGGGATGGAGGAGCCAGTAATGTGTTTGAGGAGGAGAAGAAGAAGAGAAGAAGATGAAATGAAGAGAATGAAAACTTATTTAGGGTAGTAATTAGAGTTATAATGGGAAAGGGTAGTTTTGTAACTTTACCCATTAGGCCTCCCCCTTTGCCCTTAAAAAAGAGTCCACTTAAAATTGGGTATACCCCAATCTCGCCAGGTTAAAAAAATATTTAAAAGGGAACATTTGATATTTTTTTTTCTTTTATTTTTTAATAAACAAACATATATTTACACTAGGAAATAGATACATGGGAATGATTCATGCAACATCTTCTTTCGCATCACCAATCAACAATGTTCACGAACACTTCAATCGTATCATAGATTCTAGCAGTAGAGAGTAAATATAGTTTCTTTGCGCCGGTAGACCTTTCAACTTCAGTCTTTGCATTTAGTCTCTAGTAAATTGTCTTTGCTTTTTAGTATAGTTTATTATTAGCACGAGCTTAGTGTAACCTAGTTTGGGTCTGTAATTCTCGTTGCTTTTATATTTCAGTCTATAATATTAGGGTTTCAGTAACTTTAATAGCAGTTGTAACCTCTATCTTCTCTTGGAAATACCACTTGATGGATCAAGCCGGAAGAAAAAGAGATAGACAGTTAACGTTTGGGCAGCACACCTCAGCATATGGTGGTAAGTGCATGACTAGCACCTTCAATTAAGCACATCGAATTCCTCTTCCATCAACTAGGACGCAATCGTGTCCATCAAAAGTACAACTTTTCTTGTGGAAAGCATTGAACGAAGGTATTCATACCTTCGATACCAACACCTTCCCCCGATGCAACTGATTCGAAGACCGCTGCTCATGCTTTGCTTTGTTTTGCTACTTTAGATTCATGGCATACCATTTCAATTGTAACGTATGAATCTTTGGGTAGGCTATATCCTCGTGTAATAGCCCTTTAATTAGTATAATAAAATTCATGCTTCAAAAAAAAATAAAAAAAATACATAGTTCGTACTATTTATGTTACATGGCTTAGTGATCCATACTTGCTTATGAACAAGATGCATGGTTACAGAGTTAAGAGACCTTGAACTGCTCTTAAGCAGGGACTTGGCTAACCTATTTGCTGATACATTACATTTCCGATTTACATAAGAGAAAGAAGAACAAGCAAAAAAATGATTGAGACGTTGAGTTTCAAGCAAAAATTGTTGCGCTCTCTAGTCAACAGCAAAATCGTTCTTCTTGATAGCCTTAATTACATCTTGGTTGTCATTGTAGAAGCTTACTGAGTGATGTCCGAGCTGTCGAGACCATTCTGTTGCTGCTCTAGACGCTCTGGACTCTGTCTCAAATGAACTAGAACACCATCCTGATCCTCCTGCGAATTCAGTTATATTTCTAAGATTATCAGGTTGTACCAGACCATAGCAAACTATTTTGTATAGGAATTGAAAGCTGCATCAAAGAACATATGAAAAGTATTATCATTAGACATAGCGGGAACATAATATGTTGAAAAACATTTCCAAAGATGCAAACATTTACACCGAGCAACCTTAGAGATAACTGGATTCAATGTTTGTGATTTATATTGAAAGGAATGAAGATCTCTAGGTATATAATGAATAAGAGTAAGATGATTAGGTTTAATCTTTCGGAAAACCACTTGACATCGATATTTCCAAATAAACCACAACACATAAGCAATGTGATCCCTATGAGTTTTATCATGCAACCAGCTAATACACCCGTCAACAAAAGAAACATTATGAGCATGATAATAACATGAGGATAAAGAGATACCTCTCTAGACAGCCTCAACAAAGACACAGTTAGTAAACAAATGATCTACAGTTTCTAGGGCCAAGGATTGACATAAGGGACATGTTTTTGCCATATGATTAAACCTCCATACAACTGGTTTAACTGGTAAACAACTAAAGCTTTCCAAACGAAATATTTAACTATAGGGATGACATTAAGATTCAAATTTCATACCAAACAACTTTATCTATAACAACAGACCCGTTAGCAAGGTAATTATAAGCTGGTTTAACGGAAACCTTCCATTCTTGGTACCTAACCATTTAAATAGAATATGGCCTAGAAGATTCATGTTCAAGCACCTTAAAAGCATGAATGGTAGTATCATCAAACAAACTATGTATTAAAGGAAAATTACACTTACCTGCAGGAGTGATAATATCAACTACTTTTTGTGTATAGCTAACACTAACACAGATCTTGGCATATGACAAGTACCATTTGGTAACCATTTGTCCGTCCAAAGATTTAAATTATTACCATCTCCTATTGCCCAACAAAGGATTAACTTAATCACCTCAATGCCTCTACATATACTAGTTCGTATCCATAATTTAACCGTTTTCTTCTTATAATGGAAAGGATCAAATTTGGGAAAATATTTGCATTTAAGAATTTGACACCAAAACTGATCGGGACTAGTAATAAGCCTCCAAGCTAACCTAGTAAGCAAAGCCATATTAAATTTATGCGGATTTCGAAATCCTAAACCCCCACTAGCTTTGTTTTTACAAAGAAACCTCCAAGACTTAATGTAAAGCGCCCTTGGAACCTTCTTTACGTTTCCACCAAAAGTCCCGTTGCAGAGCATTCAATCTATCTAATATTTTATGAGGTAAATCAAAACACATCATTTGATACATTGGCATTACACTAGTATGTGAAGTAATTAACACAGACTTTGTCGGCTTGTGAAAGTAATTGAGCTTTCCAACCTTTAATTCATTGATAAACTTTATATAACATACATTGATAATTAAAACTCTTAGATCTATGGAAAAATAAATGGGTACCTAAGTATTTATCAATTTTCGTAATTCTACCAATCCTAAGAATTCTAGCTAAAATTTTACAATGTTTATTCGGAACACCTTTACTAAAATAAACACCAGATTTCTGGTAGTTAACAGTCCGACCAGACGAAAGACTAAAAATATTAAGAATAGCCAATAAATTACTAGCCTGAACTATAGTAGCATTGGTAAATAAAAAAGCATCTTCCGCAAAGAACAAGTGTGAAACAGATAGACTACAAGTTTTAACCTTAACACCAGTAACTAATTTCTTATGTTCTGCATGCAACGTAACAGTAACTTGGAAAGAGCTTCCATACATAGAATAAAAATAGTAGGAGATAATGGATCTCCTTGACGAATTCCCCTATAAGGAGTAAAACTTTCTCCAGGAGATCCATTAACCAACATAAAGTAAGCTACAATACCGATACACATATAGATTGGATCACAAAATTCATCAGAGAAACCCAATAATTTAAAAACATGAATAATAAACGCCCATTCCATTCGATCAAAAGCTTTTGAAAGATATAACTTAATATCCATATGGCATATCTTACGTTTATAAGTTTTATAAGTATGCAGACTTTCATGAGCTACCACGATATTGTCCGTAATTTTCCTATTAGGAAAGCTGATTGATTTTGGGAAAACAGGCTATCTAGATAAGGCTTTATACAATTAGATAAAATTTTTGCAATAATTTTATAAAGAGCTTTACTTAAACTAATGGGTCGAAAATCACCTGGAGTAGTAGGAACTTGCACTTTAGGGATTAAAGAAATAAAAGTATGATTAACACTTGAATCCAAAGTCTTAGTTCCAAAAACTTGTTGTACCCAATAAATCAAGTCGGACTTAACAAGATCCCAATGATCTTTGATAAAACCCATGGGGAAATCCATCGAGTCCTGGGGCCCCCAAGAATTCATCATAAATAAAGCGATTTTATTTCATGTTCATCGAGGGATTGACACGGAGCAAAATTATCGAAGGAGTTAAAATTTTCGTAAAAATGGATGAAAATAAAGGATCAATACAAGGATTAGTAGAAGGACTAATATGTTTAAAATAATTAGTTATAAGATTATTAAATGGAGACTAACCTTCAATCCACAAACCAAAGCATCTCGTAAAGTATAAATGTGATTAATTCTTCTTTTTTGTTAGCATGTTGATGAAAAAATTGAGTATTATGATCGTTTTCTTTAATCCATTTATCCTTAACATGCTTACTCCAATAAGTTTTTCAATAGCATACCATGACTCAAGATCATTATGCAAATCGATTAAAGTTTGTTTTGGTTTCAAAAGTGGGGTAAAGCATTTTGCACATCAATAGCATAATGAATATTAGAGATATTTTAAAATATATTACCAAATTCATGTTTATTCCAAATTTTAAGTGTATGATGCAAACGAGTCATAGTGCTAGTAAAGCTACTAAGTTTATTCTGACTGGTGCAAACTGACTGTTGAACAACAGATGCATAAGTATTATGGTTTTGGCAATATCTCATATATCTCATAGGCTTATAAATTTTCTCATTGAAAAGGCGAGGGTACCCAAATATACCTCAAGCTAAAACTTTTCCTACCTATAAGTACTTTCTCAAAGTGATTGTCTAGGACCTGAGTCGAGACAATACAACTAATCAGTTCACACTTTGTGTGATCGTCTATAGATATGAGATCGAGATAATACAACAACGAAGTATGTTTACTTGATAAAAAAGTTCGGACTTAACCAAACACAATATGATTGCTTATCAAGTAAATAGGAATTAACGTTTGTGTAATTTACTTTAATCATAATAAAACAATTATAATGCGGAAATATAAACTAAATGACACATCAAGATTTTGTTAACGAGGAAACCGCAAATTCGAGAAAAACCCGGGACCTTGTCCACTGAATACTCTCGGGATTAAGCCGCTACACAAAATTAAACTTAACTTCGTATAGTTGAGACCAAGCAACTAAACCTATAGTTCACCTAGTTATGTCTGTATTCCCACGCCTCCGACCTATGAATAAGTCACGTACTTGGAAAAATTCCTTTGTTTCGTATTCCAAAGCAGAAGAAAGGAACAACAAATCTGTTTGGTATCAACTCTTTTCAACCAAGTGATGTGAGTTAGACAAAGGCTCTTCTGTTTATCTCAATAAACTCCTTCGTCAGGTTCTTAGATCTATCTTATTCTCAACTACCGAAGTAATTGTTAAGATTTTGCAATCAATACTTTTAATCAGAAAGAATTGTATTGATGCCGTTCTACACAACTAATCAATCCAATCTACCACAAGGATAAACTGATTATAGTTGGATCCTCTTATACCGAAACAAGTATTACGCACACCAAAGATTATGAACCCCAAATCAAAAATCTTCAATATCTTTTTTGTCTTCAAATCTTCTTAGATCTTCAATAAACACCTGCACACAACAACTTGAATCTCTTGTGATCAATCACGCACAGAATGGAGTCTGTTAACAATGGATTATCACAAGATCGTCTTTAGCACTAACAACAGTCTAAATATCCCTGTCTAAACTTCGATCTAGTTTGAGTGAATCTTATATCAGAAGAGAAGATTATCAAGCATAAACAAACTAGGTGCAATCAAAGTTCAACCACCGTTAGTCAATCAAATCAATCGAAAACACAAGATAAACCGCAATTATCTAGTTTCCCACCAATGGTACTCGTAAAGCTTCTCAATCCCAAAGAAGACTTTAAACTGAGCGTCCGTAAGAGATTTCACATAATTAGGTTACTCTCCTCTCCGAAAAGGCGGCTACACTAGTAACAACACAACCGAGGAAGTTTGCTGTCACAAAGGATTAGTTTGTTAGAAATGCAAACTTCAAGTATTTATAGACAAGGAAGTTTGGACACCAAGGAATTTCCAAAACCGAAAATATTCTCAAAGATATTCAATACATTCCAAATTCGGTTTTCATAATTCCTGGAAATGCCCTGTCCAAAATATGATCGAAAATCTCTCTGGAAAATCTCAACTAGTAAATGCACATTCTAATTCTCATTTTCCTAAAATAAAACTAACAACCTTAAATAAAATATTCTTAACTTATTTATTTCGATCCTGGGATTTTCTTCATGTAGCTATTAAGGAATAACTTTGAACAATAAAATATAAACATTATTGCACGTGTTCAAAGTATGCCGACATCCTTACTTTGTAAATCCTCTTTCATACTTACAACCTTGAAACCGATTTGCCACACTTCCAAACAAGTTTAGAATTGGTTCATCTGACTTTCAAGAACTATGTGATTGATTAAGAAACACTCAATCACAAATCATGGGTTTCACGGTTCTACCAAAACAAGTTTCGGTTGTACCTCCATGTGAGTGCTTTGCATAGTCACACTAGCTTCCCAAAATTCTGTTGACTAGGTACTAGGATCGGTTCCCCACATATATATGGTATCTAACTTATATGTATTGCACATGTCCATAGGATCGGTTCCCCTTTGCCTAAAAACGTGTTGCATATGTTCATAGGATCAGTTCCAGTTTCTGCTAAAAACTTGTTGCACCTCATACAAGGATCGATTCCCCTTTGTGATGTGTTGCACCTCTTCATAGGATCGGTTCCCCTATACCCATATTTGGTTAAACACAACACAAACTCGATCATACCATCTCAGGTGATTACTTAATATCGGTTTCACTAATAAAAGTCATACCAATACATAAGTCAGGCCTTTGTGAATAGTTTTACCAAGAACACGAACAAGTCATGAGCGGTTATATTAAATCACACATATTGGATGTTCACAAGATATGCAATGAATAACAATCCCAATAACGCCCGGCGATTTCCTTTTCGATTCATAAACAAGTTTATGAACTAACTTCCTTAAAACACATGTAAAACATTGTTTCCTAGGATGAAATCCTCACCTCATACCCATACATAATCACAATAGCATTTAAACGATTATGTCGATGTCTTATCTACAAAGTTTAATGGTTAAGTAATAAACTTCATATTGTATTCCTTAATACTATGTCTATCTAGAGTGTTCATGCTTCGCAGTTTTGTTTTTAATATGCACGACTTGAAAGATACGTTAGGGAATGAAACAGTTCAAGTCAAATATCACTAACCTCAAGCGGAAGGATGATGTTGTCGTTGTAGGTTCTTACTTATTCACTTCTTCACTTCTTAAAGTCTTCGCAATACTTGTAATATCTCATATCCTAATACTTTCAATCTAACCTATACGAAGTTGACTCTAGTACATAATCAAGCGACTCTTAAAATGAGTTTTGATTCACTAAAATATGACAACCAAACTTGACATACCAACGCTTGGTGGGTTCAACCGAGCTATGCTCTAACACTCACCAAAATGAGTTATCTATAACATGATTGGAGCATGATCAGATACAACTCTAGTGAGATGAGAGTTAAGAGAATTAGGAAAAAGTTTTAACCACTTATGATTAACAAAGACTCTATCAAGTTTCTCTTGAATATGAGGACTACCAAATCTCTTGTTAGTCCAGGTAAAGGGTAAACCAGCATAGTTCAAATCAATTAAGCCTAATTTTTGGATGCACCTATAAATATAAACATAATTACTAGAGGTAACATAATTTCCACCCTCCTTTTCAGATTCATTCAGAATGAAATTTATATCACCAATTACTACCCATGGTATATTAGGATCCTTAAAAGCATAAATAAAATCCTTAAATGATTATCTAAGGCACTATACATAAAAGACATATGAAATATGGCATTAGTTTTCAAATTTTGAAAATGGAAAACATTATCCTGAAACTTAAGCAATGAAGCAGAAATATTAGAAAACCAGACTATTGTAATGCCATCTGATTTACCAACATAAGGAATTAATAAACAATCCTTGGCATGTAATTTATGTAAAATTTGCTCCATGAAAGGAATTTTGGCTTTAGTTTCAACTAAGAAGAGAATATCAATATGATGTGTCTTTATCAAGTAATTTAAGTGATCCTGTTTTAAGTTATACCTAATGCCCTGCAAATTCCAGGAGAGGATCCTAATATCATATAGAGATTGAGAACTAGGTGAACCCACAATGTAAAAACTTCGAATATTGAGACTGAGAAAAAAAATAGCAGTGAAAAGAGAAATTTAACCTAAAATTTAGGGAACGGTTAAACCAAATTGAACAGAATAGAAAGAAGAACACAGAACAAATACTTTTAAAAGTGAAGTAGAGTAAGAAAATAAGTACCTCTATAGCATCAATGGTAGCAAATGTTTGGGTTGGAAATTCGTCAACGACTATATCCGTATCTCCACGATCTTGATTGGTGGTTTCCATTGTAGCAGATGTAGATGGGACATCTTCGGGAAGACGATAAACCCGTTTAACAAAATTGCTTAAGATATTAATATCATCACTTGGAAGAACACTTTCTGCTACAATCCTCGGAATGATTACATCATCCTGAACATATTCAGCAACATCTATCCATTCCGGACTAATTTGTGGATTTTGATCGGAACCACCGACTTGCCGAGGTATTAGTATTATCCCGAATATGGATCAAACCCGACTGGACCCCAAATTAATATACTGATTTAGCATTCGGGCCGAAGTGTTGTATTTACTTGTTGTTTATCGATTTTTTCCGGCCTAGTGTAGTTTCTTCACCAACAGTAATCATACTTTTACCTTTCCCGGGTTCATTCCGAGACATGAGATTGTTTCCTATGTCTGTGGGGCTCAGTGGATGAGATTCATTAACTGTTGAATTAGTTTCACTTATATGAATTGCAGGTTTATCGAGAATCCTTTGTCGTTTTTGACCTCTTGCACTTCGATTATCAATAGAACTATCATAAATTCTCAACCCAAATACCGCAGAAGCTAGTCCATGAGTGGTACGTCTACCCTTTACTCTTCTGCCTCCGATAATCATCCTAGCGTTGTATTCATCTTCAAATACAATGGTATGCATATTGCGTTTGTAATTAAGCTGATTATAAGAACAAGCTAGTTGATTATGATTAATATTCCAGCAATACCAACAGGTGACATGAGGAAGACTATCAAAATAGACTTTAACATCCAGCGCTTCAAAATCCTCATATCTGATCTTATGACGAAGTGGCGCAGTTAAGTCGACCAAAACGTGTGCCTTATAAAGACCAGCCTTATCAACATGACCTACCATAGCCAGGACTTCACCAAATTTAGCAGCCAACATTTTTGCAACATATCCCCTTTCCACCAAAGCTCCTCGTAAAGAAAACTTAGGGGCTGTTTGGTAACCTTTATTTTAATGGATTATCATCCCATAATCCATTGTGCAGATTATAATGGATTCTATATGTGTTTGGTAACCATTATAATAATTATTTATTTTAATCATAATTGAAAAAATCCATTATTTCCATAGACAGAAAAAAGTTGTTTTGAAAATTTATTATAATCAATTATTTTTTCTAAGAAACTCAAATTGAATTTTTCCTTCTTATTTTCTCTAAACTATCAAGAGAGAGACAAAAAAACAACAAAGGACTAAAAAAATATCTTAGATCATTGTTCTTTCCTCTCCTTTTTGAGATCATCATTCTAAGATAATCAATTATTTGAAAAAATTGTTTGGAAAAATTTATTTTGAAAATGATTATATCAAAATCATTTATCAATTTATGATTATCTATAATCATAAATTTTACCAAACAAGGCCTTAGTCCAAAAATCATGAACAAATAAATCCGAGTGATGTGGTAACATCAGACCAAAATCTTAGAGTCATCAATTTTCCATGCACTCGACTAGAGTTTTCATATATGGTTGTTGCAAAATCACTCGCTGTAGTAAATTGAAACACAAAAACTTGTGGATCCGGTGTTTTTCGTATGATTACTCTTCCAACAGGGGACCCGATTAAATTTATCGCATAATACATTTCATCAACACAAAGTCCCCTAGGATCATCTTCAGGTTTGATTTCTCTATAAAGCTTACCCACTAGTCATGGATATTTTCCACCCTGAATAACAATTGCAGCAAGCCTCATAAACTCCAAATATTCGCGAAAAGGACCCTCTGCAAAAGCTTCATTATCGTGCATTGTTTGAGTAATATGATTTATGTAAGCATCGGTAGGAATATTAGACATGATGATGTTCATGTTAAAAAGTAGATGAAAGTACAGAATGAAGATGAAGTAAGAGCTCGTCTGGGAATCCAATAATGGGGTAATCCAATTCCTAGAAATTGAATTAAAATCCAAAAATTATCGTTTGGTTGAGGTATCCAATTACTTTGTTTTTATCCTAGAATCCAATTCCATTGCATTATTAGAACGATGCAAATGGAAATCTATTATTTTATAGGGAATTGGATTCCTAGGAATCCAAATTCTCAATTACATAAAGTTGATTTGGGTTGTTTGGTTCAAGGAATTGGATTCTAAACATGTTGTAAGAAAGAAAGGGAATGAGTAAAGCATGATGTATGGCTTTCAAGTGAGGGAATTTATAGTGTAGAGGAGACAGTAGTGGGTAACAGTGATTTGAAATGCGTAGACGACAATGATAACAAATTATCGCCATATGTAAGGATAAATATGACCAAAAGCTGAGCACATAAACAATGAAATTCAAGGTGGCCGAATTTCGTAAAACCAGAAATGTGAAATGGTGTAAAAACCAATGTAGCAAACGCATGAACACCCAGCAAAACAATGAAATGAATGCTTCTGAAAATAAATCCAAGGTGGAAAATTTTAGTAAAAGCGGTACGATGGGAAGTAAAAAAACACTCCATCAGCTGCATGCATGCCCAGATGTCTGCTGAATAGATTACTTGGACTTTTGACTTAATGGTAAAAAAATATCCGGTTCCACATTAATCCTTAATCAAGTCTTGAGGTGTGAAAGTTATTCCCTAACAGTTCAATCCAAATCACCCAACGAAGGAAACCAGCACTCAAGTTCATGAAAGATACTCGATGGAGTCACAGACGAGCTTCAACAGACATCTGGGCATGCATGTAGTTCAGAAAGCATCTTTCCCACTGAACTACATGATCTTGACATTGCTCAGCAAATTCTCGAGAATGTGGATACCTCAACACTGTGAAGACAATCTATGTTGGACTCGACCGAGAAATTGTAATTTCACAGTCAAGTCAGCTTATTATGCTCTTTACAATATGAAGAATCACAATAACCAAGCTTTCTACAAACCAACTCATAATAATATTTGGAGGAAGGTGTGGAATATGAATGTCATTTCCAGAGTAAGATTGTTCATCTGGAAGTGTATTAAAGATATTTTTACATCCAAGGAAAGACTAAGTAGGAGAATGCCTCAAGAAGAAGTTATTTGTAGAAGATGTCAATGTGCTATTGAGACTAATCTACATATTTTGTATGAGTGTCCCTACACAATAGCAGTTTGGTTCAGTGCTTGTTATAGACTGGTTGATAATCAGTGGTCTTCTACATCCAAGGATTGGATATCTTCTTAGTTCACAAAGTTGGACAGTTCCACCATTACTAAAATGGCCATTATCTGCTGGTTCTTATGGAAAGAGAGGTGTTCGACATTGTTTGAGAACAAATATCAAAACCCTCATCAGTTGGCGCAATCTATCTTCAGATTTACCCTAAGTGCAGTTGAAGTTCAAAAAACCAATACCAATATTGTTAGGAATAATGTGATGCATAGATGGAGTCCACGACATTAATCATATAAAATTTAATCTATGCTTCTTATTGTGAAAGTAAAAAAAAATAGAGGCTTGGGACTAATTTTCGTTATTATGCAGGTACCCATGTAGCTTTAATGTGCAAGAACTTCAATGATGCATTGAGAGCGGATCATTTGGAGAGCTTAGCTGTTTTGGAAGGGCTGAGGTGGGCGATACAGTTGGGTTTCAAGAACATTATAGTCTAGTCATATTTTCAAAACCTTTCACAAATTATCCCAGGAAAAGCTTCTGATACTTCATGGGAGTTAAGGAGGATTGTTGAAGACATTAGTTGTTTTTTTTAGTTTCGTTTTCTTCTTTTTCTTGTAAGCACATAAAGCAGTTAGCCAATAAATGTCTTTGATAAACTAGCTAAGCATGCACGTAAAGAAAATGTGTGTAATAGTTGGAAAGGGGATCCTCCATCTTTCTGTTGAACTCTATTATGTACGATAACGCTTAGTTTAATTAAATTTACTTTTGAAGCAAAAAAATAAAAAAAATAATACCCTATAACAACAAGATGATGGTCATACCATTTTCTTTCCATACATGGCACAAGGTCATATCACTGGGTTTTTAGCCTTGGCAACTGGCAAGGTTCATCTCTCAAAGAAAACCAAACATTAACTCTCAACATAAGACGCATTCAATCGGCCTTAAACTCCATACAACAACATTTATTTTGTCGAGCTTCCTTTTCTCAAGTGTTGATTATGGGTTACCAGCTTCAGATTCTGATAACACCAATTATTTACCACCTCATCTAATCTTAACACTCTTATACGCATTAGAATCTCTGAAACCTTTATTCGACAATCTCATAACCGAAATCATAACAACTGAAAAACGTGGTCCCATTGTATTATAGCCAATACTTTATACGGTTCATGATTTTGCTAAACGAGTCAGGATGTTTCATGCTGCTTTCACTTGTGGTGCGTATGGATCGGCTATGTTTGTCTCAACCTTCTTAGATCTCTTACATCATAGGAATGACGATTCCGGTGATCTTATTGAAGAATTTCATGTACCCAATTTCCCTGGTACATATCTCAACTTCCGGGTATATCTAAGGGAAGCTAATAAAGAAACCCCACATGTTTAATTTTCCCGGAAACATCTTTCCTTTACATTGAAAGCAGATGGAATAGTATGTAACTCTAGTAAAGAAATAAAAGTTGTGGGTTTATAGATGATCATAAATTAATAAATAATTTTGATATAATCATTTTAAAAATAAATTTTTCCAAGCACTTTTTTTTTTTAAATAATTGATTATCTTAGAATGATGATCTCAAAAGGGAGAGGAAAAAACAATGATCTAGCATATTTTTTTAGTCCAATATTGTTTTTTTGTCTCTCTCTTGATAGTTTAGAGAAAATAAGAAGAAAAAATTCAATTAGAGGTTAGTGAAACCAACTCAAATGTTTTACCTATTTGCCACCTACACTTTTCCTATTTGCCACCCACATAAATTACCACCCCCACTTATCTTATTCACCGCCCATATAAATTTTGGAATATCCTAAATACCATCTCTTGGTTTTTGTTTCCACCCAACAACGAAGCCACCTCAACAACCAAACAAACATAAAAACACAAACAAAAAAAAAGTTTATAGAAACAATTGATTATAATAATTTTTTAAAAAATTAATAACAAAATAATTGATTATAATAAATTTCAAAAAAATAAATGATAAAATAATTGTTTATAATAAATTTTCAAAACAACCTTTTCCAGTTTATGGAAATAATGGATTTTTTCAATATAAAATAAGCAATTATTATAATGGTTACCAAACGCATATAAAAATCCATTATAATCTGCATAATGTTTTATAAGCTGATAATCCATTAAAATAATGGTTACCAACCAACCCCTAAAAAATTAATGGATTATAACTTTTTCATGTTTAAAAAGGGCTTGCGGCGCAGCTTGTTTGCTCGTTTGTTCTGCTATGTAACACATTTATCTCAATTTTAAATGAGTTGAATAATATTATAAGCTGATAATCCATTAAAATAATGGTTACCAAACAACCCTTTAAAAATCAGGTGGAGTCAAAATCAGTTTGGACTATTGGTCTATTACCTTTTTACGGCAAGGTAATAAGAACAGTGTGTCTGTTGTTTCTCACTCAAAGACAGGGAAGGAATAGGGGATTCCTCCAGGTAGTTGTATAGAGTTAATCCGCAATAAGCGCTTCAAATATGAAGGAATTAGCTCTAGGTTTGGAGAAAACTAGCAAGTCTTTTATACGGGTATTATGACCACCAAGTGAATTCGATGGAAAATATGAATTCAAATCGGAATGGTTACTAGGTGCTCGCGAACATCACAGAATGACACCAGCCGCTCGATGATGGAAAACTACCACTATCCATACGAACAAACTACTTGTATGTTCCCACAAAACACCAGTACTGAACCGGGGCGGAGCCACATGGAAGGGTGGGTGTGCAAACTTTCCAAGCCCAATTTTTCGTATTTTAGCCCAATTTAGTCATTTTTACCCATTTTGCACCCCCTTAAATGTCCACTAATTCATAGCTTGCCCAAAACACCAGCCGCGTGAACAAATTTAATCAGAATCAAAATTTTAATACTACAAGGCCTGCCGAAGTAACTGCATCACTAGAGTTTGCAACTTGTATCTGACAAATATTCAAGGAATCATCTAGTTACAGGCAAAAAGTAAAAAAGCAGAATGCAAAAATGAGCATCCATGGCATATGAAGACCTATTTATAGTGTATCAATTATGTAATCCACACAAGAAATCCCATTCAATCCCTATATTTTGCTAAAGAAAGAAGGTAAATCACATAACAGTGATGACTAACATAAAATGTTGGGCAACACTAACTAATATAATCTTCAAAAACAAAGTTCAACATCTTAGGGATCTAGGTTTTCAGTTTTACACCAACACATTTAGTACAAGTAACTACAACTACTGCAAATTTTTACAAGACTGCTACACACTTACAGTCGTCAATTGAATCCCTCGATTTCTTCCCCGAGAACTTGATACAGGCACCTCACACACTATTACTAGCTAAACCTACCAATTGATTGGAAATATTGTCAACACAATAGGTTCCACAAATGGAGTCTTTGCATCCATGAAGCTTTCTAGTTTAGATGTTTTTTTAGGTACTAGGCAAGAAATCAGCCGAAACACGTATACCAATCATGGGCCAAATCATACGGGTCCTGGTGGTTTGGAGTACCTTAACAAGGCTTTTGGTAGCCACCTTGGCCTCTTTGCCAGTGACAATGAAGTGGCTTTTATTAGAAGAGGAGTGGGAGAACGCAAGGGTTTCCTTTCCACTTCGATAGTAACTCAAGCAAGTGTCTGTCAAGGTCTTCTTCCTTACTAATCTTAAAACTGGCGCAATCTTCCTATTGTATCTAAGCAGTTTCAGTTTCCTTTCTATCCTTAGGACTTCGACCAAACCCCAAAACTAATTTTTATAGATCCAAAAAACCTAGTTCTGCAACATGTTGGAACAACAGTAATGCAGTTCTAGGAACTAAAAAAGAAAATTAGGGCAAATAGAATAAAGATCATTGAATTGAACATAGGATTGATAACAATAAGAACATAGATAATTGAGTCTAGGTTAAAAACCCACTACTCTTCTATAATCCACAGATTAAAGCTTAAGAAAATATATAATCAAAGTCTACCCGTAAAGAAAACCTAATAGCCTATTTATACTAGAAAGATAACCCCTACGAAAAGAAACCTAAACTAAATACGGAAAAAACTAAAACATCCCTATTTTGTAGGAGATTCCTAGATTAAAAGCATTCCTAAAGAAACATAAAATGCCCCTGCATCAATCACCCCAGTTTGAAAGATTTCTCGGCTCCGGACGAGAACGTCTTAATAAAATCTAGTACATATCGCCTCGAGCACTTGCCACGGTCAAAAACAAAACTCGTAGCCTTAGAGATCGTATAAGGCAACAAACAAGAAATGCTCAACTTCATTGCATGATATGATGTCCTCGCTGCCTTCCCGCGATCAAACAAAAATCTCAAACGTTCACTTCTAGTACTGAACTTAGTTACATGAATATCAAGCATGGATTCTGTCCTCCCATCTTTAGAATATGAACATACCAAACTCTGATCATCATCTTCTGTTTTGAGACCAGTGATCACTATCTTCTGTTTTGTCGGCACATTCTCTTCATGGTCTTCATTCTCACTCTTGTGCAACATAAGCCAATGAACACACTGACTCAAAAACAATTCAGCTAGAAACATCACGAAAATGAGTACCAACATCATCTCCCGTGCACCAGATGTATGTTTTGATTTTTTTACGATCAAACACGGCAATCACGCCAGGATCGAGCAACATCCCGACTTGATCCCCATCTCCAGATTCATCGAATATTAAACTCTGCCAAGCAAGCAACCAAATTCTCCTTTCTTTTCCTTGTAATTTCTGACCCAACTGTTTAGTATTTGTTGTCCTTATGGACTGCAAATTACTCATGCCAGCAGTTGCATTAAGAACAACCACCAGAGTCAGCTTATCATCATATGGTGTCTGTTTTGATTTGCCACAATCAAAAACAAATTCCATAACTTGAACTCCACCTTGTAGTTCCTTACACCTTTGAATAGTATAAGGTGTATCTAAGCACTGCCCACTGTTCTTGTTGAATGTTTCATATGAAACAGATAAATGACTTAGCTCGGTAATCACTAAGCGCTCTTTCGCATTTGATTCTTCCTGAATAACATCCATAGTTAAGGCTGCAGTCAGAACCACAATCCAAAAGGTGACAATACCCTCGAGATAATAAACAGTAACCTAGACCATTGTTTGGCATACAACGAGGTTGTTAAAATATGCTCTTGCGTTGACTGCATAAGGCTATACTTTCCTTTGGCACTGCCCGACAAATCTATAACCATAGGATACGTACCCAAGCTTGTCTGGTCCTCCTTTACAGATGTCGAACGACTGACCATCCTCTTCATCTTTCGTTCAGCCAATATGTTCTTTACATGGTCATCAGTTGTGGTCTTGTGCGACGGGAAACTATGAGCAAACATCTTCATATAGAATTTAGAATTGGATCGACGGGAAACTATGAGCAAACATATTGTGCGACGGGAAACTGATGAAGCACACACAAAACGAAGCAAACTCTCAAGAGTTTCTGATCCATAAGTGTTTTGAATTGGATCGACGACTCTTTCAATGAGTTTGACACCTAAGTCCTTGCACCCTGTAAGAAAATTACTCGTCAAGAATTTATGTTGTCCAGTGTCAACATAAAGCCCAACTTCTGTAACAATGTTACATTCAAGTGCCAACGGAATTTGATTAACTTTTTCTGCAATTATCCTTCCTATACCACCTATTGGTGTAGGGCATTCCACAAAAACTTCTTCGACTTCTAATATCGCTATTGGTATAAGATTTGCTAGAATAGTACATGACACTTCCCAATTTTCCTGATAGCTTTTCAGCTATAGCTTCTCTCCCCGTATTTGAGAGGATTCGCCCACGAATTCTCTTGAGATAATGTTCTCCACAAGTTTCTTTGTGACAATACTCTTCCTCGGCTTATATAAACGTGATCTCATATTAAGGTCATCAATAGTACATAGAGGTTGTACTGTGTACAAAGCTTGAGAACTCAAACGAAGATCGTCGATTTGTATGTATAACTTGATTCTAAAAACCTGGATGAGTTTGGTTAACCGGAATACTTACAATGCTTGTGTCTTCGTCGATAAGAGTATCAACATGACCGGTGTGAACAAAACTTCCTCTTCAACTTCTGGACTGTCTTCTTGGATAAAAGGAACAATACCAGCAGAAGTAAACGCAATTTTTTCTTCAACTTCTGGGTAACTATCGCAGTCGTAGACTGGTGGTAAGTCCCAATCAACCACGACTTTGTCAGCACTCTCAAATTTATCATATGTTGGCCCTCCGCTGACAAACTCTTCATATTTCAGCTCTTCACTGACATATTCATCACTATTAGCCTCAATGAAGTGAACTTGTTCCTTGTGCACTCTACTTGTAATCCAAGCAGCTGTTTTTGATGTGTTGGTCGCCTTTGTGCTCTTACTAAGGTCACGTTGGCGCAACTGAAACTTTTTATGCATCATCACCATGTAATCTGATGACAGAAATTGTTTGCGCAACTTCTGTTTCATGTGATTCCAGTGTTGATTTTCGCTTTGCCTTGCCTATTACGCCTTTCTCGTAGTTTTGTCCACCAATATAGTGCTGACCCCTTCAACTTTAACTTGACAAACTTCACTTTACAAGCTTCGGTCATAGGGTGCCATTCGAAAAATTTCTCTATGCTGGCCTCCCAATCTAGGAAATCTTCAGCATGTAATCTTCCAGCCATATCATCTACTTCAACTTTCACCCGTCTAGTGTTCAAGTCAAGGGTTCTGATACTTCGTTCCCTTAACCAACCATCATGTGATTCATGAACAACACGGTTATGAAAAATATTTTCATTAAGCGCATGTTTATCATCCTCTGATCCTCCTTCCGGTGAATACAAAGGGGTGCGTTGTGAGAATACTGGATTCTCATGAACAACATAACGACGATTCTCATCGACCTTTGTGTGTTCATCTTCTTCAGAAACTCCTTCCGGGGAATCTAAAGGCTTGCGTCGGCTCTCCGGTATCTCCATTCGAGCTTTCGCACGTCCCTGTCGCAACTTCTGTCGCAACATGTCCTCAATCAAGGTTCTTGACTAGTAGAATCTATGTATAACCTCTACCACCACCTCTATCTCTACCTACCATTGTAGAAACTAGGGTTTGCTGGTGTGTTTTGTTTCTAGCGCCAATTAATGCAGTTCTAGGAACTAAAACAGAAAATTAGGGCAAATAGAACAAAGATCATTGAATTGAACATAGGATTGATAACAATAAGAACGTAGATAATTGAGTCTAGGTTAAAAACCCATTACTCTTCTATAATCCACAGATTAAAGCTTAAGAAAATATATAATCAAAGTCTACCCGTAAAGAAAACCTAATAGCCTATTTATACTAGAAAGATAACCCCTACGAAAAGAAACCTAAACTAAATACGAAAACAACTAAAAACATCCCTATTTTATAGGACATTCCTAGATTAAAAGCATTCCTAAAGAAACATAAAATGCCCCTGCATCAAGCAGTCAGGTGGCCTTTATAGGGATGGTTCACAGGTGGCCAACAATGTATACTCCAAGAACTAAGTTAATTTTCACACGGACAACAAGAATTCGCTGTATGTTCTAATTGGAATTATATATGTTAAAAGTAAAAACAATGTCTAAATTAACAAAACATCAGTGTACCCCCATCCGTTGCAGCTTGCCCCCATCCTATGAGAATGGTAGAGACAAAAGTTGCGACAACTTATCTGCAGTTGAAATTGTCTTCCCAACAATAAAGAAAGAAAACAAAAAAAGATACACTATTCCCACCACAAAAGTAAAAGTTAATAACTACGAAATAGCGTGAGCACCACTAAATGAGCAATGACTTGTTACCGTGTTTGATCCCCGTGAATCCTATTCAGCAAGTCTAGCAAATACGAAGCACTCCATAGCCTCATCCCAATAGAGTCCGACAGTGTTTCCCACCTCCAAGTTGTTGCGCTGAACAAACCGTGCTTGCCAGTGAGCTTTGTTGAACACAATGTAACGTCTAATTCTCTCAACTGTCATAAAAATAGGTAGCACAGGAGTGTGCTGCAGATCTCTTACATTAATTTCAAGCTGATTGATGTTGGGATCCCTCATATGAACAGGACAGTAATCTTGATGAATCCAAAACGTTTCCTCGATATCAATTCTTCTTAGTTCTCTCACAATTTCCCAGCCCAAAAAATAAGGACCATTTGGGGCTAGGGGTGGTACTGGTACTGGGTCATTAAGAAGATTAAGTGCGTGCACAATTGAGATACGAAGAAATGGGACTTGAATATGACTCGATACATAAACCCTGTCACCTGCACTTAACCGATTAGGATTGGAGAAATTGGTTAAAAACCAATTCTCAGGATCATTACCAGCGACGGATCTAGGAATTTATGTTTGGGTGGGCTAATTTTTTTTTCGAACTCTCAACTTAATTTGTCTCAACTGCAAGAATGACAACTGCGGTAATATACTTAAAGCTGAGTACGGGTATGACACACGATCTCTTTTCCTTGGAGCATAAAGCTTCGAATCAAATTTTTTCACCTTGTAACTAACATTAGGGATGAATAATTTGTGTATCGAAAATAATAATTCTAATTTATTTAGCGGCCGAAGGCCACCCAATTTTTTTCTAGTTTTAAAGGTTGTTATAGGGATGCAAAAATATTTGGAGTTTGTACATATACGCATAATAAGTCATGACATATTGTATTTTTGTCTCATGAATACACTGCATTTTTAGATTATACATAAATATACATAAAATTGTAGTCACTTCATAGAAGAAAAATGAATTTTTGGACAAACACTTGCTTTTTTTTTTTTTTAAAGGTGGACAAATGCTTGCTTAGTTAAGGACAAGACACCCCCATTTGACACACGGTTTTATTTTATCAAACTGACACGTAACAGGTGAGCCCTTTCAATACCTGATTTTAAGAAACATCATGAATACTTGTTTTTCCCTATAGCCTTTGAACGGTTGAGATGCTATTCAAAATTAATCCATGCGGACGTGGTTCCAAAATCTTTTGATTTCTTCCACGCGAATCATTCTTAACAAATAATGGGCTAATTAAAATTTACACCTGGGCTAAATTTTACAAATGTTAAAAATTACACTAACAAAACATCTTTTTAGAAATTTTGGGGTGGGCTTCAGCTTGGGTAAGCCACCCCCTAATACCGTCCCTGATCATTACTCTTATTTCCCAAAACATATGTATCTTCAATCCTCCTCAAACCCATCATGAAATCCGTAAAATTATTCAAATCATCACTTCTAAAATTATAAACCCTAACCTCAAGATTATCTACTTCAAGCCATCGTGGATATACAAATTCATTTGCTGAAAAATGAATACCTGAATCTAAGTCTTGTTGAGTCAAAACTTTCATTACCTCAATTATTCCACCATCCAAACCCTCCATTTCATCATCTTCATCATCAGCTTCCTCCATATCATCATCTGAATTTTTTTCCTCTGTTGTATCTTCTTCTTCAATAATTTCTTCGCCGTCGATCGGTTCTTCTGGCTCTACATCATCAGAATCATTTGAAACTTGAATTAGTTGTTGCAGCCTCTCAATTCTAGCTAGAAGCAATGGCCTTAGAGGTGCAGGCATTGCATCTAAACCATATCAAGTCATCCTATATCCTTAGTCATCCTATATCCTTAGTCATCCTATATCCTTAACAAGACGCGGTTGTTGCTTTCCCATGCAGCAAATTACTGCTTGTTAAATGTTTTGTGCTAACTGGGAAAGCTTTACCCACATCTTCAAGATTAGGAGCACACAATCCGGAAATTGATCAAAAATGCCAGTTATGCAACACTCGGACCCAAGAAACCGTAAAACACCTTTTTGTATCTTGCCCATTTACAAGAGCTATTTGGTTTAGCTACTCCTTGGGTCATTTGATTATTTCAGATAACACAGACTCAATCACAACATGGGTTAAAAAGTGGATCACAAATCCTGATATGGATAATTTGAAGGGGAAAATAGCTACCATATCATGGTTCATTTGGAAGTACAGATGCTCGGTGGTTTTTGAAAAGATAATCCCAAATCCAAGGCAGTTAATTGATCAAATTAACAATTTCTTGCAGTCCATCCCTCAAAATCATAAAATAAAAGAGTTGGATAATAACCAGTTAACGATCATCAATTCCAAGTGGTCAAACATAGAATCCGATTGGATAATATTTATAGATGCTTCTTACAAGGAAGAAGACTTTTCAATGGGATACGCCCACATAGTCTATTCAGTATACTTTCAGTCCTTTATGCATGTCTCGGCGGGTTCAGAAACAGCCACTTCAGCTTTTCATGCGGAAGCTCAAGCTTTACAAAAAGCACTCAAATGGCTAAAAGAAAATGTTCTCTCCAGAGTTACACTAATAACAGATTGTAGAGTTTTGGAAGACTGCATTAACAAGGACAACACAAGTCCTTTCTGGACAGCTGAAAACACCGTTCAAGCAATAAAGACATCTTTAAGAGAACTTCCTCAGGCCCAGGTAATGTACACAAACCGAAAATTCAATTTGGCAGCGGACACAGTGGCAAAAGAAGCAAGGATAAAGAGCCTTCAACATTTATCAACGAAGATTCAACAAAGAATTAAGGTTTCTAGTACTATATCTAATGTGTTCGATAAAAATGACATTGTAAACCTCATGTATTATATTTGCTAGTTAATATAATTCGTCTTTACATCAAAAAAAAAAATGTTTTGCGCTAGTTAGGAATGTACATCAAGAAAAAATAGTTCACTCCCATCCTTTGGTAGAAAAATTTGTAAAGCAAAAAAAAAAAAAAATCGCCAAATATTTTGATGTAGATTTTTTTTTAAATTGTTGTCACATTGTTTACATGAGGTTGTTCTTTTTACTCACCATTGTTTTATAATAAAATTATATATCCATCTGAAACTAATCACATGAGCATTTTATAGTCGCAAAACGCCATATATGGTTTTTGAAGGTTAAGTAAACTTATCTAACAACATGACATAAATATGAATATTAATTAATAGGATTTAAGCCAACAATAACCTAGAGATGAAACTAGTAATATTGGGTAGACCTTGAAAACTACTTGAACATGTTAATCGGATACCAGGCAAAGAAAAAAAACAACGAGAAGGGCAAAATATCTATTTTGCAACAAATACTATTAAGGCAACCAAGAATGTTCTCAGGGCACCTCTACCTCAAGGAATATGTTTTGGTTACCCATATCTAGTGTATGACTGCCTTAACTAAACTGGTTAACAAAACCAAAATCGAATAAAGATACTTTCATTTATTTTTCTTCTATTTTCTTCTTCCATGTTCTTCTTTCTGCAAGTGATTGTGAGATGAGATTGAGAATTAATTTGAGAGAACCTGGCAATGAAGATGTATAGAATATGAAAGAGATGAGGTTGTTATGAATTACGAAGGAGAAGAATTAGAGATTATTAAGGTTCTGTGATATATTAGAAAGAATTGAACTAGGGTTTCAGAGTAATTTTGAGTTTGAATGGAATTAATAGTTATTTGAGTTTCCGACAGATGAGGAACAAAAGGTTTATTGTTTAAGTGAGGTTGAGAAGTTGTTTTGATGGTGAATCATAAAATTAGGGTTACGTGGGAATTCAGAGCATATTCAGAGGAAAAAATTGATGGTGATGAAGATTATGAGATTGAGAGGAGAAATAGAATCAAGACTAATTGATGGAAGTGGTACTGACTCTTATGTTGGTTCAAATTCAGAAAATTGAGGGAAAAGGGGAGAAGTTTATATGGGAACAAGAATTTGTATTTGAGGTAACTCTTCCTTGCTCAATTCAAGTTGTTATATCTATTGATGTATTAATATCTATGGGACTTTGTATTGTTAGGTTATTTTTTATTTGAAATCTTATCTATGAATCCATAACAAAAAAATAATAATTAGGATTTGAGTTCTGAGTTAAACCAGTGATGTTGTGTCTAGTGTAGAAGAGTTAGAATTAGAAATGATTGAATAAATTATTGTTGAAGTTGAGATAGTGCCCGAAGCAAGATATGTTGGGTATGTAAATGGATGTTTGTTGTTTGGTCTAAAATTGAGAAGAACTGAAGCTTAAGTTGTTGCAGTTACAAAAACAGAAAATATAATGAAATATATATACTGGTGATAATAGATTATGTACGTACATGATAGGATTTAAAACCTATATAAATCTAATTGCAATTGCACGTCTACAATGTAGAAGCGGCAAATATGGGTCGAACCCATAGGGAGCGTGGACAATACTATAACCAATATTGTCAATCTCGGCCGATATTATCGGTTTCGACACTTGAACAAGACAAAATCCAATACATCAGTGATACGAAATATGACCGATATTTCGGACGATGTACACCAATACGGCCGGTATATCGCTAATATTACTAGTTTAGAACCGAAATTGTATCGATATTGCATATGTGTGAATAATATTTGTCATAAAAATTATAGGTATAATTGGAACCGATATTTGCACTGATATTTCAACTATAATCTCCCCAATACAAAGTTATACCAGTGTATCAGTCACGCCCGAGATAAACCAATATCCGATATTAACTACATTGACTGTAACCAATATGGATTTTATATTTTTAAGAGAATGCAATTAAATTAAACTACTACATTACAAATAATGAGAAATAATCAGTAACCATGGTTTATAGTATCCACCACTTTTTCTATTTAATTGTTAAAATAAACATAACTCTGGAATATTTATTTATTATCCTATTTATCGACATCACATATTATATGCATTAGAGTCACAAATATCACAGGTATACCCTAAGTGTTAGAGCATTGCTCGGTCGAACTCACAAGTGTTGCTATATCAAGCTTGCTGTCAAATTTAGTTGTCAAAACTATATCTTGATTTCTAGTCTACAATTATCTAAGTCTCGTTCTAGGATAGTAAAGATGAGAAACGAACCAGTCATCATTTGCGTTCTACCGTTTGAAGGCGAAGATAACCCGAAGCTTTTGGAAAACTTCATCAACAAAAGGTAAGTGAAGATCTCCGAACCACCTATTTCTCAAGTTCCACTTTCAGTTCAACCACACGATTCACTTTTCTATCTTGAGACGATTGTCGCATAACTAATTAGACTGGCTTGCATAGACAAGAATTTCGAGTCGAGAACTAATTATTTAGTTTACGAATTTCTCGAAATATAATGACTAAGATTAATGAACATGTGTTCATGCTTGATCAAATTTGGTGGAAAACAATTTATTGTTCTAACAAAACCATGATTCAAGTTTATCATTCCAAAATAGCCTGGAACAATGATATGCGTCATTTATGTTATTCATGAATGTTTCAAATCGATTTAGAGAAATATAGAACTACTATATTCGGAATACAAGACAGTGTTATCAGTCTTACAAACTAAGAAAATTGTTATATCTCTGAAGCCATATTACATGTATTCTTACACGTAGCAGAGTAGCTATATATCGACTTTCATATTTGTGTGATATGCATACTCATATGTAGATCATGGGAAAATATGTTTGTTTAAATGATCCCACTAGGTATATATATTCGTATACAAATCATTGTAGAACTTTGGTAAGGGGACTAGATTAAAATAATCAAACCGGTATGCGAGGCAAAATAATTATATGTTCTAGAACCAGTTTAATACCCAAACCGGTATGCAAACTGAATGATCTGTGAACTCCTGAACCAAAGTTTGCAAAGGTCCAAAGTTTGCAAACCGGTACGTGAACTGAAAAGTTCTGTAAGAGTCTGGAACTCGGTAATTACATAACTGTGCAGACCGTTTTATGAACTAAGTAGTTCTGTAAACTCTAGAACTCGGTTATTGCATATAAGTTTGCAAAACGGTCCACGTACTGTGACTCAAATGATTCACAAACAATTCAAGTGCTTGTACTTTGTACATTTACAAACTATGTCGATTATGATTCAATTGCGATTAAATTATTTCCTTGAAGTAATTTTCATTTGATCAATTCTCTAATTAACACTAGACTCATTTGATCACATAATTGTGATTCAATATTAATTTCTTGTGAACATGAAAATGAGTGTTAAGATTTTAAGTTCAAATCGCCTACTTTCGGCTAACCATGTTGAACATAGTCTTTATACACGGTTCAGTTACGGTTTACCTAACCATAGTGTATATCTTGTGTTAGAGCATTGCTCGGTTGAAACCACTAGCGTTGGTATGTCAAGTTACTTGTCAATTTTAGTTGCCAAAATGCATTCTTGATTTAGCATACTAAAGATAGTTTCGAGACTAGATTAAGTCTAAGAAATTGAATCAAGCTATCCTTAAAGGGTGAAGATTGAAGACTACAAGAAGACATCAACAAGTACTTCATCAACAAAGGTATGTTATTGATTTCATTTGGATTCTTGTTCAATTCTACCTTTCTAATCTATCAAGATAAATGCTCACTCTATAGAACAATTACTATGACGGTAAATGTACATTTATGTATATATACTTGAGGTTATTTGATTCATGACTTTGGTGACAATAACTTTTATCCCTATATAGGATCTCATGTTATAGTGAATGAGCTTACGAATTCAACGAGCCAAGAATCACTCGATTCCGAGTTATAACGATGAAGTTATGAGTGATTTATTAAAGTAACAATTATAAGTGTTGCTGTAATTGTTACAGTTCGTTAGTAGGAAACATTCCATGGACTGCTTGTAATGGTTCACGGACTTGGGCCCAATTACGTGACTAAAAGGCATTTTTGGTCAAGTTGGTGATGTTTTCCTTATCTAGGCAAGATGGCTATTAATCCAAACATATTTGATTACCATATTAAAGTGTTTCTGATACCTTTAAATTCCTGCCTAGGTTAATATGTGATTTATTCACATAAATACAATATTTTCTAATTAATTATTTATTTAATTATTTTGGCAAGAGTTGTAACTTAGGAAAGACTCCCAAAATTAGGAGAGTGTTGAAAAAGGAAAATAGCTTTGTTTAGTTTTCAAGCTATGTTTCACTATAAATAAGGGTTAAGTAAGTGCTACACGTTTTTCATACCCTTTGGAAAATTGGTGTAAGCTCATAAGGTTGTTTTCCATGTCTTCTGTTCTTCGTGAACAAGAGTGAGATAAAAGTCTTTGTATTGGGGATCACAAAGCCGAGTTGGATTAATCTTCGTGATTGATTATACAACTTGTAATCTAGGTTTTTCACCTCTTGTCTATTCTAAGGTTTTCTCTTCTGATATAAAACCATTCAAGAGTTGTTGATCATAAACCCTAGGTTTTGATAGATTTCAGTTTGCGATCGTATACCAACACTTGTTAGTCGAAATCGGAAGCTAGAAAGAAAACTTCGATTAAGGCATCTCGTAAAAATCCTTAAGAAGTTTTAAACAAGATATCTCTAGATTTATTCTAGTTGTTCTTGTTGTAGAATAATTAGGTTTCTCTTCCTTTATTGAAGAGTATAATAATCCATATTCTACAAGTTTGTTTTGATATTACTTTTACCTAGTAATTGTTTTTTTCAAAATAAACTCAAGATTTTCAAAACCTTGATTCACATCTAAAGGGAAATCAAACCGGTGCTTTGTACAAACAAAATATCGAATAGTATCAATCGTGTTGTTGTATCTTCTAAAGAGAGCCTTGGGTTCTGCTAGAAGATTAACGATAAGAATTCCTAAAGACAATCGGTTTTGTGCTAGGAGTTCTATTTGTCTTTGAAGAAGTTATTACATCTAGTTCGAATAGGTAGTAGGAAATTGGTGTAATAGCTTATGATCAGTGTGTGTTTATTCTGGAATAGGTCCCGGGGTTTTTCTGCATTTGCGGTTTCCTCGTTAACAAAATTTCTGGTTTCTGTGTTATTTCTTTTCCGTATTATATTTTATATAATTGAAATAATACAGGTTGTACGTTAATCAATCATAGTTGTTAAATCCGACCTTGTTTGTTGGATAAGACTTGATTGATCTTGAACACTTGATTTTGTTATTTTCACATTGTTAGACTAGTCCGGACTAACCATGTTTCAAATGGACACCGTGTTGAAATATTCCTTTAGTGATTGTTGCTTAAAAAGGTTTATACACGGTGGATATTGAATAGGTTGTGATTAACACAAAATATTTTGGTTCAAGAACTTCACACTAAAATCAGGTTTACGGACTTGCTTCTGTTTAACCATTGATTGTGTTGAGTAAGAGATAAACTCTTTAGTATTATTCTTTGATTGATTTTTTCCTCTCGGAATATTATTAAGGTTTAGTCCATACAGATTGCTAAGCAAAATATTGGGTGTAGTTGTTAGACCACCGCTTTTTCAATTGGTATCAGAGTAGGCAAACACGCTAAGACCTTATGTTTTAAGCAATATGATTGTTATGGACAGAAGTGCTATATCTATAAACGTACCGCAGTCTTCGATGGCACGAACTATTTATGGTGGAAAATTGTTATGCGGTCTTTTATTCAAGCGCGAGATATTCAATCATGGGTTCGTATTGTTAATGGCTATAATCCTCCATTAGTTACAGTAGACGGTGTAACTGTTGCAAAGGATATTGGTGAATATTGTGATCTTGAGATTCTTGGGTTTCAAAGCAAAATTCTGAAGGATTAAATGCTATCATCCATGCCATTACCCCAGATCTTTAGCACCACATTACTACGTGTAATAAGTCTAAAGATGCTTGGGATATCCTAGAAACCGTATTCGAAGGGAATGCCGCAGAAAAAGAAGCAAGGCTCCAAAATCTAGCTTCTGACTGGGAAAACCTTCGCATGTCTGATGATGAAACCTTTGATGAGTTTAACCAAAGACTTTCTCAAATAGTTAACTCCTCATATTCATTAGGAAGAACTATTCCGGAGAAAGTTATTTTGTGCGAAATTCTCAGGTCTCTACCATCAAGATACGAGTCTAAGAAACATGTCATTGAAGAAGCAAACGATCTTTCTACACTCTCCAGAAATACTCTTGTTGGAAAGTTAAATATCTTTGATAATGAACACGCATCTAGAAAATAGGTGATTTCTCTTAAAGCTGCAAACAATTCTGAATCCTCTAAGGATAAATCTGGTTCGCCAGATACTAAGGATGTTACTCCACAACAATTTAGAAAATTCTTGAGAGACAGGAAAAAAAGTTTTTCTAAAGGTGCAACATCTCCTAATGATGATGTACAATGCTAGAACTGTTGTGGTTTTGGGCACTTGTCTTCAGTATGCCCTAGATGGAGCCGTAGACAATCGGCATATGCAGCAGCTTTGCCTACTCTTGATGATGGACCTGAATATTATAATCCCCAAGAGTACGCAGGCGAGATTGCATTTGCTTCTGGAAAAATTCTTTCGGATACTGATTATGATTCTGACGAAGAAGTGTTCCATGTGGATCCAGTCGCTAATAATCTTCTTAAGGAATGTCATAAAAAACTCTCGGAAGCTGAATGCACCATTTTCAGTGAGAAAGTTAAATATCACAGACTTCGTAGTCAGAATAAAGACTTGCAAGACCAACTTGATTCTAGTGGTGCAAGAGATTATCTCAACGAAATACGAAACCTTAAAGAAGAAAATGCCTAGGTCGAGATCGGGAAATTATTCTTCAAGCAAAGCTAGATAACTTGGAGACATTGAGATGAACTTGTTATTTGATTCGGAACGAGAAGATCTCAAAGTTCAATATGAATCATCTAAGAATGATCTAGTTATTGCGCTTGAAAAGGTCAAAAGGTTGGAAGAAGAAAACTCGAGCTTAAAAGAAAGTTTGTCTAGAAATAGCAAATTCCGTAAAAATTAACCTCGATATTGGGAGCATGTAGAATTCATCGTGATACACGAGGATTGGGCTATGAAGGAATAAACGCTCCTGGTATTTGCAAAGAGGTAAAATTTGTCAAAGCTAAAGATTCTTCTAAACCAAAACCTTCCACGGTTGACAAAAGTGAAGTATCTCTACCAACTGACGATGACGAAAAGAAGAAATTCTGTCAAGCTCCAAAGCAAGCACATACACATTTAGGTAACACTAAACATAACTTTTTCCATTCTACTAAACATTGTTTTTATTGTGGAAACCCAGGTCACTTGCAAAGGAATTGCAGATATCTTAAACGAGATAAAACCAGATCTGATTCTGTTAAGATGATAAGATCTGATGTTCCAAACTGAGAAAAACTGAGTCTCATAATATCAGTTCTTCTAGTATTCCCTCCAAGAAATTTCATAATTATATTGGGGAGAAAAATAAATACGTTGCTCCAAAAGCTTCTCAGAAATGGGTACCAAAGAAGATCAATAACGCAACGAGTACTTTTAAGAAAGATCTCCCCGGCAAGAGTTCTACAAGGGATAACATCTTAAAAAGGTATGGAACAGTTATTGAAAGTTTCAAGGAAGTTGTTAAATTCCTAGAGTCCATGCATGATTTTGTTTCGAATACCTGTGGTGAGCAAGATTTTGTTCACCTCAACACAACCTGATTGTGTTGGAAGTGCATCCTCACCAAGAAGCCCTAGTAAATGCGGTGAGGATTGCAAAAGAATTGGGCGCACATATTGTGTTTGGTAATTTTTTGAATATGTGAAACAATTTATTGTTTCAAGCTGAGTCTTACTCGCTTACATATTTCCCGAAGAACAACCTAGTATTATCAATCACCTCACAATAATCTTAATCGACGCAGCGAAAAAAGATATTGCGGAATCACAAACGATGAGACAAAGTGTTTGTGATTTCTTTTCTATCTTGCCTATCGGAGATATAAATCTCAAGCCAATTATTCCAATTGTACTGCATTTACGATATAAACATCAAGATCGATCACACAACTACAAGAAAAATAGTATCGGTCCTGCCGTAATCCCAATGAAGTCTTTAAGTCGTTAACCTGGTTTAGAGAAGAAAACCCAAGGTTAAAGGAGAATCGACTCTAGCTTATGCAATTAGTATCACACGTAAGGTATGGGGATTAGGTTTCCCAGTTGCTAGAGTTCTCCCTTATATAGTCTTTCAAATCGTGGTTTGCAATCAATGTTAGCTTGGTAACAAAGCATTCAATATTCACCGTTATATGAAAACTGATTAGATTCAAGCTAATATTTCTCAACCGTTGGATCGAAAACTTAGCTTGTTACACACAAATAAAATGTTCAATTTTGGGTTTATGAACCGTACCCAAACATTAACATTTGTTGGTTCAACAATAGTCAACCAAATGGTTAGCCATATGATCACTCTCATATCAACCATATTCTTCTTCACCATAACTAGTTCAAATGACTCAAATGAACTAGTTATAGAGTTATTCAAGTGCTTAGATCTTATGTAACTACACAAGACACAATCGAAGCAAAAACGGTTTGATTCACTCGAATCGGTTCATGAACTTTATATCCACGGTTTGCAAAAGCATTCCTTAGTTTAAATAAACATTAGTTCAAGAGCAACTTAGGTTTTAGATATAACCTACTTAAGTTCGCGGACTTAAGCTCATGGAAGGAGTACACAAACTCCAGCAGAAATTCTCGGGTGAGAACTTCCGCCAGTTCGCGGACTTGGCTTGCACCACTTCCATTTTTATTGATCAACAAAGTTCGCAAACTTTGGTTCAAGGAATAAGGACTTATACATATATGTGTTTTCACAATAATGCTTATATCCTACCAATGGTTATGTAATCTAAACTCTCATTTCAATCATTGAAATATTCTCAAAGAATGTTATATAGTCGTTATTCACAGACCATTTTTCACGTCGAGCAATTTCCAAAGTGATTGAAACATAACATGACTTTCGTCACTAGGTAAAGATGAATTCGGTTAAAGCGAAAGCTTACCAACATATATTTCGAGAAATAGATAGGCGAGTGTATAATGAAAGTCTATACGTCTAAACGACTTTTGTCTCAAGAGTATGAGATAGGGTAAATAGACTTTTGAGTGACAGATAAGTTCAAGTCTCCACATACCTTTTAGTCGATGAAGATCCACCTTCCTCGAGTAGTCCTTCGTCTTGTATGATGATTGCCATGGAGTTCTTGAGCTCAACTACACTTTCTATCCTAGTCCGAGATCTTTAGCTACATAGGCTAGAAATCAAGACTTATAGTTTTGATCATTAACATTGACAAACATGCTATAGATAGCAACGCATGCGAGTTCGACCGAGCAATGCTCTAACAATCTCCCCTTTTGTCAATTTTAGTGGCAAAACTATGAATACATATGGAATACAAAAAATAAGTAAATTAAATTTTGTATCTCCTATTCCACATGTCTAATCTTCAACATTACTCGAAATCTTCGTCACTTCCAAGTACTCCAATGATCCCAAAGGTTGTAAGTTTAGCATCATCGTTGTTGAAAATCCGTAGCTATAACAATAAGAAAACAAGAGTTCTCAATCATTGTTATACAGTGTCATGGTATCATTACACAGCGACAAAGTCCAATTGTATCACAACTTCAACAACAATACTATGGTGATATGTATCACCCCCCCTTATTCAATACTCCATCTCACATGGAAACCACCCCCCTTTACATAATGATCCGAAAATCATATGTATTTGTAGTGTGAACTACATATTAATTCTCCCTCTTTTTGTCAATAAAATTGGCAAAGGTACAAGAACGGGATCCTAATGAAATTTCCGTAAGAGACATTTCATGACCAAAAGAAAGAAACACACATCATCTTATTTAGATGCAATCGTAAAGCCGAAGCTAAATGCATTCATCAAGGAGTTTAAAGATACAAGATAACCCCTATAATATTCCACAGCCGCACTCCCCACAAAGATATGACAATTAAGCGCAAGTTCAAAAAGAACTCTCCCCCACAATATGTCATTCCCGAAAGAACAACAAGAGCGACCTTAATTTCGAAGGAAAATAAGGATTTCTTTGGACATAACAAATCACATACAAGTATGAATTTGAATCCAAAATACTTAATTAAATTAACCACAAGAGAACCCATGATTAATTTAATCGAAATACACAATCAAACTAATCACAAAGAATAATCAATTTAATTGGCCATACTCACATAAGAGAATCTATGGAGCAATGACTAAGTTAATCATGAAAATAATCAACCCAATCAAAAGCGCTCAAACATAAGAAAACTTACGGAGTCATAACTAAATAACCAAACAAGATGATTAATTTAGTTCAATATGCTCGACATAAAGTACCTTATGGAACTACAACAAAGCTAACCATGAAAATAATCAACTTGATTGTTTTAGTGCTCAACATAAGACACATTACGGAGCCTCACAGTAATACAAAAAAAAAATGGATCAGGGAAGATCAATTACTGCGGAATACACAAGGATTCATTCTATTTTCCATCACCATTTGCATAACGACATACAATAGACATAATCCTTGTAAACAAAAGATTTTAACCTATCTTCCATCAAAAATTGACAATATAGGCTTAACTTTTGTATTTGTCAAAAGTCCATTCATTCTTTTATCAATACATGCATATCGACATACGAAAGACTTTACTTTTGACAAGGTATGGGACAATAACAGTTCACGGATGCAAACACACATATCCCATAACAATTGCAATATATAAAACCATAAAGATTAATACTGCAAAAATCATCTTCCAAACAATTTTAGAATTTAAATAAATAAATCTAAAACATTGCAAGATGAAAACGTTTGGCAATAGCTATGTGTAAACACAATAATTGATATTCTAAACTCTAGTGATCCTTCTCAAAAACAAGAAAAATTTCTCATAAGAAGTTTCCTAGGCATCAAGACAAACTCGTAATGCACATATAAGATGATTTGTCCTTATAGGGTAGAATCAATCTTTTTCTCCCGGATTTACACCAAGAATAGCTACCAAAGGCGTATAAAAAGATTTTCTTGACAAATAAGAATATACAAAGTCCTTAGCGACCATGCAACATAGTTCACAAAAAATGATTGTGAACATTCAAGAATTCCATAGTAATGCGTACTACAGCCCATTCTTGAACTCCCTTCTTTGATATTCACCAACAATATTCTTGTAAAAGCTACAAATTAGCTTAGAAGAGTAGTACTCCAAGAATCCAAGTGCCCAATCCCAAGAGAAATGGAATAAGTGACGAAATAGAGCAAAACACTCAAAAACAAGAGACAGGACAAATACCAATCTTAACTCATCCAAATTCAAGGTTTCTCATCTCCATTTTGAATAGAATTCAAAGAGGAAGAGAATGCAAAAAGAATGAGGTCAATCCGAGTTCGGACGAAGAAGATACAGCCAAAACAAGTATACCGATTATCGACGTCTACAGGCAAATATGCATACGGGTTTGCAAACGAATTTTCAAGTCCGCGAACTTAAACCCCTGGATTTTGATTTTAAATGATGTTATACATACCTGGTAGGTGTACCATGAAGTCCAAACATCCCGAACATAATCTGTGTGCCCCAATTCTCGTGCTTCCCTCACCGTATACATAGCAGGGCATTCCTTGGTGAGGATGTACTTACAACACAATCAAGTTGTGTTGGGGTGAACAATGTCTTGCTCACCACAAGTGACCTTTGGATTATCATGAAAGTGATCGCTTTTAGAACCTTTCACATCCAATTCCATTTTTCCATAAAACTTGTTAAGTTCCAAAATCATGGATACCGCCTTATTCATAGTCATGGAATTTTCTGGAAGACATTCCTTTTCGCACTCAAAGCATCATTGAATTTCTTTGGTACCCACTTATGAGTGCGTTTAGGAACAACCCGAACCTTCTTCCCATTACTCTCTTTAAGATTTCTCGGAAGAGAATTGGGTTGACTATTCTTTTGCAAGTTAGTCTTTCTCCAACTGGGAGCATCGGATCTTGTCTTCGTATTTACGAAGTTATCCTTTTGATAACCATTACGATTGTGAAAAAGATTCGTATGACGTTTATAGGAAAAACTAGGAAAATCACAAAGACCGATTCCTTTCCCTAAAGTTTGGACGATTACAACTTTTATAACGTTAAGGGATCGGTCTTAACATATGATCTTGGTTTCACAACTTCTTGTGATGCCCAAACAAGAACATCATGAAGTTTTCATTACTTATACGGAAACGACATCTCCTTTCCGGGTGACCTTTATTTCCGCAATAGTGGCAAACATAAGGAATGTTCTTACCTCGATCCGTGTGTGCTGATTTTGGAGGTTGATATATTTTGCTCTTTTGAACCTTAACCTGCCGGTGAAGGTATTTCACTTTTTCCATCAGTGGAAACCTTTTGTTGAGAAGAATCACTAGCCTTGACAAATTTTACCTCTTTTCTAATTCTTGGAGCATCTATTCCCTTATAGCCCAATCCTCGTGTATCACGATGATTTTTACTTGCTCCTAGCATAGTGGTTAATTTGTTTGAACTAGTATTAAACTTTTTCAAGTCATCTTCCAACATCTTGATTTTATTAAGAGCAGCAGCTAAATCAGCCTCAAGGCGTTTTTCTCGAGCGAGAAAAGCGCTTTCTCTGTCATCGAAACTAATTTGTTGAGAGTTAAACCTTGCTTCAGATTCTGCAAGTTTCTCTTCCAACAAAAAGTACTTTTGAAGAATATTATCACATTCAAGTGACTTCATACGTAGGTTTTCCTCAGAATCCTTGAGGATCGATTCGTTTGAACGATTCGAAACATAAACACATGCGTAACATCTTCTCAATTTCTTGTTTTCTCGACGAGAGAGAGTCAAGAGGAGTGACATGAGAAGTTATCATCTTCTTCTTTTCCAACGAATTCAAAACCTTCACATACTCGGAGACTTCCTCATCAACATCTCTATCAATATCTGAATCACCTTCATCAGAAAGTTCATCCAACTATTATTCTAGGCGTGTTTCCCAGACTTCAACAGGTTTTACATTAAGAGAATGTTTAGATACTGACCTAGATGTGACAGTCCTCTCCGGTGAATCCAAGCTTTGAAAATCATCTGGTAATTTATGAACTGGTACGTTATTAGAGATAGACTCGTCCATAATCAGATCGCTACAAACACAGACTTATAAGGTCTTTAACGTGTTTGCCTGCTCTGATACCAATTGAAAAAGCGGGGGTACAACAACCACACCAATATTTCGCTTAGCAATCTGTATGGAAAAACTCCAATATACCATCTAGAGAATCAACTAGACAAAAGACTCAATCTAGATAAAAAGTATATCAAAGAGTTTATATCTCAATCTCTCGATTTGATCTTTACTCAAGCAAATATAAATGTGCGAGTCTTTATCAAAGAGAGATAACTTGGATGGTACCAAAGACCAATATCCAAGTGTAAATCAATTTAAATCAACAACCTTTTAAAGACCAATATCCAAGTGTAAATCAATTTAAATCAACAACCAAAAGGTTGGATATTCTAATTGATTGAACAATGCACAACCTGTGATATTTCATTTATATAAACAAATATAATGCGGAATAAAAATAACACAGACACCAGAATTTTGTTAACGAGGAAACCGCAAATGCAGAAAAACCCCGGGACCTAGTCCATATTGAACACACACTGTATTAAGCCGCTACAGACTCTAGCCTACTCCAAATTAACTTCGATCTGGGTTGTAGTTGAACCCCAATCAATCTCACACTGATCCAAGGTACAGTTATGCTCATATGCCTATTATCCCAGCAGGATGCTATGTACTTGATTCCCTTAGCTGATCTCACCCACAACTAAGAGTTATCGCGACCCAAAGTCGGAGACTTTAATAAATAAATCTGTATCACAAAGAAAAGTCTACGGTAATAGATAAATCCGTCTCCCACGAATATACCTACGAGTTTTTGTTACGTCTTTTGATAAATCAAGGTGAACATGAACCAATTGATAACCCGGACTTATATTCCCGAAGAACAGCCTAGTATTATCAATCACCTCACAATAATCTTAATCGTCGCAGCGAAAAAAGATATTGTGGAATCACAAACGATGAGACGAAGTGTTTGTGATTTCTTTTCTATCTTGCCTATCGGAGATATAAATCTCAAGCCAATTATTCCAATTGTACTCGTACGATAAAAACAACAAGATCAGATCACACAACTACAAGAAAATTAGTATCATTCTGGCTTCAGAATCCCAATGAAGTCTTTAAGTCGTTAACCTGGTTTAGAGAAGAAAACCCAAGGTTAAAGGAGAATCAACTCTATCTTATGCAACTAGTATCACACGTAAGGTGTAGGGATTAGGTTTCCCAGTTGCTAGAGTTCTCCCTTATATAGTCTTTCAAATCAGGGTTTGCAATCAATGTTAGCTTGGTAACAAAGCATTCATATTCACCGTTAGATGAAAACCTGATTATATTCAAGCTAATATTTCTCAACCGTTGGATCGAAAACTTAGCTTGTTACACACAAATGAAATGTTCAATTTTGGGTTTATGAACCGTACCCAAACATTAACATTTGTTGGTTCAACAATAGTCAACCAAATGGTTAGCCATATGATCACTCTCATATCAACCATATTCTTCTTCACCATAACTAGTTCAGATGACTCAAATGAACTAGTTAGAGAGTTGTTCAATTGCTTAGATCTTATGTAACTACACAAGACACAATCGAAGCAAAAACGGTTTGATTCACTCAAATCGGTTCATGAAATTTATAGCCACGGTTTGCAAAAGCATTCCTTAGTATAAATAAACATTGGTTCAAGAACAACCGGTTTTAGATATAACCTACTCAAGTTCGCGGACTTAAGCTCATGGAAGGAGTACACAAACTCCAGCAAAAATTATCGGGTGAGAAATTCCGCCAGTTCGCGTACTTGGCTTGCGCCACTTCCATTTCTCTTGATCAACAAAGTTCGCAAACTTTGGTTCAAGGAATAAGGACTTATACATATATGTGTTTCCACAACAGTGCTTATATCCTACCAATGGTTATGTAATCTAAACTCTCATTTCAATCATTGAAACATTCTCAGAGAACGTTATATAGCCGTTATTCACAAACCATTTTTCGTCAGAGCAATTTCCAAAGTGATTGAAACATAACATGACTTTTGTCACTAGGTAAAGATGAATTCGGTTAAAGCAAAAGCTTACCAACACATATTTCGAGAAATAGATAGGCGAGTTAAACTCGGCTCGAAATAGCAAATGTGTATAATGAAAGTCTATACGTCTAAACGACTTTTTTCTCAAGAGTAGGAGATAGAGTAAATAGACTTTTTAGTGACAGATAAGTTCAAGTCTCCACATACCTTTTAGTCGATGAAGTTCCACCGGTTCCTCTAGTAGTCCTTCGTCTTGTATGATGATTTCCATGGAGTTCTTCAGCTCAACTACACTTTCTATCCTAGTCCGAGACCTTTAGCTACATAGGCTAGAAATCAGGACTTATAGTTTTGATCACTAACATTGACAAAAATGCTTGAGATAGCAACGCAATCGAGTTTGACCGAGCAATGCTCTAACAGTTTTTATTGTCAACGAATCTTTTTTCATACTCTTATGGTAACCATTCTTGGTGTAAATCCTTGTGGAAAAGGTTATTCTTCCTTCTAAGCATATCAATTCTTGTCTCTACAAGTTTGTATCTTAGAAAAGATTATCACAATACTTGATCTTCATGATTACATATTGTGTATTGTTACCATGAGATAGTTCTATTTCTTTAGTAACACGATCTCATGAGAGACTTTCAATGATTGGTTCTTAGTTTGCATCTCCTTGTGGGGTTTCTAAAATCCAATATATAAATCCTTATCTCTGGAGTAAGGTCACTCTTGTTGTTCTTTCGGGAATGACATTTTATGTGGGAGAGTTCTTAATTGAACTTGTGCTTAATTGCTATATCTTTGAGGGGAGAAGAGGTTGTGGAATATGTAGGGGTTAACTTGTATCTTAATAAACTCCTTGATGAAGTCATTAAGTGTCGACTCTGTGATACATCTAAACTAAAGTTGATATGTTTTCCTTTGGTCAAGAAGTTCCTCTATGAAAATTTCATTAGGATCCCACTAGTTTTCGTACCTTTGCCAATTTATATTGACAAAAAGGGGGAGAATTATTTTGTAGTTCACACTACATATACATATAGTTCTCGGATTATTATGTAAGGGGGAGTGTTTTCCATGTGAGATGGAGTATTGACAAAGGGGGAGTGATACATATCACCGTAGTATTATTGTCAAAGTTGTGATACAATGAAACTTTGATGCTATGTAATAATACTATGATGGATCTTCAACAAGTACAGGATGAACACACGCAGAGTTGAAGAACCAAGGAAATCAAGCATGTAAGATTTTGGAGCTGTAATGCTTTTAACAAGTACAATCCATATGTAAAATGGTTTTGTCACTAAAATTGACAAAGGGGGAGATTGTTGGAGCATTGCTCGGTTGAACCCACTAGCGTTGGTATGTCAAGTTAGTTGTCAATTTTAGTTGCCAAAATGCATTCTTGATTTAGCATACTAAAGATAGTTTTGGACTAAATTAAGTCTAAGAAGTTGAATCGAAGCTATCATTAAAGGTTGAAGATTGAGGACTACAAGAAGACATCAACAAGTACTTCATCAACAAAGGTATGTGAGTGATTTCATTTGGGTTCTTGTTCAATTCTACCTTTCTAATCTATCAAGATAAATGCTCACTCTATGGAACAATTCCTATGACGGTAAATGTACATTTATGTATATATACTTGAGGTTATTTGATTCATGACTTTGGTGACAATAACCTTTATCCCTATAGAGGATCTCATGTTATAGTGAATGATCTTACGAATTCAACGAGCCAAGAATCACTTGATTCCGAGTTATAACGATGAAGTTATGAGTGATTTATAAAAGTAACAATTATAAGTGTTGTTGTAATGTTACAGTTCGTTAGTAGGAAACAATCCATGGACTGCGTGTAACGGTTCACGGACTTGGGCCCAATTACGTGACTAAAAGGCATTTTTGGTCAAGTTGGTGATGTTTCCTTATCTAGGCAAGATGGCTATTAATCCAAACATATTTGATTACCATATTAAAGTGTTTGTGATAACTTTAAGTTCCTGCCTAAGTTAATATGTGATTTATTCATGATCATGTGTCAATCCGTCAAAAATAATTTCACTTTCTTACGCACTAAATTTAAATGAAGCACAAGGTAAGGAAGAGTTCGTATCCACAAGAGAGGCGTTTGTTATTATGTAAATTTCGGTTTCTAAAGTAACCCAAGGTATGTTTGTTGTTTAAGAAAATAAAAGTAATTGAAAGCAAAGTAAATAATTTGAGAAATCAATAAGGAGAAGATATTGGTCAAGGGATAGTATCATTCACAAACATGTATTTTCATCAATGATTAGAATTGGTATTTTAATCTCGTATTTATTAAAAGTCCTAGGATATCTTGATCGCAAGTATAACCCGTTAATTCCACTGTTTTCATCACAACCACATTAAAAGATGCATATGTGAATTCTTCGTCGAAAGCAACCTAAAGTGTAAAAGCACAATTAAGTTTAACTCCCTAAAAGCATTAAGATTTATGGAATAAGACTCATCAATGCAAACGAATGTGTAAAAGCACTAGACGTTTTAACAAAAGTTATGATTCACTTGTGACTAATAGGATGTATCACTACAAGCACTAACCACAATTATGCTACTTAGAATCGGGGATAAACAACTTTTTCGTATTGAAAACCCTAATATAGCTCTAGAGATGAACACAAATCGGATTGATTCCGGACTCAACCTAACAAGTTTTCAAATCTTATAACACTATTAATTGTGAATCACAAACAATAATTACTGAGACAAAACTAATTCATTGAATCAAAAGCATGTTGAGAAATCAACTTTTATCCCATAACCAATAAGATGTTTAGCTACTCATAGCTATGGAGTTCATCATCATCAATATTCAATAATAAAACAAGGAAGAAGAAGAACAAAACCAAACCCTAGAAGCGTAAACAAAAGTGGCTCTCCAAAAGAATTCCCAAGAATAAGATATCTCCCATGTGTTGTAGAAAACCTCCCTTTTATAGCTTTTCTCCAACTTCTAAAATTAGGTCTAGTCTTCAAAGTCCATTAGGTGAGAGTCCACCAAGCCCACAAGGATGAGAAACCCGTGTAGAAAATACGCCCCAAAATCGGTCGCCGGAAGTCTGGGATTGTGGCCGGAATCCTGCTTAGGAAAGTCGCGGAAAATAGCCCCAGGTGATCGGCAAAGTCCGCCGGCCACCGGTCAACGAGTCGGATCGGGTCAAGTCAACGGGTGAGACGGATCGGTTCAAACCGGGTTGGATCGGTTGAACTCGGTCGACCGAGTCGGTTCATGAGTCGAGATGTGTTAGTGGCTAATCGGGCGACTTGTCGCTGATTTGCACAAGCTCGATTTTTTTGCGATGCGCCATGATGATGATCATGCCCATAGCTGCAACTTCCACTGCATCTCTGCAACATTCCACGCACATGAGACCTGCCATTTTCTATTCATCCAAAGACAGAACCTTAGCCACCGGCATCATAACCCTTAGTAACCCTGCCTACCATTGCATCAACTCCAGCCACCTCCATATTCATTCAAGCCATCAGCTTCTCAAGACCTGCAATGATTCCAACTCAGCCTTCCACATTACTCCATTTATTCACATCTCTTGGCTCCAATAGCACACAAACCCTGAACCATGAGCTGCAACAACACAGCACTACCACAGACCCATTTCTCTATCACCACTTGAGCCTCATCCACAATCTGCAACTCACACAAACTAGCCAGCCTCAACCTCTGCCAAACCAGCCAACATTGTAGCTCCACCTGACCCTGCAATGATTTCAGTCATCACTGAAGCACCAACATTAATTCCATCTCTTAACCCGCGGCACAACGCCAACCACAGACCCAGACCTGCAATCCAGTTCCAATGGCTTCTCTCGATCACAGAGCATATACCCATTCCATCTCGAATAACAGACTTATTGAGCTCAACAACATCCACTCTATGAAACACTACCGCTACAACCGGTTTCCCTTCCAGCCATCTTGGCACCCTAGCCAACCTCGGTTGCAGCCACCGAAGTCTCACAACTTCACCAGACCGTTCCATTGAACCACTTTACCTCCACATCAAAACCACACAGAGACCCATTACAGCTCTCAATCACTGCATCATTCTTCCCTGCACAGCCTCAGGCTAAACCAAGAACCACAGCTACAGCCACTGCCTCACTTTCTTCCCTGGCAAGCATTTCAGTCATCACTTGTAATTCCCTGACCTTCACTGACAGAACCCATGCCAGCCATTTCTCTGTCTTAAGCTCAGGCCAACCTATAAACTCAGGCCATCCACATTCACTTCAGTTTCAGTTGAATTGCAAACACCAGTTCAACCTCTACAAACCACCAGAACTCAATTCAGCTGTGTTTCATTGCTTCAATCCACATCAACCTCAATACACTGGTACCTGCAATGTCACTACTACCACCAACAACACAACCACCATTTCCATTTGTAACAACTCCATAACAAAGACCGAGGTGCTGCTACTTCTCTTCTTGCCTTGCAATCACCAGACCATATCCATCCCTACAATGCCACCAGACTCCATTATCTGCCATCACCATCACCTCAATCCATCTCCCTAGCTCAGCTCCAACCATATAAACTCAGGCCCCAAAATCCATGAGAGTAAGAGCACATCTTCACTGCCATCGACCCATGGGTAACTTAACAGCAGAATCCAACTCAAACCCTTAAATTTCCTGCTGCAGTCGACCATTCATCCACAACCACCATCAATTTCTCTCGATCTTCATCTGAGCTCACCTTCTTCCTGTTGTGAACCCTAATTCCAACATCTATCTCTCGCCGATCATAATTTCTCGATTTGGATCTAAACCCATCTTAACAACACGATTTCATCCTCAATTACGTAAACCCTAACTCAATTTCACGATTCAACCAAATCATCTCAATTCACCATTAAGTTTAATAAGCCATTCTCTCGTATTTCCTCCGAAATTCATCATTCCCTATTAGCTCAAGAACACCCTAACTCAAGGTCTTCAATTTCCTATGAATTCCTCACTCAGTGTCGCCTCCTCTCTCTCGAAATCTTTCGGATGCAAAATGAACTTTGTGGAAGAAAACGAGTTTCTTCACAAAACCAAGCCGATAAGGCTGTACTGACGGCCATATTTAGGCCCCCAAATAATGGATATGGGCCACCCGGTTTAGAGTTAGCTTGTCGGTTTCGAGGGAACCGACAATTATTTGCTTATAACCTTCTCATACGGACCCGGAATGGCCTCGTTCTTTCGCCGATAGCTTCGCCTTTTTGCTCTTTTAAAACTTAAATGAATGATTTCTTCTCCTCTTGTTCTCGGTGACTCCATTGCACCTATAAAACTCAAAAGCACGCGTAAAGTACACAATTCACAAGAAAAATAGCAAAGAAAGCATAAACTCCATATAGTAAATACGGTGTATTCTACACCTATCGATTCCCCCCACACTTAGACTTTGCTAGTCCTCGAGCAAATCAAACAAAACAATAAAATACAACAACTCCGTGTCGTCGAGGCTACGGTCACTTTTAGCATAAATAACAAGCCTTTAAACCCCTAGGTGTCCCTAGTGGACGAGTTATAGTCTCGTGAAGGTTTACAAGAGGTCTACCTACAAAACCTATATTTCAAACTCCGTCTATTCGTGACAAATCAATGAACGAATCCGAATGACTACAGGAGGAGGTACCTTGCAAATTCAATTCAAATATTAGTAAATAAACTCTAATTAGATAGTTGAACAAGCCACAATACTGGAAACTAACAAACCACAATCACAATGAAAGATTAAGAAGATGGATAAAGATGTAGATGTTGGCGAATATTCACAAGTGTTCGATGTTTCCCATATCTCATTCTGGTCATCTGCTAAGATGAACCTAATCCTATTGGATTGAGCTACTTAGTGGCCGAATGCTACATCAAATCAATTGGCATATACAAGGGAACCAAAAGTGACTTTATTCAACACAATAATAAAAATTTTTTATAAATGATTGGATCAAACTGGATCCAATTTTTTTAGACGGCATGATTAGATCTTTTGGATCCAAGCGCATGCTTCTTGTCAGCAAGTACATGATAGTTGCCTTGGATCCTGCATTCCACGCTTGTTTAGGCGACGGAGACAGGGACTACGTTTCACACATACTGCTATTCCCAAGTGTCTTTTTATTCCGTTTTGGTCTAATTGGTCGGTCTTTTTTTTTTTTTTTTTTTCAAAAATTTTTCATTTTTTTTTTTTTTTTTTTTTTTTTTTTTTCTAGTAACTCAACCACTCTATTTCATCCTAGCAGTAATAACACGTCGATGTTTAGTGACCCACCAAAGCACTTAGAGAACAATAGATAAATATGGAAGAATAAAAATAGAATGTGATATGGTGATATTCCGAGATATGGTAACAACTATCATGTTAATTTGTGATTTCTGAGCTATATTCTTCCCTTTTAGTTAGTTGGTTCCTCAACTCCTGCATTCAAAATGGTTCCATCCACTAATGGTGTCATCCTAAAGGCACAAGTTCTAGATTTCGGAGTTCAAAAAGCACAAATTTTTGTTGTTTTTCTATTTTTTCTGATTTTTTTTTTTTTTTTTTATAAAACAAACTAAAACATATAAATGCTCCCCACACTTAAACTTTACATTGTCCACAATGTAAAATTGAATCATCCAAAGTAAGTTAAGGTGGGAAATCCTAGCAAGAAATCAAAAAACAAAGTAAAACAAAACCGAAAAAAACTAAAAACAAGAAAAGAAAGAAATACAAGACAAGAAATACTCATCGTTTGGGTTGCCTCCCAATTAGCGCTTGGTTTAAAGTCGTCACCCGACTATCTCCTTGCTTTCTATGACTCCTCCGAGAGGAGCACATCCACAAAGTTAACTCCTTCCACCACTTCGGAGTGAAGTTCTCATAATATGGTTTCAACCGGTGCCCATTAACTTTAAGTTCTTTCCCCGTAGCTATACTACGAATTTCCACCGCACCATGAGAAAACACATTAGTAACAATAAAAGGTCCGATCCATCGTGACCTTAATTTACCCTAAATAAATGCAAGCGAGAATTAAACAAAAGCACTTTCTCGCCCAATGCAAAATTGTTTTCTAGAAATCATGTTATCATGGAATGCTTTCGTCTTTTCTTTGTAAATCCGCGAACTTTCAAATGCATCATTGCGAAGCTCCTCTAGCTCTTGAAGTTGTAACTTCCTTTGCTTTCCAGCCCCATCCATCTCCATGTTGCATTGTTTAATAGCCCAAAACGCCTTATGCTCAATTTCCACGGGTAAGTGACAAGGTTTACCATACACAAGCCTAAAAGGAGACATTCCAATAGGTGTTTTATATGCGGTTCTATACGCCCACAAAGCATCATTGAGTCGCATGCTCCAATCCTTCCTTGTCGGGTTCACCGTCTTTTCGAGAATAGATTTCACCTCCCTTAGACACCTCGGCTTGTCCATTGGTTTGGGGATGATAAGGTGTTGCAATCTTATGCGACACATTGTACTTCCTTAACAAGCTTTGCAAGAACCTGTTTTTGAAGTGAGAACCCCCATCGCTAATTATGGCTCTTGGAATTCCAAACCTTGCAAAAATATTAGCTTGCACAAAATCTGAAACCACTTTAGAATCATTAGTAGGGGTGGCTTTAGCTTCCACCCATTTCGAGACATAATCAACCGCAAGTAAGATATAAAAATTCCCATGGGAGTTGACAAAAGGCCCCATAAAATCAATACCCCATACATCAAAAACTTCAATAAATTGGATAAAAGTTTGTGGCATTTGATTTCGGGCACCTAGATTGCCTATTCTTTGACACCTATCACAAGTTGTACAAAATATATGTGCATCCTTAAACAAAGTTGGCCAATAAAAACCACTTTCAAGTACCTTGTGCGCGGTTCTCTTACTCCCAAAATGTCCTCCGCAAGCATAAGAGTGACAAAAAGACAAGATAGAGTTAAATTCGGATTCGGGCACGCACCTTCGTATTACTTGATCACTACCATGTTTCCATAAGTATGGATCATCCCATATGTATTGGTTCCCTAACCTCTTAAGTTTGTCCCTCTCAAGACGAGACAAGTTCTCAGGGATTTGTTTAGAAACTAAGTAATTGACAATATCGGCATACCATGGTTCTCCAAAGGCAATCGAGAAAAGTTGCTCATCCGGAAACTTTCACGCAACGGGATAGTCTCCTTGTCCACAAAAGTCGGCTCAAGTGATCCGCAACGGTGTTCGCAATCCCTTTCTTGTCTTTGATTTCAATATCAAACTCTTGCAAGAGTAAAATCCACCGTATGAGCCTCGGTTTCGCCTCTTTCTTTGTAAGTAAGTACTTAAGCGCTGCATGATCAGAAAAAACAACAACTTTTGTACCAATTAGATAAGAGCGAAACTTCTCTAAAGCAAAAACAATGGCTAATAACTCCTTTTCGGTGGTTGTGTAGTTTTGTTGAGCCTCATTTAACGTTCTAGAAGCATAATAGATAGCATGAGGAAGTTTCCCCACACGTTGCCCAAGCACCGCACCAACCGCATAATCACTAGCATCACACATGAGTTCAAACGGCTTACTCCAATCCGGTGGTTTAATGATAGGGGCTGAAATCAAAAGTTCTTTCAAACGATTGAATGCCGCCATACATTTCTCATCAAAGTCAAAAACCACATCTTTTTGCAATAAGTTACATAGTGGTGACGCTATCTTGGAAAAGTCCTTGATGAACCTACGATAGAAACCCGCATGACCAAGAAAAGAACGTATCTCCCTCACCGTAGTGGGAGGGGTTAGAGCACGAATAAGGTCTATCTTAGATTTATCAACTTCCAAACCTTTAGAAGATATTATATGGCCTAAAACTATGCCATGAGTTACCATGAAATGGCACTTCTCCCAATTTAGCACAAGATTTGTTTCAACACATCGTTCAAGGATTAGAGACAAGTTGTTCAAGCAAAGGTCAAAAGAATCACCAAAGACACTAAAGTCATCCATGAACACTTCGATTATGTTTTCAACATATTCCGAAAAGATACTTACCATACACCTTTGAAAAGTAGCCGGAGCATTGCATAGGCCAAAAGGCATCCTTCATAAGCAAAAGTACCGAAAGGACAAGTGAAAGTGGTTTTCTCTTGGTCCTCCGAGGTGCTATCACAATCCGATTATAACACGAATAGCCATCAAGAAAGCAATAGTAAGAGTGTCCAGCTAAACGTTCAAGCATTTGATCAATAAAAGGTAGAGAAAGTGATCTTTTCTAGTGGTGGCATTCAATTTTCTATAATCAATACAAACCCTCCAACCGGTTTGCACACGAGTTGGGACAAGTTCATTCTTATCATTCTCCACCACCGTCACACCCGATTTCTTTGGTACTACTTGTATGCTTGGCTCATCCGCTTGCTATCGGATATGGGGTAGATAACACCCACTTCCAAAAAGCTTGAGTATCTCCTTTTCACAACTTCCATCATGGGAGGATTCAAACGACGTTGCGCGTCCCTCTTAGGCTTTGCGTCATCCTCCAAAACGAATTTTGTGCATACAAACGGCGGGGCTAATACCCTTGATATCGGCAATTGTCCATCCTATGGCCGTCTTGTACTTCCTTAGCACCCTTAGAAGTTTTTGCTCCTGTAAATCACTAAGCTTGTTAGAAACAATCACCTGTAACTCTTCATTATCACCCAAGTACAAGTACTTAAGGTGGTGGGAAGAGGTTTCAATTCTAAAATAGGAGATTTAACTATTGAAGGTACAAGCTTTTCATCACCGCATGGTAAAGAAATAAAAGAGATATTATGAGTTTTTGGGCATTCTTCGAGTGAATTAAGATCACCAAGAGCTTCCTTGACTTCATTACCACACTCTACACCATTATCCATGGATGTAGTTAACACGGTTTCCAAAGCATCATCACCGTTTAATTCGAACATTTGTTGTGCCAATGTATCCATCACATCAATGGAGAAACAAGAGTGGACATCGCTAGGATATCTCATCGTCTCGAAAATATTGAAACGTATTGTTTCTCCATCAAACTCCATAGTTAGCGTTCCCTTATCCACATCAATTATGGTTTTCGCCGTTTTCATGAAGGGACGCCCAGAAGCAATGGAAGAGATGAGTCCGGTGCACCTTCATCCATCTCTAACACACAAAAAGTCCGGAAATACAAGTTGATTAACCTTTCAAGAACATCCTCAACAATACCCATGGGGTAAACATTAGAGCGATCGGCTAATTGCAATACAATTTCACCTTTTTAAGAGGACCAAGATCAAGTGAATTATACATTGACGCAGGCATGACATTAACGGAGCACCTAAGTCCAACATAGCTTTGTTAAAAGTTGTGTTACCAATTTTGACGGGAATGTCGAAACTACCCGGATCCTTGCACTTAAGTGGGAGTTTGTGTTGTAAGATTGCTTTAAGCATTCTCCCCCACACTAAGCACTTCATTACCTTTGAGCCTTTGTTTGTTGGTACACAAGTCCTTCAACACCTTTGCATACTTTGGAACTTGCTTGATAGCATCAATGAGTGGTATGTTCACATGGATCTTCTTTAGAACGTCTAAAATCTCCTTTTCTAGTTCCGCCTTCTTAGAGTTGCAAATCTGAGGGAAAGGTAGAGGAGGAACATAAGTAAACCTAGGAGTTTTAGAGTTAGGAATAGGTACCTCGAAGTTTGGGGAGAATCCTCGTTTTTCTCCTCCAAAAACAAAGTTCCTTGGGTGTCTCCACCTTGCCCGAATCGAACTTGGGTTGCACAAGTTGTGTACCACTCCTCAACGTAATAGCATTGACACCCTCTTGTGGGTTAATAGGTTGAGAAGGAAGTCTCCCACTATTTTGTGCCTTCAAATTGTTGATATCAACCGCCATGGAGCCCATTTGTGTTTGCAACTCCTTAATAGCACTCTTAGTCTCTTGTTGACTCTCCTTGAACATGGTGGAAATACCTTGCATAAAAGTTTGAAGCTTTGCATCAATATCAAGCACCTTGAGTTTGCATTGATTGTTGTGCTTGAGGTTGTTGAAATTGTTGTTGTTGTGGTTGAAATCCACTAGGACGGTTGAAAGTAGGTTGTTGAACGGCTCCTTGCTTGTTAGCATAGCTAAAATTGGGGTGATCTCTCCATCCCGGATTGTAAGTGTTGGAGTAGGGATCATACCGTCTTGGTTGATTCGGAAAGATCGCATTAGCTTGCTCGTCTTCATAAGATTGAGGAGAAGTTGGTATAACCGCGGATGCAACTTGTTGCAACATTGCTTTGTCATGTTACCCATTTGTTGACGAAGTTCCTCCACCTCGCTCACTTCACTCACCCTTCTTAGAATCACATCCGAACCACGACTCGAAATTGTTGTCGGTTCATTGCCATGTTTTCAATCAACTCTCTAGCTTGTGCCACCCGTCTTGCTAACTAGTGCACCACCACCCAGACGTCAATAAGATTCCTATCACTTGATTGGAGTCCTTCATAGAAGTATTGGATGATCATAGCGTCACTAAATTGGTGGTGAGGGCAGCTTGCAACCAATCTCTTGTACCGTTCCCAACATTCATATAAGGATTCTCCCACGTTTTGCTTCATCCCACAAATTTCTTTGCGAATTTGAGTAGCCTTGGATGCAGGAAAATATCTCTCAAAAAAGAGTTTCTTCAACCCATTCCATGTTGTGACACTTCCGGGAGGTAAATAGTACAACCAATCCTTAGCACTATCCATTAAAGAGAAACGGAAAACTTTCAACATTGCACCATCCGCCTCAACATTTCTTTTGAAGCATAGCCGTGACAATGGTGTGGAAGTCCAAAAGATGTTTGTTAGGATCTTCATTCACCATGCCATGGAATTTTGGTAATTCTCTAAGCAACCCCAGACTTTATCTCAAGTAGAGTTCGTTTGAATACACCCCCGTTGTGTATCAAGCCTATGAGAAGCCAAGTCCTTGAGTGAACGATTTGCATCACCCATTTCTTCTTCTTCTCGTTGTCGGAAAATCTCTTCTCCTACTTCCTCCTCGTGCTCGTCCGTTGTGTCTTTACTTGGTTGGAGTATTGTCTGCGCGTCTAGTAGCTATCCCGCACCTTGGATAATTCCAATCCTTAGAAGCCGAGAGATTATGCACTGCAAACAATTCTCGCAAACAAGTGAGAAACAAGACAAGAAACGAAAAGCAAAGATAAAAACAGAAATTGTAAAAAGAAACTAAAAACTTAATAACAAGCCGTATGCCTCCCAGTAAAATTTGATCGTGTGTCAATCCGTCAAAAATAATTTCACTTTCTTACGCACTAAATTTAAATGAAGCACAAGGTAAGGAAGAGTTTCGTATCCACAAGAGAGGCGTTTGTTGTTATGTAAATTTCAGTTTCTAAAGTAACCCAAGGTATGTTTGTTGTTTAAGAAAATAAAAATAATTGAAAGCAAAGTAAATAATTTGAGAAATCAATAAGGAGAAGATATTGGTCAAGGGATAGTATCATTCACAAACATGTATTTTCATCAATGATTAGAATTGGCATTTTAATCTCGTATTTATTAAAAGTCCTAGGATATCTTGATCGCAAGTATAACCTGTTAATTCCCGTTTTCATCACAACCACATTAAAAGATGCATATGTGAATTCTTCGTTAAAGCAACCTAAAGTGTAAAAGCACAATTAAGTTTAACTCCTAAAAGCATTAAGATTTATGGAATAAGACTCATCAATGCAAACGAATGTGTAAAAGCACTAGACGTTTTAACAAAAGTTATGATTCACTTGTGACTAATAGGATGTATCACTACAAGCACTAACCACAATTATGCTACTTAGAATCAGGGATAAACAACTTTTTCGTATTGAAAACCCTAATATAGCTCTAGAGATGAACACAAATCGGATTGATTCCGGACTCAACCTAACAAGTTTTCAAATCTTATAACACTATTAATTGTGAATCACAAACAATAATTAATGAGACAAAACTAATTCATTGAATCAAAAGCATGTTGAGAAATCAAATTTTATCCCATAACCAATAAGATGTTTAGCTACTCATAGCTATGGAGTTCATCATCATCAATATTCAATAATAAAACAAGGAAGAAGAAGAACAAAACCAAACCCTAGAAGCGTAAACAAAAGTGGCTCTCCAAAAGAATTCCCAAAGAATAAGATATCTCCCATGTGTTGTAGAAAACCTCCCTTTTATAGCTTTTCTCCAACTTCTAAAATTAGGTCTAGTCTTCAAAGTCCATTAGGTGAGAGTCCACCAAGACCACAAGGATGAGAAACCCGTGTAGAAAATACGCCCCAAAAAACGGTCGCCGGAAGTCTGGGATTGTGGCGGAATCCCGCCGGAAAGTCGCGGAAAATAGCCCGATGACCGCAAAGTCCGCCTTGATCACCGGTCAACGAGTCGGATCAGTCAAGTCAACGGTGAGACGGATCGGTTCAAACCGGTTGGATCGGTTGAACTCGGTCGAGACCGAGTCGTTCATGAGTCGGATGTGTTAGTGGCTAATCAGGTGACTTGTCGTGCCACGATTTGCACAAGCTTGATTTTTTGCGATGCGCCATGATGATCGATCATGCCCATAGCTGCAACTTCCACCGCATCTCCCGTAACATTCCCTGCACATACAGACCTGCCATTTTCCATTCATCCAAAGACAACCTTAGCATTTCCGGCCGCATCATAACCCTTAGTAACCCCGCCTACCATTGCATCAACTCCAAACCACCTCCATATTCATTCAAGCCATCAGCTTCTCAAGACCTGCAATGATTCCAACTCAGCCTTCCACATTACTCCATTTATTCACATCTCTTGGCTCCAATAGCACACAAACCCTGAACCATGAGCTGCAACAACACAGCACTACCACTGACCCATTTCTCTATCACCACTTGAGCCTCATCCACAATCTGCAACTCACACAAACTAGCCCGACCTCAACCTCTCGCCAAACCAAATCAACATTGTAGCTCCACCTCGACCCGCAATGATTTCAGTCATCACTGAAGCACCAACATTAATTCCATCTCTTAACCCGCGGCACAACGCCAACCACAGACCCAGACCTGCAATCCAGTTCCAATGGCTTCTCTCGATCACAGAGCATATACCCATTCCATCTCAGGCAACAGCTTATTGAGCTCAACAACATCCACTCTATGAAATACTACCTGCTACAACCAGTTTCCCTTCCAGCCATCTTGGCCTGCCCTAGCCAACTCGAATCTGCCACCAAGTCTCACAACTTCACCAGGACCGTTCCATTGAACCACTTTGCCTCCACATCAAAACCACACAGAGACCCATTACAGCTCTCAATCACTGCATCATTCTTCCCTGCACAGCCTCAGGCTAAACCAAGAACCACAGCTACAGCCACTGCCTCACTTTCTTCCCTGGCAAGCATTTCAGTCATCACTTGTAATTCCCTGACCTTCACTGACAGAACCCATGCCAGCCATTTCTCTGTCTTAAGCTCAGGCCAACCTATAAACTCAGGCCATCCACATTCACTTCAGTTTCAGTTGAATTGCAAACACCAGTTCAACCTCTACAAACCACCAGAACTCAATTCAGCTGTGTTTCATTGCTTCAATCCACATCAACCTCAATACACTGGTACCTGCAATGTCACTACTACCACCAACAACACAACCACCATTTCCATTTGTAACAACTCCATAACAGCACTGAGGTGCTGCTACTTCTCTTCTTGCCTTGCAATCACCAGACCATATCCATCCCTACAATGCCACCAGACTCCATTATCTGCCATCACCATCACCTCAATCCATCTCCCTAGCTCAACTCCAACCATATAAACTCAGGCCCCAAAATCCATGAGAGTAAGAGCACATCTTTACTGCCATCGACCCATGGGTAACTTAACAGCAGAATCCAACTCAAACCCTTAAATTTCCTGCTGCAGTCGACCATTCATCCACAACCACCATCAATTTCTCTCGATCTTCATCTGAGCTCACCTTCTTCCCCATTGAACCCTAATTCCAACATCTATCTCTGCTGATCATAATTTCTCGATTCTGAGATCGGAACCCATCTTAACAACACAGATTTCATCCTCAATTACGGTAAAACCCTAACTCAATTTCACGATTCAACCAAATCATCTCAATTCACCATTAAGTTTAATAAGCCATTCTCTGTATTTCCTCTGAAATTCATCATTCCCTATTAGCTCAAGAACACCCTAACTCAGTGCTTCAATTTCCTATGAATTCCTCACTCAGGTGTCGCCTCCTCTCTCTGAAATCTTTCTCAGATGCAAAATGAACTTTGTGGAAGAAAACGAGTTTCTTCACAAAACCAAGCCGATAAGGTCAGTATGCGGCCATATTTAGGCACCCAAATAATGGATATGGGCCACCCAGTTTAGAGTTAGCTTGTCGGTTTCAGGGAACCGACAATTATTTGCTTATAACCTTCTCATACGGACCTTTAATGGCCTCGTTCTTTCGCCGATAGCTTCGCCTTTTGCTCTTTTCCGCTTAAATGAATGATTTCTTCTCCTCTTGTTCTCGGTGACTCCATTGCACCTATAAAACTCAAAAGCACGCGTAAAGTACACAATTCACAAGAAAAATAGCAAAGAAAGCATAAACTCCATATAGTAAATACGGTGTATTCTACACCTATCAATTCACATAAATACAATATTTGCTAATTAATTATTTATTTAATTATTTTGGAAAGAGATGTAACTTAGGAAAGACACCCAAAATTAGGAGAGCCTTGAAAAAGGAAAATAGCTTTGCTTAGTTTTCAAGCTATGTTTCACTATAAATAAGGGTTCGTGAGTGCTACACGTTTTTCATCCCCTTTGGAAAATTGGTGTAAGCTCATAAGGTTGTTTTCCATGTCTTATGTTCTTCGTGAACAAGAGTGAGATAAAAGTCTTTGTATTGGGGATCACAAAGCCGAGTTGGATAACCTTCGTGATTGATTATACAACTTGTAATATAGGTTTTTCACCTCTTGTCTATTCTAAGGTTTTCTCTTCTGATATAAAACCATTCAAGAGTTGTTGATCATAAACCCTAGGTTTTGATAGATTTCAGTTTCCGATCGTATACCAACACTTGTTAGTCGAAATCGGAAGCTAGAAAGAAAACCTCGATTAAGGCATCTCGTAAAAATTGTTAAGGAGTTTTAAACAAGATATCTCTAGATTTATTCTAGTTGTTCTTGTTGTAGAATAATTAGGTTTCTCTTCCTTTATTGAAGAGTATAATAATCCCTATTCTACAAGTTTGTTTTGATATTACTTTTACATAGTAATTGTTTTTATCAAAATAAACACAAGATTTCCAAAATCTTGATTCACATCTAAAGGGAAATCAAACCGGTGTTTTGTGCAAATAAAATATCGAAACGTATCAATCGTGTTGTTATATCTTCTAAAGAGAGCCTTGGGTTCTGCTAGAAGATTAACGAGAAGAATTCCTAAAGACAATCGGTTTTGTGCTAGGAGTTATATTTATGTTGAAGAAGTTATTACATCTAGTCCGAATAGGTAGTAGGAAATTGGTGTAATAACTTATAATCGTTGGTGTTATTCTCGACTAGGTCCCGGGGTTTTTCTCGCATTTGCGGTTTCCTCGTTAACAAAATTTCGGTGTCTCGTGTTTATTTCTTTTTCGCATTATATTTTATATAATTGAAATAATACAGTTGTAATGTTAATCAATCATAGTTGTTAAATTCGACCTTGTTTGTTGGATAAGACTTGATTGATCTTGAACACTTGATTTTGTTATTTTCACATTGTTAGACTAGTCCGGACTAACCCTGTTTCAAGTGGACACCGTGTTGAAATATTCCTTTAGTGATTGTTGCTTAAAGAGGTTTATACACGGTGGATATTGAATAGGTTGTGATTAACACAAAAGATTTTGGTTCAAGAACTTCACACTAAAATCAGGTTTACGGACTTGCTTCTGTTTAACCATTGATTGTGTTGAGTAAGAGATAAACTCTTTAGTATTATTCTTTGATTAAGTTTTTCCTCTCGGAATATTATTAAGGTTTAGTCCATACAGATTGCTAAGCGAAATATTGGGTGTGGTTTAGACCCCCGCTTTTTCATCTTGTATATGTGAATAAGATTCAAAGCTTTCATCTAACAGTGAATATTGATTGCTTGGTTCCAAATCTATCTTAGATTAAAACTAAATCAACTTAGGCTTTGAAGTTTATATAAGGGGAATCTTGGCAATTGGGATCTTTGAATCCTGACATTACTTTTTGGTGTGTCCTAGTTGTATCTAGAGTCGTCCTCTCCAGAAACCCTTTTAGAGTTTAACAACTACAAATACTTCATTGGGATTCGTGAAGCCAGGTCCAGTTATATTTTATCTTGATAACTTGAGTATCCTGATATTGATTATTTGTAGAGCCTTGCTCCATCAATCAAGATAGATAGTAATCAATAAAGTCTATTCATCTCATACATTGTTGATTCCGAAAGTTTTATACGTGTTAGGTGAATAATAATCTAGGCTGCACTTCGGGTTGCATAAGTCCGGATTTTGAGGATAGCTAGACTTTTGTCTTAAGTTGCTATCAATTTACATCACATAGATCTATCGTTTGATTTGATCATCCGTTTAGATCGTAAATAAAAAAATCAATAATAGGCTTAATCTTTGAGAGGCAAATTTGGTTTAAAGTCTTCAACTGAGTTGAAACAACTCTTAGTTGGTGTGAGACCATCTAAGGGAATCAATTGCGTGGAGTTTTGCTGGGATCCAAGAGGTGTAAGGATCATGACTGTACCTAAATTAGTGGGAGACTGAGTTCGGGCTCAATTACATTCCACACCGAAGTCAATTGGTAGTAGGCTAGTGTCTATAGCGGTTTAATACAATTTGGTGTTCAATCTGGATTAGGTCCCTGGGTAATTCTACATTTGCGGTTTCCTCGTTAACAAAATTTCTGGTGTCCGTGTTATTTCTTTTTCCAAATTACATTGTTTATCTTTATAATTGAAATATCATAGGTTGTGCATTGATCAATCACAATAGCTAGGTCCAACCTTGTTAGTTGGATAGGACTTGACTGATCCTTGGACATTGGTGTTTGGTACCGTCTAAGAACTCTCTTTGTGGTTAGGTTCACGGATTCAATTCTGTCGTTCTAACAACAAGAGATAAAGAGATATAACTCTAGGCACTTTCTTTGATTGAGTTTTTACTCTCAGGGTTGTGTTGAATTTGTCCATACATATTGCCTAAAAAAAGGTTGGTGGTGCATTTTGGTACCCCCCCGGCGTTTTCAGTTGGTATCAGAGCAGGCAAACACGTTAAGACCTAATAAGTCTATGTTTGTAGCAGTCTGATTATATGGACAGAGTGCAATCTCTATAAACGTACCACCAGCATTTGATGGCTCAAATTACTTATGGTGTAAAATCGCTATGCATTCCTTTCTACAAGCTTGTGACTTTGAGACATGGAAAATTGTAGTTATTGGATATAACGCACCAACAGTTGTTGCAGACGGAGCTACTGTTGCAAAGCCATTGTTACAATATATTGAAACCTAGATAAGTGTTGCAAAGCATAATTCTGATGGGTTAAACGACATTATCCACACCATAATCCCAGATCTTCAGCACCATGTTACTTCATGCACAAAGTCTAAAGATGCTTGGGATATCTTATAAACGGTATTTGTAAGAGATACCCCAGAGAAAGATGTTAGGCTTCAAAACCTAACTTCTGACTTGGAAAACCTCTGTATGTATGACGAGGATTCATTTGAAGAATTTAATAAAAAAGTGTCTAGTATTGTTAATGCTTGTTTTGCATTAGGGAAGACTATCTCCCAAAAGGACATTGTGATAAAAATTCTCTAATCCTTACCAGCAAGATACGAGGCTAAGAAACATGCCATCATAGAAGGAAATAACCTTGATACACTTTCCAGGAACACTCTCATTGGAAAGTTGAAAATCTTTGATCATGAACTGCAATCCAGAGCCGGAAAGGATATTGCATTCAAAGCACTGAAACACGCTAAAACCCCAAAAGGTGAAAGTGTTGACAACTCTCTGGGGATGATCTTGTTGATCCTGATGTTTCAGATGAAGATCTTGATAACTCGGTTTCTCTGATCACAAGACAGTTTAAAGAACTTCTTAGGAAGAGAAATAAACAATTCTCCAGATTCAAACCTCCAATGTCATCTAAACCACATAATCGTATTGCTGCTAAAAACAGGGATTCCAACGACACTGACGACGAGGATATGCCACAGTGCTTCAAGTGTAAAAGATTCAGTCACTTTGCCAATGAGTGTCCAAATCAAAGAAAATACACTGGCAACAAGAGTTTGGCTGCAACATTTGATGAAACCTCAGATCATTATGATTCTGAAGAGGAAAAAAGATTCAAGTATAGAACTCTTGGGTGAAATTGTCAATTTTGATAACCGTAGGAATACTCCTATCAATTTTGATAGTTTAATTGATGATTCATCATCAAGATCATTGGAGAGTGTCATGGATTTTTTGTGTGCTAATGAGAATTCTGATAATATTTCAGGTACCCTGTGTTTAGTTGTTGAAGTTGTTCCTGAAATAATCTCCAATTCAACATGTGTATCGGTAAATATCACGGACTCACACAATATTTCAAATACAAACATAAGCTAAGGTATGTCAACGAACTGCAACTAAGAGCTAGTCGGTTGGAAAATGCACTTAAACTTGTTCAAAAGTCCAATCTTGGGGTATACAAAGTTAACTTTTCTTCTTCTAAAATACTGATGGATAAGGGAAATTCTCAAACAAAGAGAATAGTTCGGACTAAACGATCTGTTTTGAAGGATATTGTTAATTCCGTATAGAAATCTGGTGGTGAGCAATCTTGTGCTCACCTCAACACAGTTTAAGTGTGTTGAAAGGTGCATCTATTTCATGTGCCCTTGAAAGAGATAAGAACTTTGCATACCAGGGCTTTGGATCAAGATTTGAATATTATTGATTGGATATCCACATATCTCGAGTAATGGTATTGACAATTTCGATCTGGAACATGTAAAAAAGATAAAAATGACATTTTAGGTTTTGCGTACATGAACCCTTATAAGTTCTGAAATCCTGCATGGTAAATGTGTTTCACTTCAAGACTCATATCTCTCACAAGAAGGTCTACCTGTTGAACCATACATTTGTGTTTCACAAATTCATTTTTCCTCACGAATCATGGAGGCTCCAAGCACAATACCTTTTCGTGAAATCTGTGCTCCAATGGTTGTTGATAGTGTTCCAACTAATAAGGAGAAAGAGATTTTATTCCTTTTGTCTCATTTCTTAAAAACAGAATAAGGAATTAGAAGAAACCTAGATCGGAGTACTCCAATCGGAAAAGGTTTGAAAATATTCTTGGAGAACTTAGGAAAACCAAGAAGGAGGTGCAGGGTCTAAATAAGATTTTACATAAATATCTCAAACCTCAAGGTGCTCTTGTCAATCAACAGCCTATCAGGTTTGCAGGAACTAACTCTTTCATTCATGAACCGTATGTTCGTTTGCCAGTCATTGATAAGGAGTTTGGTGATGATACAGATTCTTCAAAGACCTTAATATCTAGGAAGAAGGATAACAAGGGTTTGGTATAGCAAAGATTATGATTACACATAGCTATTTCCAACGTTTTTCATCCTGCATGTTTTTAGATTTATTTATTTAAATTCTAAAGTTGTTGGAAGATGAACTTGCAGTTTGTAATCATTATTAGTTTAATTATTGCAAAATCATACGAAATATTTGTGCTTTTATGTTCTCGTAAATCGTGTTAATATTTCATATATGCTCAGAAGTTAAATCTATTATGTTTTTATAAACGAAAAATAAAAGAAAAAAAATTCTCGCAGTATTTATCTTTTTGTGATCACACTTATGTGTTTTTCCTGCTTGACACAGTCCGTAAGATTCTCTTATGTTGAGTAAAATCGAGTAAAATTGTCTCGATGTTCGTAATTGGCCTTAAGATCAATTTATGTCGATAATTGGATACAAATCCTTGTGATTTGGTAATGTCCAAAATCCTTCTTTTTCACGAAAGTAAGGTTACTTTAGTTGTTCTCTCGAGAATGACATTTTATGGGGGAGAGTTCTTAAATGAACTTGTGCTTAATTGTTATATCTTTGTGGGAGGTGTGGTGTGGAATTATAAAGGGGGTGCTTGTATATTTTTAATCTCCAAGGATAAGCGCTAAGTATTTATTACTGTGTGAAATCATCTAAAAAAAGTTGATATGAGGAGTTGCATTTTAACTATGCTATTATGTAGTATCTCCATCTTCCTTAAAAATTGAGATATCTTTTGGTTGTACTCATTATGATCCCGCAATTTTCGTACCTTTGTTAATTTTACTCACAAAAAGGGGGAGAATTATTTAGTAGTTTCATACTATATACATATGGTTTACGGATCATTATGTAAGGAGGAGTGAATCATTTAAGCAGTAGGTTTACCTATTAAACAAAAGCTGTAAGTATTGATTAAGGAGGATAAACATATCACCATAGTATTACTTCAGAGTTGAAATACAATTAAACTTTGGAGAGAAGATAATAATATTATGTTTTTGTATAACAACGATTGAGAAAAATATCGTTTGGTCCTTTTTTAGGTGGGTCCATGTCTGTTTAGTCCTTTGGTCAAACACATATTACTGTTTGGTCCATAATTATTAAAAAATATTAAACTGACAAAAATACCCTTCCGTGTTAATTAGAAAGAGATAACTAATGGGGTACGCATTTTCTCTCTCTCCTGGCGATTTTTCACTTGCTACAAGAACTAAAAATTGACTTTTACCGTAGCAAATGTTTGGAACTCGATTTTTTGCAATTTTCATGTTTTTGATCTCTTAGGATTTCGATTTTTTTACTGTAGGAATGAAGTCCATATAAAAACATAAAAAAACAGACTTCATTCCAGGAATGAAGTCCATATAAAAACCTTAAAAACAGACTTCATTCCAGGAATGAAGTCCATATAAAAACCTCAAAAAAACAGACTTCATTCCAGGAATGAAGTCCATACAAAAACATAAAAAAAAAAAGCACTTCATTCCGGGAATGAAGTCCATACAAAAACATAAAACCTCAAAAAAAAATGACTTCATTCCAGGAATGAAGTCCATACAAAAACCTCAAAAAAACAGACTTCATTCCAGGAATGAAGTCCATATAAAAAAACATCATCATCTTCATCTTCTTCAAGGTCTTCAACACCAGCAGCAACATCGTCGTCTTCATCAACAACATCATCTTCCATCGTCTTCATCAAAACGATCGGGTTCATCTTCATCGCCCGCCGTCTTCATCAAACAGATCGGGTTCATCTTCATCTTTGGCGTCGCGTCTTCATCAAAATGAGTTCATCATCGTCTTCAAAACGACAAATCTTCATCGTTTACGATGAGCGAGATCAAAATCTTGAAAAAAAAATTCACATCTTCAACATTAACACCAACGTGAACGATGATGAAAAAACTAGAAAAAATCGTTTACATCTTCAACGGTAGCACCGAAAGAAAAAAACGATGAAGAAAACCCTAGAAAATCGTTTACATCTTTAAATTTTTAGTTTCAATATTCATCTCCGTTTCTTGTTTCACAAAAGAAAAAAAGAGAGAGAAAGTAGATCTGGAAAAGAAAAGAAGATGAGAGAGAAAGTGAATCTGAGAATGATTTATTCTCTCCTACTTTTTGACTATATATATGGTCCTTATCCAAAAGGGTATTTACGCTTACTACAGGTGACATTTACATCATCCATGACATCAGCGTAGGACCAAATGATAATTTTTAGGACCAAATGATAATTTATATTACCAAATAGGACCAAACAGACAATCGACTGGGTCAAATGGACTAGACTGATACATATATTTTATTTTTAGGACTATATGGTATTTCCTACTTGAGAATATCTGTTTTCAAAAAGTTGTTATCGCTATGGATTTGGTTCTTCAACAACAACGATGCTGAGTTGAACACGTTCAAAATCCTTGCTACTTGAAATAACGAAGAGTTCAAGGAGAGTTGGAAAAACCAAGGAAATCAAGGGAAATGGTGGATCGAAGAGTCTTTTCAAAACTTTATTTTTGTTATCCATATGTATTAAATAGTTTTGTCACTAAAATTGACAAAGGGGGAGATTGTTAAAGCATTTCTCGGTCGAACTCACAAGTGTTTCTATATCAAGCTTGTTGCCAAATTTAGTTGTCAAAACTATATCTTGATTTCTAGTTTACAATTAGTTAAGTCTCGGTCTAGGATAGTGGAGTTGAGAAATGAACCAGTCACCGTTTGCGTTCTGCCATTTGAAGGCGAAGATCAACCGAAGATTTTGGAAAACTTCATCAACAAAAGGTAAGTGAATCCTGAACCACTTATTTCTCAAGTTGTATTCACTTTTCAATCTTAAGACGATTGCCGCATAACTAATTAGATAGACAAGAATTTCGAGTCGAGAACTAATTTTTTTAGTTTACGATTTTTTCGAAATATAATGACTGATCTTAATGAACATTTGTTCATGCTTGATCAAATTTGGTGGAGAACAATTTATTGTTCGGAACCAAACCATGATTCAAGTTTATCATTCAAAAATGCAACTGAAGCATGATGATATGTGTCACTGATGTTATTCAGGAATGTTTAGAATCGATTTAGAGAAATATAGAACTACTATATTCGGAATACAACATGTTAGAGCATGGCTCGGTTGAACCCACCAAGCGTTGGTATGTCAAGTTTGGTTGTCATATTTTAGTGAATCAAAATTCATGTTAAGAGTCGCTTGATTATGTACAAGAGTTAAACTTCGTATAGGTTAGCTTGAAAGTATTAGGATATGAGACATTACAAGTATTGCGAGGTTTGAAGATGTGAAGAAGCAAGGAGCTACAAACGACAACAATCATCCTTCCACTTGAGGTTAGTGATATTTGACCTGAACTGTTTCATTCCCTAACATATCTTTCAAGTCGTGCATATTGAAAACATAAGCTGCAAGCATATTTGAACTCTAGATAGACATAGTATTAAGAAATACAATACGAGGTTTATTGCTTAACTATTAAACTTTGTAGATAAGACATCGCCATAATCATTTGAATGCTATTGTGATTATGTATGGGTATGAGGTGAGGATTTCATCCTAGGGAACATTGTTTACATGTGTTCTAAGGAAGTAAGTTCATATACTTGTTTATGAACCGAAAATGCCAGGTGTTATTGGTTTTGTTATTCATTGCATATCTTATGAACAACCAATATGTGTGATAGAGTATAACCGCTCACAACTTGTTGTGTTCTTGGTAGAACTTTTCACAAAGGCCTGACTTATGTATTGGTATAACTTTTATTAGTAAAATCGATCTTAAGTAATCACTTGTGGTATGATCGGATTTTGTATGTCAGACCTTGTAAGGGAAAGGCAAACGATCCTTGTAAGGGAAAGGGAACCGATCCTAGTAAGGGGTGCAGTACATCAAAGGGAACTGATCCTTGTATGGGGTGCAACAAGGTTTATAGCAGAAAGGGGAACCGATCCTATGGACATGTGCAATACATATAAGTTAGATACCATATATATGTGAGGGACGGATCCTAGTACCTAGTCAACCGAACTTTTGGGAAGCTAGTGTGACTATGCACAGTACTCACATGGAGGTAAAACCGAAACTTGTTTTGGTAGAACCGTAAACCCATGATTGTGATTGAATATTGGTTTGATCAATCACATAGTTCTTGAAAGTCAGATGAACCAATTATAAACTTGTTTGGCAATGTGGCAAATCGGTTTCAAGGTTGTAAGTGTGAAAGAGAACTTACAAAGTTAAGATGTCGACAAACTTTGAACACGTGCTGTGAATGTTTATTTCTATAATTGTTCAAAGATATTCCTTAATGGCTAAGGGAAGAGAATCCCAGGATCGAAACATAAGTAAGTTAAGAATCTTTTAATTAAGGTTATTAATTTCATTTTGTAGGGAAATTACAGAATTAGTAATGTGCATTTACTAATTAGATTTTCCGAGAGATTTCGATTGTTATTTTTGGACAGAGCATTTCCAGGAATTATGAAAACCGAATCTGTGCTTTTATGAATATCTTGAGAATATTTTCGGTTTTGGAAAATCCTTGGTGTCCAAACTTCCTTGTCTATAAATACACGAAGTTCGCCTTTCTAGCAAACTAATCCTTCGTAACAACAAATTTACTCTTTTGTTGTTGTTACTGGTGTAGCCGCCTATTCGGAGAAGAGAGTAACCTAATTAGGCAAAATCTCTTACAAATAGCTCGGTTTAAAGTCTTCTTTGGGATTGAGAAGCTCTAGCGACCCATTGGTGGGAAACTAGATAATTGCGGTTTATCTTTGTTTTCGATTGATTTGATTGACTAACGGTGGTTGAAATCGATTGCACCTAGTTTGTTTATTCTTGAGAATCTTCTCTTCGATATAAGATTCGCTCAAACTAGTTCGAGTTTCGACATGGATCTTTAGACTGTTGTTAGTTCTAAAGACGATCTTGTGATAATCCATTGTTAACGAGGCTGCATTACATGCGTGATTTATCACAAGAGATTCAAGTGTTTGTGTGCAGGTTTTTATTGAAGATTTAAGAAGATTTGAAGACAAAGAAGATATTGAAGATCTGACTTGGGTTTTAAAATCTTTGGTGTGCACAATACTTGTTTGGGAAAAAGAGGATTCAATTAATAATCGGTTTATCCTTGTGGTAGATTGGATTGATTAATTGGGTAGATCAGCATCAATACGTTTCCTTGTAATTAAAGGTATTGATTGGCTTAATCTTAAACGATTACCTTTGGGTGATTGAACATAAGATAGATCTAAGGACCCTACGAAGGAGTTTATGTTAAGATAACAGAAGAGCCTTTGTCCGACTCATATCACTTGGTTGAATAGAGTTGATACCAAACAGGTTTGTTGTTCCTTTACTGTTTGGAATACGAACCAAAAGAATTATTCCAAGTACGTGACTTATTCACAAGTCGGAGGCGTGGGAATACAGACGGAATTAAGTGAACTATATGGTTAGTTACTTGGTCTCACTATACGAAGTTAGGTGTAATTTTGTGTAGCGGCTTAATCCTGAGAGTATTCAATTCTGGACAAGGTCCGGGGTTTTTCTGCATTTGTTGTTTCCTCGTTAACAAAATCTTGCTGTGTCATTTACTTTTATTTTCCGCATTATAAATTTTTTTATTATAATTAAAGTAAATCATACAAACGTTAATTCCTATTTACTTGATAAGCAATCCTATTGTGTTTGGTTAAGTCCGAACCTTTGTATCAAGTAAACATACTTCGTTGTTGTATTGTCTCGATCTCATATCCATAGACGATCACACGAAGTGTGAACCGATTAGTTGTATTTTCTCGACTCGGTCCATAGACAATCACTTTCGGAGAAAGGACTTATAGGTAGGAAAAGTTTTAGCTTGAGGTATATTTGGGTACCCTCGCCTTTTTTATTGGTATCAGAGCAGGCAAACACGAAAATATCTAACAATCTTTGTTTGGTGCGATCCAACCTATAAGAATTGAATCTAATGTCTGATTCAGTTAACGTTATGCAAGAGTATGAATACTCAAATGTTGAAGATGTTACCACTTCGTTAACTCATGATCCAGGAGTTACGAAAGCATCTATGTCTATCTCTGATAAAAGAGAAGAAGCTGATAAAGAGTTGGTAAAACTCCTAAAGCCTATACAGTCTCTGTCTTCCAAAGTGCTCATTTTAAATACTGAGTCAAATCTTCTTAAACAGGCGATCATAGAAAAAGACATTCAACTGAACTGTCTAGCCAAAGAGAAAATAGATCTCGCTGTCAAACTTGAAGCTCTTGGTAAATCTCTTACAGATAAAGAGACACGTCCCATGACTCTGACTAATGTTCTTTGTTGTGATTTCTTCTGATGAGGAAACTAAAAGTCCTTGCTCGACTTTTACTGATTGTGACAAAAACCGGGTTGATCACATCTAAAACAGGATCAAGATGATGGTAGTTTGCCTAACTACATCAAGTTAGAAGAGGATGAGAAACCAGCTTCTAGATCTACTGATGATCAAACGAAATCTTTTACAAAGGAAACTTTGAACCGATTCCGTGATGACTCTAAGGAATACAACTTTCAGTCACTTGACAGGAAACTTATACTTCTTCAACATACGGTGGTTAAAATTTTGAAAGAAGTTTCTTGTCTTAAAAAACTGAAAGATTATTCCTCAGTAGAAAGACATATTATACTACATACCGATAAGATCAACTCAAAGGAGTCACAGGAAAGAGTTGATAATCGCTTATGGAAAAAGGTTCCTCAACACCCATATCGAAACAGTTCTGGTTTTGATGAGGAACGACTTCAGAAGGAAGGAAAGGGCGAATCTACGCAAAAAGAAACAATCAGGATTTTCGATAGTTGTTTCAGATGTTCACACTAATGTGAATAATAAGGAAGTCCTTAGAATGAGAAAATCATATGAAAATCTCACTGAAAGAATTAAGAGAGATGTAGCTATCTCCGAGAATTCTCACATTAGTACATTTTCTCCACATGATCATATCTCTAGAGTTAGAAACGATCACCATCTTGGGAGAAAATATTTTGGGCAGAAATTCCCTAAAAGAGACATGAACTATGTTTCTGATATTCACTGTAAGCTGGAAAAAGCTTACTCCGATACAATTTAGTTGTATCGTATGTTGTGCTTTCTCATCCTTTCGTGCTCATAATCTTGGATTGGAAAGGCACAATAAAACAGGAGCACATGTACCATTGTGTAGTTGTTTATCAGAAAAAAATTTGTGATAGTTTATGGATTGATGCGAATCCATGGCAGTTAGAAATGTTCATGTTTAACATGATTTTCCAAAAATAGGTGATATTTGGAATTTTCGGATTTTTAATAATCCTTCCACCTTGAGGACTAAGGAAACGAAATATATTGTTTGATATTTTTGGATTTTCCAGAGGTCTCTTGGTCCGAAAGTTGACTCTTTTAAGAGGAGAAACTTTATCTTGTCTGTATTCGAAACCCTGAGAAATCCTTTTATATATTATTCATAATCGAGCATGCCTCTAGTAACTCGCAGTGTCTCAAAGACTAATAAGGAGGAAGCTCAAAAAGTTAAGGATTGTCAAGGAATCGATAGAGAGAGAAAGAAGAAAGACATTATGTCTGATTATGACTCGATAGCTCAATTTGGATCACAAGATGAGTCATGTCGTTGGCTTACAACCTTCAAGATCCAACCAAAACCAAGTGGATTCGTTATGATAGTATGATTGACTATATTCAAGGTTTTGAGGAACTAAGAACCAATCTCATTATAACGGTTCGAAATCAAGATTGGCTCAAGGATAAGATTGAGGAACAAATGCTGATATAGCTGATATGAAAAATCAGGTTGAAAGACTTGAGAAACAAGAAGTGGTTGAGGACAAGTCTATTGAGACATGCTTTAAGAGTTTGAGCACTGAAGAGACCTCAGTGAATAACAAGAGCACCACTAGAGATTAAGTTATTTACTGTATTACTAAATCTAGTTTAATAGACATCAATTTTTGATTTCTTTCATTGATTGTATTGGTCTATTATGAATAAAACTATTATGAATAAAAAATTTTGATTGGTAATTTTTCTTGTGATAGTTTTTGGTTTACATAGCCTGTGCTTAATTGCTTTTACCTTATTGCTATGTATGTTTATGGGATGTTTGATTTCGGTTTTACTACCTTAATATCCGATCTCATATATTGTGAACCCTCATGGTTTGGGTGACTTTTTGATTTAGCGGGATTAAAATCTAGCCCTTGTAGGTAGGCTTTATCAAAGGATTATGAGGGGTTCTGATAGAAACAATATGTGAAAAGGTCACAATATGTTGAATCGGTTTTGGTTTAGCATAAAAGCATATGTGTTTCGACGGTTTTCAACTTTTGCTTGCAATTGTTAAAACCGGTTTTCAACCTTTCTTTGGTAAAGGTTGAGGTGTGTTGTTATTCTTTTGTTCACGCATAAGGATGACAACGTGGTGATATTTCGATATCAATTCTCCCTGGACGAAGATGCAATTATATTGGAGAAGTGGATGCAAAATTTGAGGTAACAATCTTGTTAGTTAATTGTTTTCCTGTTTAAGAAAATCCTGAGTTTATATTATATATATTTGTTGCTTTTGCTTAACAAAATTTCGGTACAATTGATGTGTGTGTGTGATTCAATTGGTTTTGGTTAAGAAAAACTATTGTTATCTTGCTTTTGTATGGTATCAATCGTTTAGGCTTACAAAATTACGGTGCAATTGCGGTGCAATTGCGGTGCTTATAATGTCTATGTTGTTTCAATTGCTTCCGGTTGAGGTGAATAATTATGCAAGTTGATTTATTTTGGTTTGTATGAATTATTTATGGCTTAACGAAATAATATGTGTACGGGATGAGTTGTTTAATCCAATTCGATTCCGGATAAGATAAACTAAGTTAATTCTGATCTTAGTTAGACTTATCGAAGTGAGGTTTCGGTTATTCAAGTCTAATCGAATGCCTAAACAAGAAATGCTAGTTAACTAACCTAGTACTTGTCTTGTTTAAAATTGAAAGATCTAAGTTTATGGATAATTAGAACACATGAGAAAAATGGAGTTTATCTTTATTTTGGTCTTATCGAATTAAGCGGTTGTTTTTGAACAATCGGTTTAGCAAAGGGACTAATATGTTTAGTTGTTTTTGGTTTGCTAAAATAAATTGGAAAAACTGTTTCGGACAATTGTTTCCTTGGTAACGGCTGAGTTTGGTAATGCTTTTATTTTTCGAAAAGCACTTTCAAAAAATATATATAGTAATTATTTTTCATATTAGCGTTTGGTAAAATATTTTCAAAGTGCTTTTATCCAAAAGCACTTCCAAAATACCCCAATTTTTAAAAGCTGTGGGAGAGGAGCTTATAAAAGCTCTAAAAGCATAAGCTTTGGTCCCACCTTATTTTAATGCATGATTTTTCTTTTATATCCCTATTATAGTATATAAATGACCAAAATTGCCCTTAAATATTTGATAATTAATTTCTTATTCTCCATAATATTCTTTAAAGGTTGTTATTTTAAACTATGTCACATTCTTCAAAGATTATTATTTTCACTTTCAAATTTTTAGTTATATACCATTTTAATTAAAAAATAAAATAAATAAGAACCAATATAATTAGGTGAAGGAAGATTTGTTTTCATAGATTAGGTGTTGCTATTCAGAAGGGAGTTGGCGCTCAGCTTGTCGCTCGGCTGCCAACTTAAATCTCTGGTGTGTTTGAAATATAATTATAAAATAAAAAAAATATAATTATAAAATAAAAAAAAAGTATAATTTTAGTAAATAATAATTAATAATAATAATAATAAATATTTGATTTTAGTATAATTTTTTTTTATCCCAAGTTATATCAATAATAAAAAATAGTTACTCAAAATATATATAAATATCTAATATATTTAAATCCCATAAAATAGAATAAAACTATATTAAAATATTATGTATTTTTTTGTCATTTGTTACAACTACAATAAGTGAACCTATAGTTTACCAAACACAATTTGATCATTTTTTTATCGGCTTTAACTTTTAGTATCTAGTTTACCAAACACCTAATCAAGCTTTTTTACAAAAGACAACAGTAACAGCAAAAGCGCTTTTACAAAAGCCGCAACATTACCAAACTAAGCCAACATATCAAAATAAGACTACTTGTAGTTTCGGTTTTGATATTGGTTATCAGAACATGATGTGTGGAACCCTCGTGCCTAACTCTACAGGTTTGCAAGTCTATTATGAGATTTGTAAGATTCTTTTCGTGTTGTCCTTTATTTTTTCGTTTCTTTGTCATTTTTGTGACAAAAAGGGGAGAAATATATGGAGTAATCAGGTGATGCTGGCATTGATATTTATATTGATTGGCATCGCTAGGGAAAAGAACATTGGTACTTGAATGTTTTTATCTAACGAAAGAGTGAAAGCACAGACTAAGGGGAGTAACATGTCATATGATTGGTATAAAAAAACACGTGCGGATTGAATATCTACCTATCTTCCTTAGGGGGGGGGTAATAGCTTTGTTATTATAATGTCAACAACGACATTTTCAAGGATTGAATGTAAGCAGTTTCACTGTGCTGTTGAATCGGGAATCAAGCGGATTGTAATAATTATTGTAATTTGTTTATCCATATGATGTAAGAGTTTTGTCACTAAAATTGACAAAGGGGAGATTGTTAGAGCATGGATCGGTTGAACCCACCAACCGTTGGTATGTCAAGTTTGGTTGTCATATTTTAGTGAATCAAAACTCATGTTAAGAGTCGCTTGATTATGTACTAGAGTTAAACTTCATATAGGTTAGCTTGAAAGTATTAGGATATGAGACATTACAAGTATTGCGAAGACTTGAAGATGTGAAGAAGCAAGGAGCTACAACGACAACAATCATCCTTCCACTTGAGGTTAGTGATATTTGACTTGAAATTTTCATTCCTAACGTATCTTTCAAGTCATGCATATTGAAAACATAAGCTGAAGCATATTTGAACTCTAGATAGACATAGTATTAAGGAATACAATACGAGGTTTATTGCTTAACCATTAAACTTTGTAGATAAGACATCACCATAATCATTTGAATGCTAGTGTGATTATGTATGGGTATGAGGTGAGGATTTCATCCTATGGAACAATGTTTACATGTGTTATAAGGAAGTAAGTTCTAAGGAAATTGCCAGGTGTTATTGGTTTTGTTATTCATTGCATATCTTATGAACAACCAATATGTGTGACAGAGTATAACCGCTCACAACTTGTTGTGTTCTTGGTAGAACTGTTCACAAAGGCCTGACTTATGTATTGGTATAATTTTTATTAGTAAAACCGATCTTAATTAATCACTTGTGGTATGATCAGATTTTGTATGTCTGACCTTGTAAGGGAAAGGGACCGATCCTTGTAAGGGAAAGGGAACCGATCCTAGTAAGGGGTGAAGTACATCAAAGGGAACCGATCCTTGTATGGGGTGCATCAAGGTTTATAGCAGAAAGGGGAACCGATCCTATGGACATGTGCAACACATATAAGTTAGATACCATATATATGTGAGGGACCGATCCTAGTACCTAATCAACCGAACTTTTGGGAAGCTAGTGTGACTATCCACAGTACTCACATGGAGGTAGAACCGAAACTTGTTTTGGTAGAACCGTAAACCCATGATTGTGATTGAATATTGGTTTGATCAATCACATAGTTCTTGAAAGTGAGATGAACCAATTTTAAACTTGTTTGGAAGTGTGGCCAATCGGTTTCAAGGTTGTAACTGTGAAAGAGAACTTACAAAGTTAAGATGTCGACAAACTTTGAACACGTGCAGTGAATGTTTATTTCTATATTGTTCAAAGATATTCCTTAACGGCTAAGGGAAGAGAATCCCAGGATCGAAACATAAGTAAGTTAAGAATCTTTTAATTAAGGTTATTAATTTCATTTTGTAGGGAATTACGGAATTAGTAATGTGCATTTACTAATTAGATTTTCCGAGAGATTTCGATCGTTATTTTTGGACAGAGCATTTCCAGGAATTATGAAAACCGAATCTGTGCTTTTATGAATATCTTGAGAATATTTTCGGTTTTGGAAATTCCTTGGTGTCCAAACTTCCTTGTCTATAAATACACGAAGTTTTCCTTTCTAGCAAACTAATCCTTCGTAACAACAAATTTACTCTTTTGTTGTTGTTCTTTGTTTAGCCTTTATTCGGAGAGGAGAGTAACCTAATTAGGCGAAATCTCTTACGGTAGCTCGATTTAAAGTCTTCTTTGGGATTGAGAAGCTCTAGCGCGACCCGTTGGTGGGAAACTAGATAATTGCGGTTTATCTTTGTTTTCGATTGATTTGATTGACTAACGGTGGTTGAAATCTGATTGCACCTAGTTTGTTTATTCTTGAGAATCTTCTCTTCTGATATAAGATTCGCTCAAACTAGTTCAGAGTTTCGACAGGGATCTTTAGACTGTTGTTAGTTCTAAAGACGATCTTATGATGATCCATTGTTAACATACTCCGTTCTGTGCGTGATTTATCACAAGAGATTCAAGTGTTTGTGTGCAGGTTTTTATTGAAGATTTAAGAAGATTTGAAGACAAAGAAGATATGACTTGGGTTTTAAAATCTTTGGTGTGCACAATACTTGTTTGGTAAAAAGAGTATTTGACCGGTTGTCAGCCGACACAAATATAATTACACTTTCTTACTACTCAAAATATAAATATAGCAAGGGCAAGAAAGGATCGATCCCACGAGAGAGTCTAGGTTGTCAAATTGTTTCGGTTCCTATAAATAACACCCTAGTTTTGTGATTATAATAAACTAAATAAAACAAATAAATAAAAGTAAACAAATAAAATCAAGGATAAGAAGATATTGGTCATGGATTTCGTTTTCATTCACAAACATGTTTTCACACAATAACTAGAATTGATATTTAATCTCAACTTTTATCAAAGACCCTAGAATACCTTGATCGCAAGAATATCCCGCAAATCTCCTCATGTCATCAACAAACACATTAAAAGATGCGAATGTGAATTCTACCTAAAGGAACAACCTAACGTGTAAAAGCACTAATCAAGTTTAATTCCCTAGATGCGTTAAGTTCTATGAAATCAGGCCAATCAAAGCAATTGAACGTGGAAAGCGCACTAATTCAATTTAACAAAGGTTACGATTCACATATGATCATAAGAATATATCACTACAAACCATAATCATATTATGCTACTTGTATTCAAGGAATATCACTTTTTCGTATAATAAACCCTAAACTAGCAATAGATGTGATTAGAAGTTCTACCAATTTGCAACTTGACAAAACAATCAATCAATCATAAAACAATATTTCCAGAGAATTGCAAACGATAATTATGAGACAAAACTAATATATTGAATCAAAGAATCATATTATGTGAAATCCAACTATTCCATAACCAATAATAAACTTAGGTACTCATATTCAAGGAGTTCATCACAAGAAGAAAAAGAAAAGACTTCATGGTTCTAAAACCCTAGAACAAAGTAGAGATAATAGAATAATAAAACGTGGTCCCCAAAACATTGTAGAAGTCTCCCCTTTTATATTCTTTTTCTCCTTCCAAAACTAGGTTTTGTCTTCAAAGTCCATTAGTTGGAAATTCACCCTACCCACCATGGAGAGAAACCCGTGTAGAAATTATGTCCCAAAATCGCTCGCCGGAAAACTGGGATTATGGCCGAATCCCGCCTAATCGTCGCGGAAAGTAGCTCGGGTGACCGGCAAAGTCAAGCCGGCCACCCGGCCAACGGTCAACGGCCGGCCAACTGGGTTGGATCGGGTCGGGGCTCGATCAATCACCGAGTCGCATCGGGTCCGATGGAGTCGTGGTCGTCGAGTCGGACTCAATCGCCTAAGTGAGCCGAGTGGCTCGAGCCATTTGCGGTCTTGCACAGAGCCGAATCGTGCTGCACCAAGATGGCGCATCATCAACTCATCCGGCCATGCATTATGGCTCTGCTTCATCCTTCAAGCCGCTTTGCAATTTCAGCTCCATTTCCATGACTCTCATCACTTCAAACCCATCGAGAATCACCTTCCATTCATGCTCGCACCGCCAATTCAACCTATTTCACTTCCTTGTAGCTCCACCCATTTCATGTCACGGTATACAAGCTCAACTGCCATAGCCATCAAATCACCTGACTCTTCACCCTGCAATCCATTGCACATTCAGTCACAACCTGCACCTGAGCTGCATTCACTGCCATTCAACCAAGCCACAGTTACTGCACCTCTCACAACTCCACCTACCACAGCATCAACACATATAACACCCTTCCATCCTTGCATTCCAGCACCACATAGGCCAACCCAATTACTGACTCCATTTCTCCCATGTTTCTTCCTCACTTGCCTTCACCCAACTGCAAAGATTTAACCACCAACAATCGAGACTCCAGCCTTGCATGGCAAAAGCTTCACTCTGTCACACCTCATTCTTTGCTCATCTTTCCCCTGTTATGTCTCACCATCTCAAGCCACCGCTCTAGCGAGCCATTGTTCCACCTGAACCCAACTTCTCTTCCTTGCCCTGAATCCAGCTGATGCCATCTCCATATTTGCATTTCTTCCACCAGTGCCTGAGCTCAACATCAGCTTTGCATTGCCATTACGCCAACACCACAAAACTATGCACCTGACTCTCGACCTGCAACCTGTAGCTCTATCATCTCAAATACCAGCGGCAACAATTACACAACAAATGTGCTCACAGACCCAACCAATCTCAGTGCCACAACCTGAGCTATTCTCATATTCTTCACTTCTCGATTTCAACCAGTGACCACCAATTCAGCTCAAGACCTGTGCATAAACACAACAACATCAGCTCAAGATTATCATAACTCAGTTCATATTATTGCTCTCCATCAGCAGCTGCTACTATAACCCTAAGTGTCAGCTCTGCCACACAACAAGTCTGCAACTCCCTGTTAAGACCAAATCAACTTCCACAAGCACCAGCACATAATCCATTTCCATTTTCCTCCTTTCTTGCTCCACCTTCTTGCCCTGAGCCACCAAAGAAGCTCCAATTGCGAGCCACCGCATTGCCATAGCATTCTCAGCAACACCAATAGCTTTGTAGCTCATTGCACCATCATTGGACGACCGAAGGGAGTCCTTATATGTGACGACTTAGTGCAATTCTGTCCGTCACGGTTTTTGTACAAAAACTATCAAAAAAATTTCGAATTTCTGGAATTTGAGAAACAGATCTAGACTATTCATAAAATTGATCTTGGATATCGATCAAACACAATCACATAAACATATTTGCGGTATAAACTTCTTAGAAAAAAACATTACATTAATCGATGATTCGGACTATAAACAACTACAAATGGCGGAGAAACGGGTGATGAAGATGACGGTATCTATACGTGTATAACTAGACCCGATCCGACCCGTCAACACCTACCTGATTTAGTTTGACATCTCTTTCCACCCAACCCATTAATTAAATTTTGATCTTCGAGACATTCAATCATGGTATTAGAATCAAAACATAAACCAAATTTTTATATCCTCATCTTGATACAACCCATTATACTGAATCCATCCTTTAAACTAATCATGAATCAACCATAAAAAAATAAATAATAATAATCTGATTGACTCAGAAAAATCCTCCACTCCATTGTTTCAGAGCCCATCCCGTTGGTACTCATCGTTTTCTCTCTTACAAATTTCAATTCATGTATCAATTTTATTACAAGACGAAACCCATAGCTTCAACACTTGACATAACAACATCATCACCAAGAAAATTTATTAAAGACAGGAGAAATTCTGAGAGAGGAAGTATGGAGCATTAGCTACTTAATTGTTTTTCTATCTCGCATCTGCAACAAATTGATCTTCTCTCGCGACCTTGCGGTTGAATGGAAACTTCTCTTATCATATCGATCTCTAACAAATGGAAAAAAAAAAAAAACTCTTTCCCTTGGCTTTAATCTCTTACCCAAATCTAAGTATCTCCAAAACCAGTTTATAAACACCATGATACAAAACAAAAGCATTTAAACATCTTATCTATATTCACGGATGAACAAAGAATGGAAAGAAATTTGATTTAGAATTGAAAAGCCTTGCACTTTTAGGGGCGACCCCGAAAGAATTAGGGGCGACTTTTTTATTCCCAACCCATATACAACGTTAAGGGATGTCCAAAAACGCGGAGAATACGTTAATGCCCTTACACAATCGGAAGCTATTTTGTTCCCGATTATAATAACGCAATCGGAAGCTTAGTAGCTATATTATACTACCGATTATATTGAATTTGTGCCAAGCGCGCATCTGGCTTCTATAACAATCGGTAGGAAAAATAACCTCACTAGACTACCGATTATAGTAGCTCCTAAATACCCAAAATTGGTGATTTCGCCAAGAAAGAAATTTGGGGCAACTCTATAATCGGAAGCCTTATTAACTACCGATTATTCAAGTTCCCAAATTCGAAAAAAATGACATTTCTGCAAAAACAAAATTTGGGGCAACTGTATAATCGGTAGATAATAACCTACCGATTATACTCCAACTACCTGCAAAAAATGTAGGTGATATTGTTATGAATTTCAAAATATTTATGAAAATCGGAAGTTTTAATTGTTGATATAACAACCGATTATACTCCAACGGCTAGTTCGTTCAAAAAAACTAGCCGTGCCTCGAAAACCAAACACAATCGGTAGATAATACATATTGACAAACCTCCGATTATTTTGAAGTAACCGTTAAACTAGCCGTTGGGTACTTTTTTTTGCTATAAATAGAGACCTATCTCTACCAAACTTATTCACCCATCACATTCAATCTTCCTAAATCAGTCACCCAACACTTTGAATCACCAAAAATGGCTACAACTCCGTTCAATAATATAGAAGATGTTGCTATTGTCGAGCACACACACTCTCACAAAGCACTCCGTTGAGGAAGCGCAATGGGTGACCGATGAATCTAAGACCCAACAAGAGGGCCTTACTTTGGGGATGATCAAAACACCAATGCTTGGTGGAAACGGGTGTTTAAGGTTTTTAAAGCACTAAGCGGAAATCGTTATAGGAGGACGCTCCAAAGAATAAGGGAAAGGTACGCATATTTATACAATGAATGCGTACTGTTGAGAAACGAATTGAAAGCTCGTAAGGACGCTATGCCAAACGAAGACCGAATGGATAGAGTAAGTTTGTGAATCAATAGGCCTCTCATCAAAAAATATTTATTTGGTTATGATTATTCAACAACGCTAACTTATTTAAAAAAATTGTTTTCCCAGTATACTTTGGGTCGGAGCCAATACGAATTAAGGTACGGTCATGAGTTTCTGCACGAGGACTGCTACACTCTCTTGGAGGAAGTTGAATGGCAATTCGCCCAATATAATTAAACTCGTAGAGAATCCCTAGGGCGATGTATTGAACAATTTTATGTGTTTTACTTCTATTTTATTTCAACTACATGTATGTTTTTTCGATTCAATAAAATGAGTGACTTCAAATACTGGTTCAATTTTAGTCGGTGTGGAAATAAGGATTTTAGAAAAAACTCATTTAGGGGCAACCTATAATCGGTAGGCTTTGGAACCTATCTTCCGTACGATTATGGCTACATCCAAATCACGAACCACATGGTTAGGCCTGGCTTTGTACCCTCTTAACCTATGGATTCTGGCAAGGGTTCGATCTGGGGCTCCTTACAATCGGTAGTTTATTAAGTTGAGTATACTACCGATTATGGTAGATTTCAAATTTCCTAGAATGAATGATTTTACAAAAAACTCATTTTGGGGCAACCTATAATCGGGAGGTTGGGTAACCTACTTGGCTTCCGATTATTGCTAAATCCAAATCACGAACCACATGGTTATGGTCGGAATCGGAGGATTGCTAATATACTTTGCTCTCCGATTATCATGTGTAAAGAAAACTCCGTCTCGTATCCAAACAACACCACAATCGGAAGGTAAATGTGCACCTTAACTTCCGAATAACAATAATCGGTTGGTTTAGTTGTAATGTTCCTTCCGATTATAAGTAAAAAAATTTGTTCTCTCAGAACCAACCAACACCATATTCGGAAAGTAATTGAGCGCATTTACTACCGAATATTTGTAATCGGATGTTTGTGGTTTCGTTAATGTCCGATTATTATACTAAAAAACAACTATGGTTTCTGTAACCAAACAACACCATAATCGGAGGGTCTGGTAATATATTGAACTCCCGATTATGGCTGCATCCAAATCACGAACCACATGGTTATGCCGGGCTCTGTACACTCAAAACCTATGGAATTTGGCAAGGGTTCGATGTGGGGCTCCTTATAATCGGTAGGTTGTGAAGTTGTTAACCCTACCGATTATGGTAGATTTCAAAATTCATCACATGAATGATTTTAGAAAAAACTCATTTTGGGGCGACCCATAATCGGATGGTTTGGTAATATATTTAACTCCCGATTAACGCTGCATACAAAACACGAACCAAGTGGTTATGGTCAAGTCGTGTGCACTCAAAACCCATGAAATATGGCAAAGGTTGGATCTCACTCGTTATAATCGGTGGGTTATATAATTATATACCCTACCGATTATGGTATATTTCAAAATTCATTACGTGAAGGATTTTAGAAAAACTAAATTTGGGGCAACTTATAATCGGTAGTTTATGTAACCTATTAGGCTTCCGATTATGGCTACATCCACAGCTCCAACAAAGTGGTTATGGTTGGCTCCGCACCCCTCAAAACCTATGGAATTTGGCCAAGGATGAATATGGGGCTCCTTATAATCGGTAGTCTTACAAGTTGGATAACCTACCGATTATAAAAGGGATTATTAGCCGAAGTATCAACACAACAATCGGTAGGTATAGTTTCATTTTAACCTACCGATTGAATGTTTACCTACCGATTATGGTGTTGGCTACCGATTATATAAGGGCATATTGGCCATTTCGAAAAATCGAAGATAAGGGTTAGCTTAGATTTACGTTTGGGTGACCTTTTTTGTCTTTTAGTGTCGCCCCTAATTCTTTCGGGGTCGCCCCTAAAAGTGCCAGGTTGAAAAGATGTCAAGGAAAAAATGAAATGTTGTTGTTTTGACTGAAAACATAGCTCAGTTTACCAATATATCCTTATCCCTTAGAATGATCACGTGTTCACCAGGAATGAGTACAGGTGGGCGCGGACCACACCTCCAAAACTCCAAATTTCATCGATCAACTGTACTTCACATGGAGCCAGCACCTAGGTAAAGTACGAAGCAAACCACTAAACCAGTTATGTTACATCTTCGTTTAATTAAGCGTGTCCACAGTGTCTTAAACTTGTTATAACAATCGATTGTTTATTTATTCGTGGAACAGGCTCATTGATGTCCCTTAATCCCATTATTACTTGATTGTCAAGTTTGTTTCTTCGTCGGCCGTGAGACAAATAAAAAATTACGGTTGTACATTTATCGTTTAAGATGCACGGCCTTGCTCGGCATTTAGGGACCTGGAATGCAATACCCTTAGCTCATGTCCGTTAAAGAACGTACCAGTCCCTGACCATTAGACATGAATTCAATTCCAGTACTTCAGGCCTTCGGGAGATGTAAGAGTAATACTATTAACTCTCTCATACCAGGATGCGAAAAGAATGCTTCAAAAAATTAACCTTTTTATTTTATTTTTTCTCAAAGAGTATCGGTGACAACCCGACCTAATTCAACGACAACAAAACATAAATGCCGTTCACCTAGCTACTATTCCCAAAATCCCAATATGCACGATTCCAGTACCAACTATGTTAAAATTTACGATGGTTAATTTCTTCGGTCGGCCCCCCACCGCGTGCGGTAATCTAGTCTATCCCTGTAACCAACACCTCAAGACAATCCTTCTCAAGTGCAATTTCTCATGAATATCACCATTACTGCCTTGTTCAACCACCACTCCATCAATCTCTTCATCTCGTTCACAATTCCATCTTCCAAATAACCCCAATCACGACATCAATAACATCCATGATTCTAATTTCTTGAACCTCAGACATCACCCATCTATCCATGGCATCGATACCATCTTCTTTCTTCGTAATTCTTCTCCTCAACAGCATCAATTCCAGAAGATATTCTCGATCTAAATCTTCACCAGAAACCACCGTCAATCTCTTATTCCTCCATCTCGTAATTTCACGTAACCATCTTCATCTTGATATTCAATCCTCAAACCCCATTATCGTCTCAATCCAATGAATTTTGATCATGACAACTTCAAATCGAAACCCATTTTAATTCCGCCTCTAAATTTCATCGAAACCCCTTCCTCTGTCTCGATCTCTGAACTTCTCGGAATGGTTCTCGATTTACTGTGTTTCTTTTCTTCTCTATCTTTCAAAGTGAAAGCAGAATGAGAGAATGATTGAGAAGATAGAACTCTCTTCTCGATTTAGGGTTAGATTAAATGAGGGTAGGTTATTCAGTGTCTGGTCACAGTGATAAGGGCTAACCGAATTAACAGCCCCTTAACCATTGCTGGGTGTATTTTAGTACTCCTCCCAAAACAGTTGCCCCCTAACCTTGACTGGGCTCCAGATAGTATTTGCCTCTGAAATGACAATTTTGTCCTTAGTCCTCCAAGTTCTTGTTTTGCTCATAACTTCTTCATACGAACTCCGAATGACTCCGTTCTTTCGCCATTGCCTTCGTCTTCTCGTCCTCTACACAATGAAAAATAGAAATCTTGTATTTGAACGAGTTCCAATTGGTCTTTTTGCTCCAAATGACTCCATTGCACCTAATAAACTCAAAAGCACACATAAGATACATAATTTACAAGAAAAATAGCAAAGAAAGCATAAACTCTACATAGTAAATACGGTGTATTCTACACCTATCAGTATTCAATTAATAACCGGTTTATCCTTGTGGTAGATTGGATTGATTAATTGAGTAGATCAGCATCAATACGTTTCCTTGTAATTAAAGGTATTGATTGGCTTAATCTTAAACGATTACCTTTGGGTGATTGAACATAAGATAGATCTAAGGACCCGATGAAGGAGTTTATGTTAAGATAAACAGAAGAGCCTTTGTCCGACTCATATCACTTGGTTGAATAGAGTTGATACCAAACAGATTTGTTGTTCCTTTACTGTTTGGATTAAGAACCAAAAGAATTGTTCCAAGTACGTGACTTATTCACAAGTCGGAGGTGTGGGAATACAAACGGAATTAAGTGAACTATAGGGTTAGTTACTTGGTCTCAACTATACGAAGTTAGGTGCAATTTTGTGTAGCGGCTTAATCCTGAGAGTATTCAATTTTGGACAAGGTCCCGGGGTTTTTCTGCATTTGTGGTTTCCTCGTTAACAAAATCTTGATGTGTCATTTAATTTTATTTTCCGCATTATAATTGTTTTATTATAATTAAAGTAAATCATACAAACGTTAATTCCTATTTACTTGATAAGCAATCCTATTGTATTTGGTTAAGTCCGAACCTTTGTATCAAGTAAACATACTTCGTTGTTGTATTGTCTCGATCTCGTATCCATAAACGATCACACGAAGTGTGAAACGATTAGTTGTATTGTCTCGACTCAGTCCATAGACAATCACTTTCGGAGAAAAGAATTATAGGTAGGAAAAGTTTTAGCTTGAGGTATATCTGGGTACCCTCGCCTTTTCACAACAGTGTTATCTGTCTTACTAACTGAGAAAATTGTTATATGTCTGAAGTCGTATTACATGTATTTGTACACGTAGCGGAGTAACTATAAATCGACTTTCAAATTTGTGTGATATGCATACTCATATGTACATCATGGAAAAATATTTTGTTTCGTGATCCGGATAGGTATGTATATTCGTATACTAATCAATGTGGAACTCTGGTAAGAAAACCAGATTAAAATAATCAAATCGGTATGCGAGCCAAAACAATTCTATGTTCTAAAACCAGTTTAGTACCCAAACCGGTACACAAACTGAATGTTTTGTGAACTCCGAAACCGGCAAAGGTTTAAAGTTTGGAAACCGGTACTTGAACTAAAAAGTTATGTAGACTCCGAAATTTGAGTTAGTTTAAAGTTTGCAAACCGGTATGTGAACTGAAAAGTTCTGTAAGAGTCCGGAACTCGGTAATAGCATAAGTGTGCAAACTGGTTTATGAACTGAGTAGTTCTGTTGACTCTGGAACTCGGTTATTGCATATAAGTTTGCAAACCGGTCCACGTACTGTGACTCAGCCGATTCACTAACAGTTCAAGTACTTGTACTTTGTACATTTACAAACTATGTCAATAATGATTCAATTGCGATTAAATTATTCCTTGAAGTAATTTGTGTTTGATCAATTCTATAACTAACACTAGACTCATTTGATCACATAACTGTGACTCAATATTAATGTCTTGCGAACATGAAAATTAGTGTTAAGCTTTTAAGTTCAAATCAGCTAGTTTCGGCTAACCATGTTGAACATAGTCTTTATACACGGTTCGGTTACGGTTTACCTAACCATAGTGTATATCTTGTATATGTGAATAAGAATCAAAGATTTCATCAAATGGTGAATATTGATTGCTTGGTTCCAAAGCTATCTTAGCTTAAACCTAAATCAACCTAGGCTTTGAAGTCTATATAAGGGGAATCTTGGCAATTGGGATCTTTGAATCCTGACAATATTACTTTTTTGGTGTGTCCCAGTTTTATCTAGAGTCGTCCTCTCCATAAGCCCTTCTAGAGTTTAACGATTACAAAGACCTCATTGGGATTCTTGAAGCCAGTCCAGTTATCTTCTATCTTGATAACTTGAGTATCCCGATCTTGATTGTTTGTAGAGTCGTGCTCCATCAATCAAGATAAATAGTATTCAACAAACTCTCTTTGTCTCATACTTTGTTGATTCCGCAAGTTTTATACTTGTGAGGTGAGTAATAATCTAGGTTGCGCTTCGGGTTACATAAGTCCGGATTTTGAGGATAGCTAGAATTTTGTCTAAGTTGCTATCAATTTTCATCACTTGGATCTATTGTTTGATCTGATCATCCGTATAGATCGTAAATCAGGAAATCAATAATAGGCTTAATCTGTAGGAGGCATATTTGGTTTAAAGTCTTTAATTGAGTTGAAGCAACTTTTAGTTGGTGTGAGACTGTCTAAGGGAATCAATTGCGCGGAGTCCTGCTGGGATTCAAGAGGCGTAAGGAGCGTGACTGTACCTGAATCAGTGGGAGACTGAGTTTGGGCTAAACTACATTCTAGACTGAAGTTAATTGGTAGTAGGCTAGTGATAGCTGTCTAAAACACCTAATTTACTATCTAGTAGTTACGCTTTCTTTGCTATTTTTCTTGTGAATTATGTACTTTACGTGTGTTTTTGAGTATTCAGGTACTTTGGAGTCATTATGAGCAAAAGAAGGAGAAACCATCTATCTGGAGCGTAAAGGGCACAAAGATCGATTCACGGGCGAGCTATACTTGGAGCAGGCCAGGTTGAGCGAGGAGGAGGTGGAGAATGTATTGTCAGTTCCCCAGAACTGACAGCTGAGTTAAACAAAGATTTGAGATGTCGGTTATTCGGAACCGACAAGCTTAATATTTACGGATTGCCCTTATCAGCAACTGGGTGCTAATAGCAACTTCTTTTCCTACACGCTTTACTACTCAGAGAGAATCGTTTTTCTCTCATTCTTTTTGGCAGCTGCTATGTGTTTGAGAGTCACAGAAATTTAGAGATAAGAAGGGATTGTGAGTTCGAGCAGTGGCAGATTGATGCAAAGAATTTGTTGAGGGATTGACAGTGATGGTTAAGCAGATACAGTTGGAGTTGTTGCTACCAAGATGGATCTGAGGACATGAGGGAGATGGGGAATTTTCTGCTGTAAAAGAGAGTTTGAGAAATTGAATTGGGTATTGATGGTTCGAGTTAGTGACTGAGATGAAATCGAGAGAAGATTGAGAAGGTACAGAAGCAGGTGAAGTTGCTATGACTGATTGACAGTGAGTTGGTTCAAATCTGTGAAATGGGTTTGAAGACTGAAGTTAGGGTTTCAGTGATGAACAGTTTCAGGAATAGCTGCTGATTTGAGCAAGAAATCGGTAGCAGAATGAATTAGGGTTTCGATCTTTGAAGGGATTGTGATGAATTATAAGATGGGTTGCGTTGGATTGGATCTGTGACAGCGTGTTGAACTAAGAAATCAAGGAAGAAGAAGATTTGAGCAACAATTTGGGTTGTTGTTGGCGATTGAACATTGATTGATGGAAGATTGTTGCGGGGATGATGCGGGCTGTGTGTAGAGTTGGAGGTTATTGCAGTTGCAAAAGAGAAGTTGTGATGATGTTGCAGTGGAGCACAATGGTTTGAGCTAATATGATACAGAGGAGATGGGAGCAAGCATTGAGTATCTGGTGCTGTAAACTCAGTTCTAGGGGAATTTGCGGGTGGTAGTTGGATGGCTTTGGTGCTGCACTGGCTAAGCTCAGATGGAGTCAAAGTAGTGGCAGATGGAATTGAATCACAGGGAAGAAATTGTTCTTGTCCTTGAGATGGTGCAGAATGGATGTGGTAGGCTGAGTGAGATGATGCTGCTGTTGCTATGATGCAAGGTGATGTTAGCTCAAGTGCAGGGAGTGATATTTGCAGCTGTAATGGGTTACCAGGTTCAATGCAGTGGAGCTGGTGATTATCATGGAAAAGCTGGTGGTGGCAGGAAAATGGCAGAGCTGGTGGTATTTGTGAGATGCAAATGACTCAGAGCTGACAGGCTTAAGGGGAATGAACTGTGAAGATTGTTTGCAATTGAAGATGCAATGCATAGATGTATGTCTAGGGTACAGGTTGGTCAGTGGTGTTGTGCTGAGCTATTGGAGATGGTAAGGAAGCTACAGATGGTGCAAAACTGAGGAATGAATGTGTTTGCTGCAGCAGGAAATGGAACTGTGAGCTGTGGTTAGTTATGGTCCGACTCTGAGAACAAGTTATTGCAGGTGTTGGTTGATCTGATATGGGAAAGTGTTGAGTGGTAGTACAGTGGTGCTATGAATCACAGGGTGCGAGCTCGATGTAGTGAGGGTATTGATCTTTGTTCAATTGTGAAGACTCAGGTGTAGGTGCATAGTAATCGGGAAGGTTATTGCAAGCTGTTGCTTGCCAGGGGAGATAATGGAAGTTGTGTTGCTGAAGAGCTCAATGTGAGCTGGTGGTGGAGCTTAATGGGTTGTAATCAGGTTGCTGTGCTGATAGTGTTTGTCTTAGAGTTTGAGCTTCTGGTGCTTTCTTGAACTTAGTGAATTGTCACTGGTGGTTGAATCTGAGATGAAAGCATTGGTGTTGTGTGTATTGAAGCATGACCTGAGGCTGAGAAGTTAAAGTTGGAGATGGAATTATGAGATGGTGATGTTGCCTGCAATGGGTATTGTGTAAGAAGATAGAGATGGAATTGAGGTTGGCTAGGCAGAGTGGAATGGCTGGTGCTGCAGTGATGAAGCTGTGTAAATGGGGCTTAGATCTTTGGAGGTATGATGCGATTGGAATGGCTAGGTTCTTTGGCGGTGAAGCAATGCAAACGCAATGATGGTGCATGACTTACATCATGTGCAATGGCACGAGCCAAGATGACTCACACTCTGACTCGGTCTGACCGAGTTGACCCGATGTGACTCGGTGGTCTGACCGAGTTGACTCGTTGACCGGTGACCGGGCGGACTTTGCCGCCACTCCTCCGGCCATTTTCCGCCACTCCTCGCCAATTTCCGGCCATAATACCGCATTTCCGCGACCTCTTTTGGGGTATATTTTCTATATGGGTATTTACACACAATGGGCTTGGTGGACCACATGAGCTTTGGGCTATGAAGACCTAATTTTAGAAGTTGGAGAAAAGCTATAAAAAGAAGAATTCTACAACTTTTATCATATATCTTATTCTTGGAGTTTTGGAGGAGAGCCGGTTTTGTTTACGCTTCTAGGGTTTGCTTTTGTTCATCTTCTTCTTTTCAATTATTATTATTATGATGAACTCCATAGCTATGAGTAGCTAAACACATATTATATTGGTTATGGGGTAAAAGTTGATTTCTCAACATGTTTTTGAATCTATGAATTAGTTTTGTCTCAGTAATTTATTGTTTGTGATTCACAATTAATAGTGTTATAAGATTTGAATACTTGTTAGGTTGAGTCCGAATCAATCCGATTTGCGTTCATCTCTAGAGCTATATTAGGGTTTTCAATACGAAAAAGTTGTTTATCCCCGATTCTAAGTAGCATAATTGTGGGTAGTGCTTGTAGTGATATATCCTACTAGTCACAAGTGAATCATAACTTTTGTTAAAACGTTTAGTGCTTTTACACATTCGTTTGCATTGATTAGTCTTATTCCATAGAACTTATTGCTTTTAGGGAGTTAAATCTAATTGTGCTTTTACACTTTAGGTTGCTTTCTAGGAAGAATTCACATATGCATCTTTTAATGTGGTTGTGATGAAATCAGGGAATTAGCGGGTTATTCTTGCGATCAAGGTATCCTAGGACTATTAGTAGATGAGAGATTAAAATACCAATTCTAATCATTGATGAAAATACATGTTTGTGAATGATACTATACCATGACCAATATCTTCTCCTTATTCATTATTCCAACTATTTGCTTTGCTCTATTTTATTTTTACTTTAGTATTTCGCTTAAACAACAAACATCCCCCTTGGTTACCTTAGAAACTGAAAATCGCATAACAACAATTGCCTCTCTGTGGATACGAACTCTTCCTTACCTTGTGCTTCATTTAAATTTAGTGAGTAAGAAAGTGAAATTATTTTTGACGTATTGACAACCGATCAAATTTTGGCGCCTTGCATGGGAGGCATACGGCTTGTTATTAAGTTTTTAGTTTGTTTTTACAATTTCTGCTTTTATCTTTGCTTTTCGGTTCTTGTCTTGTTTCTCACTTGTTTGGGAGAATTTTTTTCAGGTACCTAATCCCTGGCTTCTAAAGATTGGAATTATCCAAGGTGCGGGATAGCTACTCGAAGAGGCACAATACTCCAACCAAGTCAAGACGCAATGAAAATCTAGAGTTAAAAGTGGAAGGAGAAGTACAAATAGAAGGAGAACAAGAGGTTCCAATCGTAGACGAACCACAAGTTGAAGAATAAGAAGCAATGGGTGATGCAAATCGTTCACTCAAGGACTTGGCTTCTCATAGGCTTGATACACAACAGGGGTGTATTCAAACGAACTCTACTTTTGAGATTAATCCGGGGTTGCTTAGAGAATTACCAAAATTCCATGGCATGGTGAATGAAGACCCAAACAAACATCTTATGGACTTCCACACCATTGTCATGGCTATGCTTCCAGCGGATGTTGAGGCGGATGGTGCAATGTTGAAAGTTTTCCGTTTCTCTTTAATGGATAGTGCTAAGGATTGGTTGTACTATTTACCTCCTAAGTGTCACAACATGGAATGGGTTGAAGAAACTCTTTTTAGAGAGATATTTTCCTGCATCAAAGGCTACTCAAATTCGCAAGGAGATTTGTGGGATGAAGCAAAATATGGGAGAATCATTATATGAATGTTGGGAACGGTACAAGAGATTGGTTGCAAGCTGCCCTCACCACCAATTCAGTGACGCTATGATCATCCAATACTTCTATGAAGGACTCCAATCAAGTGATAGGAATCTTATTGACGCTGCGGGTGGTGGTGCACTAGTTAGCAAGACGGTGGCACAAGCTAGAGAGTTGATTGAAAACATGGCGGCGAACTCCCAACAATTATTGAGTCGTGGTTCGGATGTGATTCTAAGAAGAGTGAATGAAGTGAGCGAGGTTGAGGAACTTCGTCAACAAATGGGTAACATGTCGGCAATGATGCAACAAGTTGCAGCCGCGGTGATACCAAGTTCCTCTCAAACTTATGAGGACGAGCAAGATAATGCGATCTTTCCAAATCAACAAAGACGGTATGATCCCTACTCAAACACTTACAATCCGGGATGGAGAGATCACCCCAATTTTAGCTATGCCAACAAGCAAGGAGCGGTTCAACAACCCCCCTTCAACTTTTCAAGTGGATTTCAACCTCAACAACAATTCCAGCCGAGACAACAATTTCAGCAACCACAAGCACAACAATCAATGCAAAATCAAGGTTTCGATATTGATTCAAAGCTTCAAACAATGATGCAAGGTATTTCTACCATGTTTAAAGAGAGTCAACAAGAAACTAAGAGTGCTATCAAGGAGTTGCAAACACAAATGGGCTCCATGGCTATTGAGTTGAACCAATTGAAGGCACAAAATAGTGGGAAACTCCCTTCTCAACCTATCAACCCAAAAGAGGGTGTCAATGCTATTACGTTGAGAAGTGGTACACAACTTGTGCAACCCGAAATTACTGATTCGGGCAAGGTGGAAACACCCAAGGAACCTGTTTTGGAGGAGAATAATGAGGATTCTCCACAAACTTCTGAGGTACCTATTCCTAATTCTAAAACTCAGGTTTCTACTTATGTTCCTCCTTTACCTTTTCCTCGCAGATTTGCAGTTCTAAGAAGGCGGAACTAGAAAAGGAGATTTTAGACGTTCTTAAAAAGATCCATGTGAACATACCACTCATTGATGCTATCAAGCAAGTACCAAAGTATGCAAAGGTGTTGAAGGACTTGTGTACCAACAAACAAAGGCTCAAAGGTAATGAAGTGCTTAGTGTGGGGGAGAATGCTTCGGCAATCTTACAACACAAACTCCCACTTAAGTGCAAGGATCCCGGTAGTTTTGACATTCCCGTCACAATTGGTAACACAACATTTAATAAAGCTATGTTGGATTTAGGTGCATCCGTTAATGTTATGACTGCGTCAATGTATAATTCACTCGATCTTGGTCCTCTTAAAAGGCTGAAATTGTATTGCAATTAGCCGATCGCTCTAATGTCTACCCAATGGGTATTTTTGAGGATGTTCTTGTGCAGGTTAATCAACTTGTATTTCCAGCTGACTTTTGTATGTTAGAGATGGATGAAGGTTCACCGGACTCGTCTCTTCCATTGCTACTTGGGCGTCCCTTCATGAAAACGGCGAAAACCATAATTGATGTGGATAAGGGAACGTTGACCATGGAGTTTGATGGAGAAACAATACATTTCAACATTTTCGAGACGATGAGATATCCTAGTGATGTCCACTCTTGTTTCTCCATTGATGTTATGGATACATTGGCACAACAAATGTTTGAATTAAACGGTGATGATGCTTTGGAAACCGTGTTAACTACATCCATGGATAATGGTGTAGAGTGTGGTAATGAAGTCAAGGAAGCCCTTGGTGATCTTAATTCACTACAAGGATGCCCGAAAACTCATAATATCTCTTTTATTTCTTTACCATGCGGTGATGAAAAGCTTGTACCTTCAATTGTTAAATCTCCAAAGTTAGAATTGAAACCTCTTCCCGACCACCTAAAATACTTGTACTTGGGTGATAATGAAGAGTTACCCGTGATTGTTTCTAATGAGCTTAATGATTTACGGAGCAAAAACTTCTAAGGGTACTAAGGAAGTACAAGACGGCCATAGGATGGACAATTGCCGATATCAAGGGTATAAGCCTGCCGTTTGTATGCACAAAATTCGTTTGGAGGATGATGCAAAGCCTACAAGGGAAGCACAACGTCGTTTGAATCCTCCCATGATGGAAGTTGTGAAAAAGGAGATACTCAATCTTTTGGAAGTGGGTGTTATCTACCCCATATCCGATAGTAAGTGGGTAAGCCGGTACAAGTAGTACCAAAGAAATCGGGTGTGACAGTGGTGGAGAATTATAAGAATGAGCTTGTCCCAACTCGTGTGCAAACCGGTTGGAGGGTTTGTATTGATTATAGAAAATTGAATGCCACTACTAGAAAATATCACTTTCCTTTACCTTTTATTGATCAAATGCTTGAACGTTTAGTGGACGCTCTTATTATTGCTTTCTTGACGGCTATTCAGGTTATAATCAGATTGTGATAGCGCCGGAGGACCAAGAGAAAACCACTTTCACTTGTCCTTTCGGTACTTTTGCTTATAGAAGGATGCCTTTTGGCTTATGCAATGCTCCGGCTACTTTTCAAAGGTGTATGGTAAGTATCTTTTCGGAATATGTTGAAAACATAATTGAAGTGTTCATGGATGACTTTAGTGTCTTTGGTGATTTATTTGACCTTTGCTTGAACAATTTGTCTCTAATCCTTGAACGATGTGTTGAAACAAATCTTGTCTTTGAATTGGGAGAAGTGCCATTTCATGGTAACTCATGGCATAGTTTTAGGCCATATAATATCTTCTAAAGGCTTGGAAGTCGATAAATCTAAGATAGACCTTATTCGTGCTCTAACCCCTCCCACTACGGTGAGGGAGATACGTTCTTTTCTTGGTCATGCAGTTTCTATCGTAGATTCATCAAGGACTTTTCCAAGATAGCATCACCACTTTGTAACTTATTGCAAAAAGATGTGGTTTTTAACTTTGATGAAAAATGTATGGTGGCATTCAATCGTTTGAAAGAACTTTTGATTTCAGCCCCTATCATTAAACCACCGGATTGGAGTAAGCCCTTTGAGCTTATGTGTGATGCTAGTGACTATGCGGTTGGTGCGGTGCTTGGGCAACGTGTGGGGAAGCTTCCTCATGCTATTTATTATGCTTCTAGAACGTTAAATGAGGCCCAACAAAACTACACAACCACTGAAAAAGAGTTATTAGCCATTGTTTTTGCTTTAGAAAAGTTTCGCTCTTATCTAATTGGTACAAAAGTTGTTGTCTTTTCTGATCATGCAGCGCTTAAGTACTTGCTTACAAAGAAAGAGGCGAAACCGAGGCTCATACGGTGGATATCACTCTTGCAAGAGTTTGATATTGAAATCAAAGACAAGAAATGAATTGAGAACACCGTTGCGGATCACTTGAGCCGACTTGCTGTGGACAAGGAGACTATCCCATTGCGTGAAAGTTTCCCGGATGAGCAACTATTCTCAATTGCCTTTGGAGAACCATGGTATGCCGATATTGTCAATTACTTAGTTTCTAAACAAATCCCAAAGAACTTGTCTCGTCTTTGAGAGGACAAACTTAAGAGGTTAGGTAACCAATACATATGGTATGATCCATACTTATGGAAACATGGTAGTGACCAAGTAATACGAAGGTGTGTTCCCGAATCTGAATTTAATTCTATCTTGTCTTTTTGTCACTCTTATGCGTGCGGAGGACATTTTGGGAGTAAGAGAACCGCTCACAAGGTACTTGAAAGTGGTTTTTATTGGCCAACTTTGTTTAAGGATGCACATATATTTTGTACAACTTGTGATAGGTGCCAAAGAACCGGCAATCTAGGTGCACGAAATCAAATGCCACAAACTTATATTCAATTTATTGAAGTTTTTGATGTATGGGGTATTGATTTTATGGGGCCTTTTGTCAACTCCATGGGAATTTTTATATCTTACTTGCGGTTGATTATGTCTCGAAATGGGTGGAAGCTAAGGCCACCCCAACTAATGATTCTAAAGTGGTTTGATTTTGTGCAAGCTCATATTTTTGCAAGGTTTGGAATTCCAAGAGACGTAATTAGCGATGGGGTTCTCACTTCAAAAACAGATTTTACAAAGCTTGTTGACGAAGTACAATGTGTCGTACAAGATTGCAACACCTTATCATCCCAAAACCAATGGACAAGCCGAGGTGTCTAATCGGGAGGTGAAATCCATTCTAGAAAAGACGGTGAACCCAACAAGGAAGGATTGGAGCATGCGACTTAATGATGCTTTGTGGGCGTATAGAACCGCATATAAAACACCTATTGGGATGTCTCCTTTTAGGCTTGTGTATGGTAAACCTTGTCATTTACCCGTGGAAATTGAGCATAAGGCGTTTTGGGCTATTAAGCAATGCAACATGGAGTTGGATGGGGCTGGAAAGCAAAGGAAGTTACAACTCCAAGAGCTAGAGGAGCTTCACAATGATGCATTTGAAAGCTCGCGCATTTATAAGGAAAAGACGAAAGCATTCCATGATAACATGATTTCTAGGAAACAATTATGCATTGGGCGAGAAAGTGCTTTTGTTTAATTCTCGCTTGCATTTATTTCCGGTAAATTAAGGTCACGATGGATCGGACCTTTTATTGTTACTAATGTGTTTTCTCATGGTGCGGTGGAAATTCGTAGCATAGCTACGGGAAAGAACTTAAAGTTAATGGGCACCGGTTGAAACCATATTATGAGAATTTCACTTCAAGTGGTGGAAGGAGTTAACTTTGTGGATGTGCTCCCTCTGGAGGAGTCGTAGAAAAGCAAGGAGATAGTCGAGTGACGACTTTAAACCAAGCGCTAATTGGGAGGCAACCCAAAGGATGAGTATTTCTTGTCTTGTATTTATTTCTTGTCTTGTTTTTAATTTTTTTTCTGATTTCTTGTTAGAATTTCCCACCTTGACTTACTTTGGACGATTCAATTACATTGAGGACAATGTAAAGTTTAAGTGTGGGGGAGTGGTTTGCGTTGTAAATTTTTGAAATTTTCAACTTTTGTGTAAACTAGTGAATAAAAAACCTCCAACTTGTAGTTAGTTTAGAGTCACATAGTATACATGTTGCTAAGATTACATCGAGAATCTCATACTAGTGACCGAACTTAGAGATGACGAGAGAACATGATCGGGTTTCTTAATTGTATGAGTGTTAAAGTTGGATTTAACCATGCCGGTGGCAAATAAGGTGCGGACCGAATTCGGTATTAGAGTAGTGATCCCCTATAGTGGAGACTACCCATGTTACATAATGTGAGGCACCGACCTTCAATTCTTTGTACTGTCTAAATTTGTGTTTTTAGAGTGTGTGTCACCGTACGTAAATTCCTGGCAGAATGGTGAGCTGTCAACCTCCCACCATAGAAGCACTATTTTGATCTCTTGAGTGCTATTTTTATCAACCATGTTGGTGACATCGAATTGCTAACTTACATACCACTTGTAATCTTGTTCGCAGTTAGCACCATCCACCTTATCTCTCTCTACACCAACAGGTCCATAGAAACACCATCATCATCAACAAGAGGAGCATCACAAATTTGAAGGAAAGTTGAACATGTTCGAGGTTTATAAGCAACGGTACATAATTGAGCAGATTTCAGATTCAAGTAAAGCAACAAAACAAGGAGCAGAATTTTTATAAGTTGAAGACTATTGTACAAGAGTGAAAATTATCAAAGATGAGAGTTCGAGAAGTTTATGATATCAAGACATATAAGTTGTGAAGAATCAAGCGGTAAAATACTTACACCATGGCCTTTGTACTTGCATTTTTATTTGTATTTTCAGATTGTGTTTCTTTCTCTTGTCTCAAAAAAAAAAAAAAAATTAGAAAAAAAAAATGAAAAAAAGAAGAAAATTAGAAAAAAAAAGAAAATTAGAAAAAAAAAAAAGAAAAAAAAAAAGAGACAAGAGAAAATTTCTTAGGTTCATTACTAGTTTTATTGTTTTATTTCGTTTTTATTTTGTATTTGTTTTATTTTAAAAAAAAAAAAAAAAAAAAACAGAAAAAAAAAAAAAGAGGAAGAAGAAAAAAAAAATAATATTTATTTTGGGTTTGTATAGTTCGTTTTTAGTTTTGTATTCTTCCAATAAAGCCAAGGGAAGAAGGAATATCTATAATGAAGTTTCAAGCGACAAGGAATTAGAGGAAAGAATCATATTGTCAAGATTCTACGAAGTTCAAGAGTTATCATCAAGAGTTGAAGACCGAAGACGAAGATGAAGACACCGATTGAAGACCGAAGTCGTTTCTATGGATGCTGTGAGAGTGGTGCTAGCTGCACGCCGAACGGATAACGAGGTAAGTAAGCATATTCCCACCTTCGTTAAGTGGTTGATTTCCTTTCGAAGAGATCGTCAGAAAAATGGGTTTTCAAAATATTAAAAGATGTGGGTTTTCAAAATATTTCGGAGGGTTATGCCTTCCTACCATTCAACGTGTCGCAGGATTCTCTCTTCATTCCTACTGGACACATGTGTGACCCATAAAAAGTTGTTTATTATTGAGAGCAACTTCATAAAACCCTTTCTTGTGAGGCGTAGTCGAGACTTTCGATCACTCCGAACCCGAATTTTTGTCGAGAAGGGATGGTTATTTCTCTCTCAACTTTTAAGAATGAGATTGTGTTCATTTATGTGTCTAACTTCTTATGACTAGTGTGCAGAATCTCTATGTATTCTTAGCGCGTTGGATGCTATCATTACGGAGAACTAGTAAGTTGGAAAAATAGGTTTTGTGGGTATATCTCTAGTAAACCCTCACGAGACTATAACTCGTCCACTAGGGACACCTAGGGGTTTAAAGGCTTGTTATTTATGCTAAAAGTGACCGTAGCCTCGACGACACGGAGTTGTATGTATTCTTTAGAATTGTTTTGTTTGATTTGCTCGAGGACTAGCAAAGTCTAAGTGTGGGGGAATCTGATAGGTATCTAAAACACCTAATTTACTATCTAGTAGTTACGCTTTATTTGCTATTTTTCTTGTGAATTATGTACTTTACGTGTGTTTTTGAGTATTCAGGTACTTTGGAGTCATTATGAGCAAAAGAAGGAGAAACCATCTATCTGGAGCGTAAAGGGCACAAAGATCGATTCACGGGCGAGCTATACTTGGAGCAGGCCAGGTTGAGCGAGGAGGAGGTGGAGAATGTATTGTCGCTTCCCAGGGGCGACAGCGAGAGTTAAACAAAGATTTGAGCTGCGGTTATTCGGAACCGACAAGCTTAATATTTACTGGATTGCCCTTATCAAGAATCGGGTGCTAATAACAATTTCTTTTCCTACACGCTTTACTACTCGGAGAGAATCGTTTTCTCTCATTCTTTTGGAAGGTGATATGTGTTTGAGAGTCACGAAATTTAGAGATAAGAAGGGATTGTGAGTTCGAGCGTTGGCGGTTGATGCAAAGAATTTGTTGAGGGATTGACAATGATGGTTAAGCGGTCTGATTGGAGCCGTTGCTACCAAGATGGATCCGAGGACATGAGGGAGATGGGGAATTTTACTGTTGTAAAAGAGAGTTTGAGAAATTGAATTGGGTATTGATGGTTCGAGTTAGTGACGAGATGAAATCGAGAGAAGATTGAGAAGGTACGAAGCGAGTGAAGTTGCTATGGTGATTGACAATGAGTTGGTTCAAATCGTGAAATGGGTTTGAAGACCGAAGTTAGGGTTTGATGATGAACAGGTTTCAGAATAGGCTGCGATTTGAGCAAGAAATCGGTAGCAGAATGAATTAGGGTTTCGATCTTTGAAGGGATTGTGATGAATTATAAGATGGGTTGCGTTGGATTGGATCCGTGACAGCGTGTTGAACTAAGAAATCAAGGGAAGAAGAAGATTTGAGCAACAATTTGGGTTGTTGTTGGCGATTGAACATTGATTGATGGAAGATTGTTGCAGGGATGATGCGGCTGTGTAGAGTTGGAGGTTATTGCAAATTGCAAAAGAGAAGTTGTGATGATGTTGCGGTGGAGCACAATGGTTTGAGCTAATATGATACGAGAGGAGATGGGAGAAAGCATTGAGTATCCAGTCTTGTAAACTCATTTCTAGGGGAATTTGCGGGTGGTAGTTGGATGGCTTTGGTGCTGCATCGGCTAAGCTCGGATGGAGTCAAAGTAGTGGCGGATGGAATTGAATCACGGGGAAGAAATTGTTCTTGTCCTTGAGATGGTGCGTAATGGATGTGGTAGGTGAGTGAGATGATCTTGCTTTGTTGCTATGATGCAAGGTGATGTTAGCTCAAGTGCGGGAGTGATATTTGCAGTTGTAATGGGTTACCGGGTTCAATGCAAAGGAGCTGGTGATTATCATGGAAAAGTTTGGTGGTGGCGGGAAAATGGCGAGTCTGGTGGTATTTGTGAGATGCAAATGACTCAGAGCCGAGGGCTTAAGGGGAATGAACTGTGAAGATTGTTTGCAATTGAAGATGCAATGCATAGATGTATGTCTAGGGTACATGTTGGTCGATAGTGTTGTGTTGAGCTATTGGAGCTGGTAAGGAAGCTACGAGATGGTGCAAAACCGAGGAATGAATGTGTTTCTTTGCAGCGAGGGAAATGGAACTCGTGAGTGTGGTTAGTTATGGTCCGACTACGAGAACAAGTTATTGAAGGTGTTGGTTGATCTTATATGGGAAAGTGTTGAGTGGTAGTACGGTGGTGCTATGAATCACGGGGTGTGCGAGCTCGATGTAGTGAGGGTATTGATCTTTGTTCAATTGTGAAGACTCGGGTGTAGGTGCATAGTAATCGGGAAGGTTATTGCAAGTCGTTGCTTTCCGGGGAGATAATGGAAGTTGTGTTGCTGAAGAGCTCAATGTGAGCTGGTGGTGGAGCTTAATGGGTTGTAATCAGGTTGCTGTGTTGATAGTGTTTGTCTTAGAGTTTGAGCTTCTGGTGCTGCTGAACTTAGTGAATTGTCACTGGTGGTTGAATCTGAGATGAAAGCATTGGTGTTGTGTGTATTGAAGCATGACCTGAGGCTGAGAAGTTAAAGTTGGAGATGGAAAACTTCTCCTTCACGAGCATTGGTGTTGTTTTCTCTGGAGATTTTGATAAGAAAACTTCTCCTTCACGAGCTTTATAAATCTTTTATTAGGGTTAGGGTTAATTATGCTTTCTACCATATCTCCAAAATTATCCCGTTGACCCAACTTATCACAAGTAAACTCAAAAGATTTTTCAGAGAGAACATTGGCTTTGACTTGGTAACTTTTGTTCTCAAATTTCTAAATTTTAGAGATTGCGCTTTTTTCTTTGGCGAATTACCAACTCTACCCTTCATCATTCTGACTTCGCAACTTTGATCCTGTGTTGAAAATTTGATCCCAGATTTTGATACGAATTGATTGATGGTTGGTAGCAAATCCCACTGAATTGTGTATCCTATATACTAACAAGCATAATACAAAAAAACCGCAGTTTTTTAAAATCCTATACTTGTTGTAGATTTGAAAATATCCATAACAGATGCAAGAATAACCACTGAAACAAAGGAAGATTGAAAATCCCCTACACCACTGTTCCAAAAACCACCACTGGATCACCACTGAAACACTATTTGAGTTCTGCAAAAACAAACTATTGTATTTCTTTTAGGTTTACAAAGAAACGAAAATTTATTTTTACAAAAACAAACTATTAGAATCACGGGTTATTGGGCCGGCCGAGCGAAGCGAGGGAGGACCTTTATATGTTCACTTTTTTGTCAATAGTAAGTGATCAGTTGACACAAAAAGATTTGATTTTGGTGTCCCAAATTGATTTCAATCAACAACGAAAGGACTAAAGAGCCCCTACATATTTTTATTTCTCATTAAATCTGGTGTAAATACAACACAAAATAAGGGTAGTCGCGTAAATTGGTTCGAAAGAAAAAAGGACACGGAGGTTGGAATAATCTTAATTGTTGAGGGGCAGTTTAGTAAAACCAGAGGTAGATTGACCTGAAGGTTGTAGGATCGAATCTCGCCACTCATTAGTTTTTTTTCCTTTTTTTTTTCCCTTCTTCTTTCTTCTTCACCCATGAAACCGATAGAGGAGATAGAAATAAATTGAGCAGAGAAGTTAGGGTTTGTGTCGAAATTGAAGAATCATATTATGGGTTTCGAAATCATGAATCGTAATCTAAATTTACATGAATTTTATTTGGAATTGAGATTAGGTATACTGTAATCTTACAAATCACCATGATTTTGGAATTCATAAGCAAATTTGTTGGATTGGACATTTCAGTAAATTTCATTTATAACAATTTTTTTATCGAACTAGCCATTTTTATTAGTGAGCTGCTAATAGAGTTGAAGTGATAACAGTGTTTGGTGCAGTTGAAATGGCTTGAGGCAAAGTTGGTGTTGTTAATCCTACAGATCAGGTCTTAATGGCTAAACATATTTTCGAAGCTTCCGTTATGGGTAATTCTTCTTCTTGTGATTATGTTAAGTTAAATTATGGATGTTAACGTGATTAGATTCCTTGATTAAGTATATATTTGTTTAATTTGAAATTGACTAGTAGTTTGTCTTACTTTTGTGATAGTTTGATCTGGAGTTGCTTTCTTTATCGGCTGTGTTGGAAATATCGTTTAAGTTATCATGTGATATTGTTGTCAGCTTTGTTTTATAGATCCATTATAGCTCAGTATGTGATCCACATGAGTTCAATAGAGGATTCAGATTTGAATTGATTTTGTTCGTATTGCTAGTATTCCTTAACTATACTTATGCTAGCTGAGATGATGATACTATGCGTGTAAATTAAAGCCAATGCGCAATCATCTGAGTAAGCCTATGACCGTGGTGCACAGACATTATCCTTCTTTTTTCTCAAGTTGGCTTGTATCGGTAGTTGTACTAGGGAAGTTTTCCGTGGTTGAACTAACATGGTTGAAGATACATATTGTTTAGATGTGGTTGAATATCAGAATTAGATCGTTATGAATCTAGACCACCAACATCTAGGATAGACTGCGGTGATGATATATAATCATGGCTGATAAGATTTTTTTATTTTTTTATGGTGTTCCCGGATGAGCTTGCTTATGAACATATTCTTGCTTTATTATCAATTCAACTGCCTTGAAAGAAAAATGATAACCATATCCCTTTAATGACTAGATCCATGCTATTCACAATTGTGCATTATTATGTCGTCTTTGTTATATATTTGTACATGTTACCAGCCATGCATAATGACGTTTCTACCTTTGCTCTTTTCATGAAAGTTTAGTCTAAGATTGGCTCACTATGTGGCCCTTCGATGTGTGACTTGTCATGTCAATCATTTTGAACTTAGATGAATTGGTATTCCAAGTTTGCTACGGAAGTGTTTGTCAATCTAGTCTGGTTTCTATTTCTTGAGAGTTTTTCCAAATTCTTGGACCCAATCGAACTCGTCTTTGACTTCCATATGGTGGAGTGATTCTTAATTTCTCCAACGTTTATCTTTGAATTTATTTGCTTACTGCGATAGGTGTAGAATACACCGTATTTACTATATAGAGTTTATGCTTTCTTTGCTATTTTTCGTGTGAATTATGTATCTTATGTTTGCTTTTGAGTTATCGGGTGCAATGGAGTCGCACGGAGGAAAAGAAGAAGAAATTATCCAAATTGGGCCAAAGGGCGAAATTGTCATCTCACAAAGCGAGCAATATGTGGAGCGGTGAAAACGCCCGAGCGAGGACGGAAATATGAAGCTAACGGCGAGAGCTTGAAGTTAATCCGAATGCGTCCGAGGAAGTTACAAGCGAAACCTATGGATGAGCTTGTCGGATACATGAAACCGACAGCCATATTTGAGCTAGTTAGCCCTTAGCGGAAACAAATGGGTGCCTAGAGTATTGGGTAACCCCTTATCTGGTTCGTTTGAGTGGGATTAGCCATTCCTTCTCCTACACCCTAGATCGAAGTCGGTGTCAATTCCATTAACTTCCCAATCATTATTCACACCCGAGATGGAGTCGAGAGAAAGAGGAAGAAAATGGAGGCTACTGTGTGTTGAAGTATAGAGAATGAAGAGGAGGAGTCATTGTTGTTGAAGAGTAGATCGAGATTGATGAAGCTCGGTGAGTACTGCAGGTGTGAGAATCGAGAAGAAGCATAGTGGAAGCGTCTTAGAAAGTTTGCCATTACGGGGTTCGAATCAAGGATTTGTGTGGGTCTTTGTGAGAGTTCAATGAAGAAGATTCGCCACAGATCGATTAAGGGTTCTTGAAGATGAGATCGATGATCTTTGCAATCGATTCAAAGAAGAGCAGATTGGGTTTGAATTGCTCGATCTGTGATGAGCGAACTTGAGGGTCTGGTGATAAACAAAGATGGGTTTGAAGGAAAATGAATGGGGATCGATTTGAGATTCAATTTTAACAGCAACAACATACTGAGATTGGGTTGTGGTTGAATGTGTTTAGCTGTTGTTGTGGTGACAATGAAGCTCAAATGTATGAAATGGGATGATAGAATTACAGCTGGGATTGAAAGAGCTGAACCGGTAATGGGTAATGGATGTTTCTGGTGCACTGAGTGGGAGCTGATAGCAGCCAGTTCTGTGCTGGTGAGGTTAGAACTGGGAAGTGTTGGTTGCCAAGGAGAAGATGGAGGTTGCTGTCACAGGTGAAACTCACTGGTTCTTGCAGGTGTTGTGTTGAATGGCCGGGTGGTGCACAAGTGGATGGAGCAAATTGTTGCAGCAAGATAGCAAGGTCATTTGTTGCTTGGAGTGCAAAGAGATGCAGTTTGCTGTGGAGTCAGAGCAGTGTTGCAGCTGGCTAAGTTGCAGTGCAGTGAGGCAATGCTTTGTGTTGGATATGGAACTGGCCAGGTGGTTCACTGAGGCGGTGTTGCAGCCATGGAGATGGTTTGGTTGAACTCAGGTTTGAGCTCATTAGGGAGAATGGTGGTTTTGAGCTTTTGGGGTTAATTCAGGGGTTGGTTGATGGTTAGGCATAGAGGAGTTGAGATGTTGATGTTTGCATTGAGCTAAAGACTGAGCTTGAGCTCATATTGCCCCGGGAGTCTTGAGCCTTGCCTAACCGGGTGGTAATTTGAATTGCGGAGCTGTGGCGTGGTGTGCTTTGGCTCAGGCTGGATGAAGTTAGCAGCTGGTTGTGTTATACAGGCCAGACCTGAGCTGAACTGGCTGGTGCTATAATGAACCTGAGATGCAGGTTATAGAGCCGCAGGGAAGGCTAAAGTGCCAGTGAATTGGCCTGCAATTGTGGGCCATGAGGAGAAGCATCTTAGGCCGAGGAGATGAGTAGGTCCGGTGGTTACGGGGATGATGTTTTGAGTTGTAGGAAGTGGAGTTGGTGCTTGAGAGATTGCGCTTGGTGGCATAGAGGCGGAAGCAGTGGGATTCGTGGGCAAGTGTTGGCGTGGTGCTCTTTGATAGAAGTTGCGAGGAACCGAGTACATGGAGATGGTCTTGGAAGGTCGAGAAGGACTTAGAATTGGCTTGAGATCAGCTGTGTAGAGTAAATGGGTTCTGAGGAGATGGAATTGGAGGTGCATATGAATGTGAATGTTTGAAGTGCGATTCAAGAAGATAGTCTGGCAGGAGTGGTGTCATGGCTTGTAGCCGCAGTTGGCAGCAAAGACATTGATGCTGCAGTTCATGGCTGAAGAGAAGTGTGATCATTGTGCATCACAAGGGTGTAAGGCTAAAGCACCAAGATTGTGCTTCAATTTAGTTTGGCCAGTGCAGTGGCATGGCCTGAAGTGACCCGATCCACTCGGTCGACCCGGTTTGACCGATCCGGCTTCAAAGATTGACCCGCCGACTTGGCCCGTTGACCCTTGGACCAGTGGCGGACTTTGCCGATCCACCGGAGCCGATTCCGGGCACTTCTCCGGCGATTTCCGGCCACAATACCAGTTTTCCGGCGACGACTTTTTGGACATATTTTCTACATGGGTTTCTCTCTCTCGTGGGCTTGGTGGATTTACATCTAATGGACTTTGAAGACAAAACCTAGTTTTGGAAGGAGAGAAAGGCTATAAAAAGAGGAATTCTACAATTTTTGGAAATCATCTTATCATATATCTTTTCCTTGGAACTTTGGAGAACGGTTTTTTGGGTTACACAACTAGGGTTTGTTTTTGTTCATCTTCTTCTTTATTCCTTTGATATTTTTGTGATGAACTCCATAGCTATGAGTAGCTAAATTCTCTTTATTGGTTAAGGATGTAGTCCGATTTCTAAAACTTGTGTCTTGCTTTATGTATTAGTTTTCTCTCTTGTTTATCGTTCAATTCTCTGCGGTTTCTATGATCACATGATTGAAGTATTGTGATAGTATTATGGTGTTTGATTAGTTAAGTGGCCAATTAATTGAACTTGCATCTTAGTCCATAGCTATTTTAGGGTTTTTCATCAAGCGATAACCTTGAATACGAGTAGCATGATATGTTTTACGGTTTGTAGTGATACACTCTCGTAATCATATGTAGAGTTTGACCATTGTCCGAATTGTTTTGCGCAACGCATGACAATTGCATTGATTAGCCTATTTCTGAAACTTAATGCACCTAGGAATTGAACTTGATTAGCGCAAGGCGTTAGGTTATTCTTTAGGTAGAATTCACATACGCAGCCCTAATGTGTGTGTTGATGAACTTGAGAAATTAATAGATTATCTTGCTTTCTTGATTCTCTAGGCTTTTGATAACACAAGAGATTAAATAGTAATTCTATTCATATATGCAAACACATGTCTAAGATTGAAGATGAATTCCTTGACCAATATCTCTCTCCATTGATTATTCTCTACAATTTATTTTTCTTTTATTTACTTTTACTTGCTTAGATACAACAAACATACACCGGGTTTTTTCTAGAAACTGAAAGTTTATAACAACCAACGCCTCTCTGTGGATACGAACTCTTTCTTATCGAATACTATATTTATATTTAGTGGATCGAAAAGTGAAATTATATTTGTCGGTCGACAACCGATCAAATTTTGGCGCCGCCTTAGGAGGCACACGGCTAGTTATTAAGTTTTTAGTTTCTTTTTACAATTTCTGCTTTCATCTTTGCTTTTCGTTTCTTGTATTGTTTCTCACTTGTTTGCGAGAATTGTGTGCAGGTGCATAATCTCTGGCTTCTAAGGATTGGAATTATCCAAGGTGCGGGATAGCTACTCGAAAAGGTACAATACTCCAACCAAGGCGAAATACAACGGACGAGCACGAGGAGGAAGTAGGAGAAGAGATTTTCCAACATCACGAAGAAGAAGGAAAAGAGGTTCCAATCGTAGAGGAAACACACGTGGAAGAACAAGGAGCAATGGGTGATGCAAATCGTTCACTCAAGGACTTAGCTTCTCATAGGCTTGATATACAACAGGGGTGTATTCAAACGGACTCTACTTTTGAAATTAAACCGGGGTTGCTTAGAGAATTACAAAGTTCCATGGCATGGTGAATGAAGATCCAAACAAACATCTTATGGACTTCCACACCATTGTCACGGCCATGCTTCCAGCGGATGTTGCGGCGGATGGTGCAATGTTGAAAGTTTTCCGTTTCTCTTTAATGGATAGTGCTAAGGATTGGTTGTTCTATTTACCTCCCGGAAGTGTCACAACATGGAATGGGTTGAAGAAACTCTTTTAGAGAGGTATTTTCCTGCATCAAAGGCTACTCAAATTCGCAAGGAGATTTGTGGGATGAAGCAAAATGTGGGGGAATCCTTATATGAATGTTGGGAACGATATAAGAGATTGGTGGCAAGCTGTCCTCACCACCAATTCAGTGACGCGATGATTATCCAATACTTCTATGAAGGGCTCCAATCAAGTGATAGGAATCTTCTTGACGCCGCGGGTGGTGGTGCACTAGTTAACAAGACGGTGGCACAAGCTAGAGAGTTGATTGAAAACATGGCAGCCGAACTCACAACAATTTCGAGTCGTGGTTCGGATGTGCTTCTAAGAAGGGTGAGTGAAGTGAGCGAGGTTGAAGAGCTTCGTCAACAAATGGGTAACATGAACGCAATGCTTCAACAAGTTGCAGCCGCGGTTATACCAAGTTCCTCTCAATCTTATGAGGACGAGCAAGCTAATGCGATCTTTCCAAACCAACAAAGACGGTATGATCCCTACTCCAACACTTACAATCCGGGATGGAGAGATCACCCCAATTTTAGCTATGCCAATAAGCAAGGAGCAATTCAACAACCTAGTTTCAACAACCCGAGTGGATTTCAACCTCAACAACAACAATTCCAACCGAGACAACAATTTCAACAACAACAACAACCTCAAATGGGGTCCAATATGGAGGAGTTCTTTGAAATCTTTTATGCAAAGAACGGAGAGTTCGGTTAAGGAGTTGCAAACTCAAGTTGGTTCTATGGCTATGGAGTTGAATCAATTGAAGGCACAAAAATGGTGGGAAACTCCTTCTCAACCTATCAACCCAAAAGAGGGTGTTAATGCAATTACATTGAGAAGTGGTACACAACTTGTGCAACCCGAAGTTCTTGATTCTAACCTGGTGGAAACACCAAAGGAACCTGTTTTGGAGGAGAAAACCGAGGATTCTCCCAAACTTCCGAGGTACCTATTCCTAACTCTAAAACTCCGGTTTCTACTTATGTTCCTCCTCTACCTTTCCCTCGCAGATTTGCAAGTTCTAAGAAGGCGGAACTAGAAAAGGAGATTTTAGACGTTCTAAAGAAGATCCATGTGAACATACCACTCATAGATGCTATCAAGCAAGTTCCAAAGTATGCAAAGGTGTTGAAGGACTTGTGTACCAACAAACAAAGGCTCAAAGGTAATGAAGTGCTTAGTGTGGGGAGAATGCTTCTCAATAATCTTACAACACAAACTCCCACTTAAGTGCAAGGACCCTAGGGTAGCTTCGATATCCCGTCACAATTGGTAACAAAACATTTAACAAAGCTATGTTGGACTTAGGTGCTTCCGTTAATGTCATGCCTGCGTCTATGTACAATTCACTTGATCTTGGTCCTCTTAAAAAGGCTGGAATTGTGTTGCAATTAGCCGATCGTTCTAATGTCTACCCGATGGGTATTGTTGAGGATGTTCTTGTGCAGGTTAATCAACTTGTATTTCCAGCGGACTTTTGCGTGTTAGAGATGGATGAAGGTGCACCGGACTCGTCTCTTCCATTGCTACTTGGGCGTCCCTTCATGAAAACGGCGAAAACCATAATTGATGTGGACAAGGGAACGCTAACTATGGAGTTTGATGGAGAAATAATACGTTTCAACATTTTCGAGACGATGAGATATCCTAGCGATGTCCACTCTTGTTTCTCCATTGATATGATGGACACATTGGCGCAACAAATGTTTGAGTTGAATGGTGGTGATACTTTGGAAACCGTTCTCACTACACCTATTGACAATGGTTATGCGTATAGTGATGAGATGAAGGAAACCATTGGTTCTCTTAACTCATTACCGGAAAAATCAGCAACTAAGAATGTTTCATATGCGTCTTTACCTTGCAATAATGAAAAACTTGTGCCATCTATTATTAAACCTCCAAGTTTAGAATTGAAACCTCTTCCCAGTCACTTAAAGTACTTGTACTTGGGTGACAAACGAAGAATTACCCGTGATTGTTTCTAACGAGCTTAATGAATTACGGGAGCAAAACTTCTACGGGTGCTAAGGAAGTACAAGACGGCCATAGGATGGACAATCGCCGATATCAAGGGTATTAGCCCCTGCCGTTTGTATGCATAAGATTCGTGTGGAGGATGATTCAAAGCCTCAAGGGAAGCGCAACGTCGTTTGAATCCTCCCATGATGGAAGTGGTGAAAAGGAGATACTCAAGCTTTTGGACGTGGGTGTTATCTACCCCATATCCGATAGCAAGTGGGTAAGCCCGTACAAGTGGTACCAAAGAAATCGGGTGTGACGGTGGTGGAGAATGATAAGAATGAACTAGTCCCAACTCGTGTGCAAACCGGTTGGAGGGTTTGTATTGATTATAGAAAATTGAATGCCACCACTAGAAAAGATCACTTTCCTTTACCTTTTATTGATCAAATGCTTGAACGTTTAGCCGGACACTCATACTATTGCTTTCTTGATGGCTATTCGAGTTATAATCGATTGTGATAAGAATTTGAGGACCAAGAGAAAACCACTTTCACTTGTCCTTTCGGTACTTTTGCTTATAGAAGGATGCCTTTTGGCTTGTGCAATGCTCCTACGCTACTTTTCAAAGGTGTATGGTAAGTATCTTTTCAGAATATGTTGAAAACATAATCGAAGTGTTCATGGATGACTTTAGTGTCTTTGGTGATTCATTTGACCTTTGCTTGAACAACTTGGCTCTAATCCTTGAACGATGTGTTGAAACAAATCTTGTGCTAAATTGGGAGAAGTGCCATTTCATGGTAACTCATGGCATAGTTTTAGGCCATATAATATCTTCTAAAGGCTTGGAAGTCGATAAATCTAAGATAGACCTTATTCGTGCTCTAACCCCTCCCACTACGGTGAGGGAGATTCGTTCTTTTCTTGGTCATGCAGGGTTTTATCGTAGGTTCATCAAGGACTTTTCCAAGATAGCATCACCACTTTGTACCCTATTGCAAAAAGATGTGGTTTTTAACTTTGATGAGAAGTGTGTGGAGGCATTCAATCGTTTGAAAGAACTTTTGATCTCAGCCCTATCATTAAACCACCGGATTGGAGTAAGCCTTTTGAACTCATGTGATGCTAGTGACTATGCTGTTGGTGCGGTGCTTGGGCAGCGTGTGGGGAAGCTTCCTCATGCCATTTATTATGCTTCTAGAACGTTGAATGAGGCTCAACAAAACTACACAACCACTGAAAAAGAGTTATTAGCTATTGTTTTTGCTTTAGAAAAGTTTCGCTCTTATCTAATTGGTACAAAAGTTGTTGTCTTTTCTGATCATGCAAAGACTTAGATACTTGCTTACAAAGAAAGAGGCGAAACCGAGGCTCATACGATGGATATTACTCTTGCAAGAGTTTGATATTGAAATCAAAGACAAGAAAGGAATTGAGAATACCGTGCGGATCATTTGAGCCGACTTGCCGTGGACAAGGAGACTATCCCGTTGCGTGAAAGTTTCCTGGACGAGCAACTTTTCTCAATCGCCTTTGGAGAACCATGGTACGCTGATATTGTTAATTACTTAGTGTCTAAACAAATCCCAAAGAACTTTTCTCGTGCTTTGAGAGGACAAACTTAAAAGATAGCAAACCAATACATATGGGATGATCCATACTTATGGAAGCATTGTAGTGACCAAGTAATACGTAGGTGTGTTCCCGAAATTGAATTTAACTCTATCTTGTCTTTTTGCCACTCATATGCTTGTGGAGGACACTTTGGGAGTAAGAGAACCGCTCTTAAGGTATTAGAATGTGGTTTCTTTTGGCCAACTTTGTTTAAGGATGCACATGCATTTTGTATCACATGTGATAGGTGTCAAAGAACCGTGATCTAGGTGCTCGAAATCAAATGCCGCAAACTATTATTCAATTTGTGGAGGTTTTTGATGTATGGGAATTGATTTTATGGGCCCTTTTGTCAATTCTAATGGGGAATTATTATATTTTGCTTGTGTGGATTATGTTTGAAATGGGTGGAAGCTAAGGCCACCCCAACTAATGATTCTAAAGTTGTTTCAGATTTTGTGCAAGCTAATATATTTGCTAGGTTTGGAATTCCAAGGGCTATAATTAGCGATGGAGGCTCACACTTCAAAAATGTTTCTTTGCAAAGCTTGCTAAGGAAGTACAATGTGTCGCATAGATTGCAACTCCCTACCATCCGCAAACAAATGGACAAGCCGAAGTTTCCAACCGAGAGGTGAAATCAATTCTTGAAAAGACTGGTGAATCCCACTAGAAAGGATTGGAGCATGCGACTCAACGATGCTTTGTGGGCGTATAGAACCGCATATAAAACACCTATTGGGATGTCTCCTTTTAGGCTTGTTTATGGTAAACCTTGTCACTTACCCGTGGAAATTGAGCATAAGGCGTTTTGGGCTATTAAGCAATGCAACATGGAGTTGGATGGGGCTGGAAAGCAAAGAAAGTTACAACTTCAAGAGTTGGAGGAGATTCGTAATGATGCATTTGAAAGCTCACGGATTTATAAGGAAAAACGAAAGCTTTTCATGATAATATGATTTCTAAGAAACAATTTTGCATAGGGAGAAAGTGCTTTTGTTTAATTCTCGCTTGCAATTATTTCCGGTAAATTAAGGTCACGTTGGATTGGACCTTTTATTGTGACTAATGTGTTTTCTCATGGTGCAATGGAAATTCGTAGTTTAGCTACGGTAATGAACTTAAAGTGAATGGGCACTCTGTTGAAACCATATTATGAGAACTTCTCTTGGAAATCGTGGACGGAGTTAACCTTGTGGAAGTGCTCCCCTCGGAGGAGTCTTAGCAAACAAGGAGTACGTCGGGCCGTCGACTTTAAAACAAGCGCTTAGTGGGAGGCAACCCCCGGTTTTGTATCTTTATCCTTATCTTTTTATTTTTATGCGTTTGCTTTTATCTTTATATTATTTATGAATTTCCCACCTTGGACTTTCTTTGGACGATTCAATTTTACATTGAGGACAATGTAAAGTTTAAGTGTGGGGGAGCATTTATATGTTTTAGTTTGTTTCAAGTAAAAAAAAAAAAAAAAAAATCAGAAAAATAAAAAAAAAAAAACCAAAAAAATTGTGTTTTTTTGAACTCCGAAATCTAGAACTTGTGCCTTTAGGATGACACAATTAGTGGATGAAATCATTTTGAATGCAGGAGTTGAGGAACCAATTAACTTAAAGGGGACGAACATAGCTCAGAAATCATAAATACCATGATAGTTGTTACCATATCTCGGAATATCACCATATCACATTCTATTTTTATTTTTCCATATTTATCTATTATTCTCTAAGTGCTTTGGTGGGTCACTAAAAATCGACGTGTTATTACTGCTAGGATGAAATAGAGTGGTTGAGTTACTAGAAAAAGAAAAAAAAATTTTTGAAAAAAAAAAAAAAAAAAAAAAAAAAAAAAAAAAAAAAAAAAAAAATGAAAAAAAAAAAAAAAAGAGACCGACCTATTTGACCAAAATGGAATAAAAAGACACTTGGGAATAGCAGTATGTGTGAAACGTAGTCCCCTGTCTCCGTCGCCTAAACAAGCGTGGAATGCGGGATCCAAGGCAACTATCATGTACTTGCTGACAAGAAGCATGCGCTTGGATCCAAAAGATCTAATCATGCCGTCTAAAAAATTGGATCCAGTTTGATTCAATCAAAAAAAAAATAAAAAAAAAAATTTATATATATATTATTGTGTTGAATAAAGTCACTTTTGGTTCCCTTGTATATGCCAATTGATTGATGTAGCATTCAAAGACTAAGTAGCTCAATCCAATAGGATTAGGTTCATCTTAGCAGTGACCTTCCGACAGATATGGGAAACATCGAACACTTGTGAATATCCGCCAACATCTACATCTTTATCCATCTTCTTAATCTTTTCATTGTGATTGTGGTTTGTTAGTTTCCGAGTATTGTGGCTTGTTCAACTATCTACTTAGAGTTTAGTTACTAATAATTGAATTGAATTTGCAAGGTACCTCCTCTTGTAGTCAATTTGGATTCATTCATTGATTTGTCATGAATAGACGGAGTTTGAAATATAGGTTTTGTAGGTATATCTCTGGTAAACCTTCACGAGACTATAACTCGTCCACTAGGGACACTTAGTGGTTTAAAGGCTTGTTATTTATGCTAAAATTAACCGTAGCCTCGACGACACTGAGTTGTTGTATTTTATTATTTTGTTTGATTTGCTCGAGGACAAGCAAAGTCTAAGTGTGGGGGAATCGATAGGTGTAGAATACACCGTATTTACTATATAGAGTTTATGCTTTCTTTGCTATTTTTCGTGTGAATTATGTATCTTATGTTTGCTTTTGAGTTATCAGGAGTGCAATGGAGTCGCACGGAGGAAAGAAGAAGAAATTATCCAAATTGGGCCAAAGGGCGAAATTGTCATCTCACAAAGTAGCAATATGTGAGCGGCTGAAACGCTGGCGAGCGAGGACGGAAATATGAAGCTAACGGCGAGAGCTTCAGTTAATCCGAATGCGTCTGAGGAAGTTACAAGCGAAACCTATGGATGAGCTTGTCGGATACATGAAACCGACAAAGCCATATTTGAGCTAGTTAGCCCTTAGCGGAAACAATTGGGTGCCTAGAGTATTGGGTAACCCCTTATCTCGGTTCGTTTGAGTGGGATTAGCCATTCCTTCTCCTACACCCTAGATCGAAGTCGGTGTCAATTCCATTAACTTCCCAATCATTATTCACACCGAGATGGAGTCGAGAGAAAGAGGAAGAAAATGGAGGCTACTGTTGAAGTATAGAGAATGAAGAGGAGGAGCTGTTGTTGTTGAAGAGTAGATCGAGATTGATGAAGCTGGGAGCACTGCAGTGATGTGAATCGAGAAGAAGCATAGTGGAGCGTCTTAGAAAGTTTGCCATTACGGGTTCAATCAAGGATTTGTGTGGTCACGCGAGAGTTCAATGAAGAAGATTCGCCCGCAGATCGATTCTCCGGGTTCTTGAAGATGAGATCGGATGATGCTGCAATCGATTCAAAAGAAGAGCGATTGGTTTGAATTGCTCGATCTGTGATGAGCGAACTTGATGCAGTGATAAACAAAGATGGGTTTGAAGGAAAATGAATGGGGATCGATTTGAGATTCAATTTTAACAAAGAACAACATACCGAGATTGGGTTGTGGTTGAATGTGTTTAGCCGTTGTTGTGGTGACAATGAAGCTCAAATGTATGAAATGGGATGATAGAATTACAATTGGGATTGAAAGAGTGAACCAGTGGTAATGGATGTTTCCAGTGCAATCGGTGGGAGTCGATAGCGGAGCCGATTAAATACGGTGAGGTTAGAACCGGGAAGTGTTGGTTGCCAAGGAGAAGATGGAGGTTCTTTATCCACCCAGTGAAACTCAAACTGGTTCTTGCGGTATGTTGAATGGCGAGGTGGTGCACAAGTGGATGGAGCAAATTGTTGCGAGCAAGATAGCAAGGCCGGGCAAGTTGCTTGAGAGTGCAAAGAGATGCGATTCTTTGTGGAGTCGGAGCGTGTTACGGAGCTGGCTAAGTTGCGGTCGGTGAGGCAATGCTTTGTGTTGGATATGGAACCGGCCGGTGGTTCATTTTAGGCGGTGTTGCGGCCATGGAGATGGTTTGGTTGAACTCGGGTTTGAGCTCATTAGGGAGAATGGTGGTTTTGAGCTTTTTTAGGGTTAATTCAGGGGTTGGTTGATGGTTAGGCATAGAGGAGTTGAGATGTTGATGTTTGCATTGAGCTAAAGACTGAGCTTGAGCTCATATTGCAGCTGGGAGTGCTGAGCCTTTGCCGGAACTGGTGGTAATTTGAATTGCAGGCCTGTGGCAGGCTGTAATGGCCTGGGCTGGATGAAGTTGCAGCTGGTTGTGTTATACAGGCCAGACCTGAGCTGAACTGGCTGGTGCTATAATGAACCTGAGATGCAGGTTATAGAGCTGCAGGGAAGGCTAAAGTGCCAGTGAATTGGCCTGCAATTGTGGGCTGTGAGGAGGCTGTCTTGGCTGAGGAGATGAGTAGGTCTGGTGGTTCTGAGGGATGATGTTTTGAGTTGTAGGAAGTGGAGTTGGTCCGAGATTGCAACAGGTGGCATAGAGGCCAGAAGCACCGGGATTCGTGGCATGTTGGCGTGGTGCTCTTTGATAGAAGTTGCGGGAACCGAGTACATGGAGATGGTCTTTGGAAGGTCGAGAAGGACTTAGAATTGGCTTGAGACTCACATTGTAGAGTAAATGGGTTACAGGGAGATGGAATTGGAGGTGCATATGAATGTGAATGCTGAAGTGCAGTTCAAGAAGATAGCTGGCAGGGAGTGGTGTCATGGCTTGTAGCCGCAGTTGGCAGCAAAGACATTGATGTCACAGTTCATGGCTGAAGAGAAGTGTGATCATTGTGCATCACAAGGGTGTAAGGCTAAAGCACCAAGATTGTGCTTCAATTTAGTTTGGCCATGCAGCAGTGGCATGGCCTCAAGTGACCCGATCCACTCTGGTCGACCCGGTTTGACCGATCCGACTCAAGACGACCCTACCGACTTGACCACGGCTGACCCTATGGCCAAGCGGACTTTGCACCACCGAGCCGATTTCAGGGCACTTCTCCGGCCGATTTCCGGCCACAATACCAGTTTTCCGGCGACGACTTTTTGGACATATTTTCTACATGGGTTTCTCTCTCTCGTGGGCTTGGTGGATTTACATCTAATGGACTTTGAAGACAAAACCTAGTTTTGGAAGGAGAGAAAGGCTATAAAAAGAGGAATTCTACAATTTTTGGAAATCATCTTATCATATATCTTTTCCTTGGAACTTTGGAGAACGGTTTTTTTGGGTTACACAACTAGGGTTTGTTTTTGTTCATCTTCTTCTTTATTCCTTTGATATTTTTGTGATGAACTCCATAGCTATGAGTAGCTAAATTCTCTTTTATTGGTTAAGGATGTAGTCCGATTTCTAAAACTTGTGTCTTGCTTTATGTATTAGTTTTCTCTCTTGTTTATCGTTCAATTCTCTGCGGTTTCTATGATCACATGATTGAAGTATTGTGATAGTATTATGGTGTTTGATTAGTTAAGTGGCCAATTAATTGAACTTGCATCTTAGTCCATAGCTATTTTAGGGTTTTTCATCAAGCGATAACCTTGAATACGAGTAGCATGATATGTTTACGGTTTGTAGTGATACACTCTCGTAATCATATGTAGAGTTTGACCATTGTCCGAATTGTTATGCGCAACGCATGACAATTGCATTGATTAGCCTATTTCAAACTTAATGCACCTAGGAATTGAACTTGATTAGCGCAAGGCGTTAGGTTATTCTTTAGGTAGAATTCACATACGCAGCCCTAATGTGTGTGTTGATGAACTTGAGAAATTAATAGATTATCTTGCTTTCTTGATTCTCTAGGCTTTTGATAACACAAGAGATTAAATAGTAATTCTATTCATATATGCAAACACATGTCTAAGATTGAAGATGAATTCCTTGACCAATATCTCTCTCCATTGATTATTCTCTACAATTTATTTTTCTTTTATTTACTTTTACTTGCTTAGATACAACAAACATACACCGGGTTTTTCTAGAAACTGAAAGTTTATAACAACCAACGCCTCTCGTGGATACGAACTCTTTCTTATCGCTTACTATATTTATATTTAGTGGATCGAGAAAGTGAAATTATATTTGTCGGCCGACAACCGATCACTTACTAGTTGTCTGTTCAAAATTTATGCGGATTTTCTCTTTTCCTCGCATGGATGACAGATTGCTCGCACCATTACATCGTGGAACTCCGCCTTTAAGGAAAAGCATGGAGGCTGTGAAGAAACAAAGCGAGAGGTTTTGATGACGCCAAGAATGGATCTTCGAGAGGAAGCGAAAGCCATGGAGGAAGAGCTCACCATTTTGAAGGCGAATGTTAAGAAGTTGGAATCCGAGTGTGAGACAAAGAAAGAGGATGTTAAAGCAACGAAGCAAACGCAAAGGCTTTGAGGAAGCAATCGGAATGGTTCCTTCTCGAGTATGACAAGGTTGTTGGAAGACAATCAAAACCTCGTGGAGCAATTACGATCACCGGATCGTGGTTTGTCACATTTTGATTTTTGACCGTTGGACCCTTTTGCTTCTCCGCTAGATTTCTCGACCGTAGGATGTGCGAGATTAGGCGTGTTGCTTATGTGAAATTTTATTAGAATTTCTATTGCATGTGTTGACTTACAGGAAATTTCGGACACACATGATAACAAGATCAAGGGGATGGAGTTGGTGGTACTGCAACGATCTTGGATGTGTTGGTGCTTCCATGAAGATGTTACTGCAACAAGCTACAATGTATTAGTGAGCTGCAAATGGAGTTGAAGTAATTGCAGTGTTTGGTGCAGTTGAAATGGATTGAGGCAAAGTTGGTGTTGTTGTTGCAGGTATAAGTGAAACTACACTAAGGAGATGGTGGTGCTGATACAGATAAATATGTTGATGGAGTTGCAATACAACTGAAGATGGGTGAAGGTGGAGTTGTTGCTGGTGTTGTGTGTTCTTGGTGGAGAAACAGAGGAAACTCTGTCCGGATTTCTACTCCAGCGAGTTAACTCACTGATCCGATCTAGCTCTTAACTCAGCTGAATAATACCTCTGACTCGGCTAACTCATTCTTTACCTTGACCAGTTGACTAACGGTTTGACCATCTAGACTGTTAGCTATGACTGATATCGTGATGGAATATTCGCTGGACGAATAAGAAGATTCCGTGTCGGCGGTAGTTTTGTTTGAACATCTCATTGCTTTATAATTTCTCTAATATGTACACTTCGGTCGACCCTTCCACCGTGGCAACGTTTGTACTAGTTTTATGAAAATAATCAATCTAATTTGAAGTCAATCATAAAATTATAAATATAATCACTAAAACAAAGAAGAGGATTAAGTAAAAAAACATAGAATTTGCAAAAGCATGGAGATTTGAAAACCAATTATTAACACTTTGGATCAATTAATCTTGGTACTAACACTTAATACTTTAAATGTTGGGTACCAAAGCTAGGAGTAGGACATTGGTACCAAACCTTAAATACTCTTTAGCTTAACGTTTGAGATCCTAATAGTTTTAGTTGGGAATTCCGCGTCATTAAGAAAGAGGAACACTTTCCACAGTATAAAGAAGACCAATTCTTCTACGGATTTCCTAGCATTTTGTTGACTGCTGATGCTGTTTTGCTGTACTATACTGTACCTAAGTTGTGGCTCATATTCAATCCAAAGAAGTATGAATGTTGTGGCATGACGACAAGTACCCAAGCCATTTTTGCTAGTAAAAAGAAGAGGATTACAGGATCCAATGAATCTGATAAAAGAATCAAAAAGTCTAAACAATGTCGGAGGTTCTTGGATGGTACATGTCTAGATAGGAACTTACTTACATTCACACTAGCACAATGTTTGAAGAACAGCAAGAAACTTGGACTATTAGTCCCACATAGGTCAGGAAGCACCGCTATGCTCAAAATGCTCTGTATAAAAGTAGCACCTCACTCTCCAAAATGAATCACGCAGCCGCGCGGTAAGCACAAAGCCTTTTACTAAAGAATACCGTATGCTTGCCGTTTTATAAGTGGCATACGCCTATTTTTAGAGGGTTTCTCGCAAAAGTTTGCATTTCAATAGAGATTTCTTTTTTGACGTCCCCATCAATGGAGAATCTGTGTCAATCATGGCTTTAACTAGACCTTTGCATCCATCAAAAGCATTTCAAACTGCCTGTAGCTCAAGCTGAAGTTCTCTTCAAAGTAATCTGTTTCAACATTCATCCAGTGGCCAAAAAGCTGCTTCAAGCTAGTAATCACATTGCACGGAAATCTCGATTTGTCCAGGTTGGGCAGATCACATGAGCATATGCTATGAATGCATAAAACCCCAAATGCTTTACGCGTTCAACTAATGAAATCCAAGTAGTCAGGTCATATTTTCTAGTTTGAGGTTACATGCGAAGATCAAACCTTAAGAAGCATGGACAATCACGACTGTAGACCATTCAAATTGAAAACTAGCATTAGTGTAGGCAGTGAAATTGTTCAACAAAGTAGTTTTGATGTACAGTAGATAAATTCATAGTCCAACTCCGGTATAAAATATGCTCAACAAACCCTAATCTAGCCTGTTTGAATAAGGGCTAACTTGCACAGTTGAATATCAAAATAAAGCTGATTTCACAACTTACCAACAGTAAAAACAGCTGAACTTCTTCTACCCCGGCATAGAGGAAACTTTGAACACAACTTGTTGAAGCTCTTGGAAGAGTAGAGATATCTGCCATTATATTTTCGCTTTTCATATGCGAAATAGGATCAAAATTCATTGTCTGCAAAGATTTTGCATTCTTCAAAATTAGTTTCACCCACCTCAGCTCCTTTGCTTTGCCAGTAAATTTCAGAAACGTAACTAACTTGAGATGTAGAAAAGAACATCTAGCAGGCACCATATCTAGTTGCCAACCATCGCTTTCATTGTCATTGTTATCTTCACCCTCAAAATCATCAGCTTCGTTTTCATTGTAGTGGTTGTCTTCACCCCCTTCATCACCTGAATCATCATCATCGTCGTCTTCTTCATCATTGGGGAAAGGTAGAGCAAACTGAATTGAAATTAACAAAGATGGACATTAATGGTTAACAAACTAGTTTTGTAATTTATCTAATGATGGCAAAAAAAATAATTGTGCACTTGTGACTTGCCCCTTCAAATTCGAGTGACTCCAGATTAGGTGCAGTTTCGAGCAAAGCAATTAGTGCTTTATCAGCGGTTACTTCATCAATCAGGCTCAACTTGCGCAAATTGTGAAATGAAGGTAAATTGTTCAATAAACCGTCTGCAATCGAGAGAACCTGTTCATGACGAAGGTGAGTTTGATTTTCCATAGGACAGCACAAACATAAACTTACAAAAGATGGCAGCAAGCAATAACTAATACCTGCAGGGTTGGACCAGAAATTCTCAGATTCGCTACATGTGCAAGTGCTTGAAGAAACTTACTTACGACTGCACCATAATCTATCATTTGCTCCCACATTGCACCATCTTCTTCAAAGAAAAATTTAATGTATGCTTTAACCAGTGTTGGAAAGCTAGAGAGGATATAATCCTTTGCGACCCTGCCTATGTAGGAGAGAATCTCTAGTCTTGGTGCATGAATTTTGAGAGCACAGTTTCGGAAATCAGCATTAAGAATAATCAAGTGTTTCATTGCAGGGTTCGAGATACAAAAACTCTTCATATCAGACCAGGTGCAAGATACCATTATCAACGACTCAAGTACGGGACAGTTGGAAAAGAGTTGCTCATACCAGCACTCATCTCTAAACTCAACTCGAGTAAGCACAAGAGATTCTAGTCTTGGAAAAGATATATTTTTAGGAAAACAGATATTAGATAGCTTCAAAGTAACTAGAGACTCACAAGTATAGAGAGATGCCGGCATCAAAACTAGGTCTCTATGATTCAATCTGAGACTGATTTCTTCAACATTGTGACTAATTACAGTGGAAATCCAATTTTTAATCCGAGGTTCATTCAAGGGGGCATTAGTGAAGATGGAGAGAGAGAAATCTTGTATGTTGGACTCATCATGTAGCTCCAATGTTCTATCAACAAAATCCATGAATTTACTTACCTGACTCTGCAAGTAACTCCAACACTGAAAATGAAGAGTAGGGAATCTAGGGATAGACCTCCAAATGTATTTCCATCGTTTAGATAATACACAAGTTCTAGCAGCATCTCGAGTCTCCACAAAAGAGAGGATATGGTGAAGAATTGAACCCGGCAAGTTGGTGATCGTATCTTCTGGTGCCTCACTCATATTGATTTTGATTACACAAAATAATTCTGCGCAAAAGGAATAAAAAAGAAACCAAGTCTAAGAGATCAAATGAAACATGTAGAATAACATGAAATTAGGGGCTTAAAAGATTTCCCAATTGAACTTCTGTTCTTCCAAACCCTAAACCCCAAAATCACTACAACAACATCTGAGAGTTGAACAGAACAGAAGCAACAATATTTATCAAGAAACAAAGAATGAAGAAGGGAGTAGAAATTAGTACCTCTACAACATGGAGATTCCAGCAACAGCTTGGGGTATGAGAACGAGAGAAATGGAGAGAAAGTAAAAAATACTCCCTCCGTTCCAATTTAGTTGATGTTTTAGGGTTTTTTTGTGTTCCAAAATAGATGAGAGTTTAATCATTTTCCCCAACTAATTAACCTCTGCTTTGGAATCACACCATAACTTTAATTCTCATTGTAATCATCAAATAAGGTAATTAATTCAATTTTTAAATATATTTCATGGGGGATATATACTCCATCTTTGTTAATTTTTTACTAAAAACTAGGTGTTTCAAACTTCTAAGAAGGTATTAATATGGGTGAATTTGGAAAAAAATTACTCTCTTTGTTATTTCTTAATCTGCGTGAAAAACTCTACAACGTCAACTAAAACGGAACGGAGGGAGTATGATTTTTTATGAAGAGATTAAGAAATTAAAGAACTGTCTCCGACCTTTGGGTTTCTTTTGGAACCATTTTTTGGGCACCACTCTTTTATTTTTTTGGAGGGATTTTGGGCAAGTTATATGAAGTAAATCTAGGTCACCCCTTATCTAGATATTTGTTATAATACCTAAATTACCCTTTGATTAATTTTTGGTAATGATTAGTTAGTGTTATTAATATTAGTTAGTGTAATGATTAAGTTAAAAATAATTAGTGAGATTAAAAACTCGGATGGATTTTTTAAAAAAGAAGTAGAATTATTGAGAGAGAGAGTTTTTCTTAGATGAAGAAGAAAAACATGGAAAACGATTTTTTTTTTGAGTTCACTAAGCTAGAGTATTCAATTGATGATAGCTCATCTGAATCTTCATCTCCTTCATCTCCTAGAGTATTTGTTAATCTTCACAATGATCCGGATATGAGTTATTTCTTAGATGGTGATTGTATTCTTCCCCAAACTCAATCTCAAGATGAAAACGATGGATTTTACCAACCACAACCGGAGGAAGAGTATTTGGGTACCCAGGTATGCTTCAAACTTAGATAATGTTGGTTGATTTGCTCCAAATTTTCAAAAAAATGTAAATTTTTGAAGTAGATTTGGGCTTGTTCGGTTACCTTATGTGAAGAACATGTAACCGAACTCATCTGAAAGTATAGTTCGGTTAATTTTTCCAAACACGCAGTTACCGAACTTGCTCTTTAATGGAGGTTTTAGAAGTTCGGTTAACAGACATGTTACCGAACTTTGTTATAGGATTTACAGATCCATGTTCGGTTTGTTCGCAAACCAACCGAACTTTATATTCTGAAAGTTCTGTTTGTTCGCAAACCAACCGAACTTTATATTCTGAAAGTTCGGTTGGTTCGCAACCAATAACTTACCGAACTACACGTATAATTATATTTGACTTAATGTACAGAGTTCGGTTGGTTCGCAAACTTCCTACCAACCAACTATCTAACCAAAGTTAACAAAAAAATAAGATTATACAAATTCCTACTCCATTTTTTTGTTCGAACTTTGTACTTGTTGTTTGTTCAAAACTTGAAGCAAACAACATAACTAACTTGTTTGTGCTTGAACTTAACAAACAAAAAAATCAAAAGTTTCCGAGCTATATGGTTGGTTTTGGTTTACTTAATGTTTTTTTTGGAATGTAACCGAACTTTGTTACTTGTTGTTTGTTCATTAGAGATTCACATGTCAAATCTTCTTTTGATCTTTTTAGAGTAAGCAACTACTCTTGATATTCGCTTTTTATTTATTTTTGTTTGTTTTTTGTAAACCAATACTATTTTTTATGTAAATTAAATTTTTTTTTTTGGTTTTACATAATAATTGTTAACCAAAAACCGAACTTGTTTGTGCTTGCAATTGATGTTGTTCCATTTCTTGTAGATGGAATGCCAACCTATACCAATGGATGATCAACCTTCTCCAATTGGTATGTTGTTCGAAGATACATCCCATCACTATGCCAATGATTTAGTATTTGGAGAACCTATTGATGCGAAGAATTGGGCTAGAGAGCATGCCAAGAAAGCCATGTGCGTATTAGTTTTGAATGGAAAAGAAAGCAAAACTCGTTTTGAAATGGTTTGTGAGAGAAGTGGAGATCCGGATGTTAGTCACAAGAGGAAGGGTCATGTGTATAAAAGAAAGACGACGAGGAAGAACACAACGTGCTCAAAGAAAATTAAATGTCCGTTCAAGCTAGTATTTAGTAAGTGCAAAGAAAGGAAGGGTTGGGTTCAATCTATGGATAAGGTGCAAGGTCATCATAACCACCCTCGTCCGGAGAATCTTGAAGGACATTCAATGGCCTCAAGGCTCACTCCTCAAGAAATGAAGAAAATAGCTAAATTTAGGAGAATGGGTATTTCACCACTTAATATGCTTCGCTTACTAAAGGATGATAACAAGGATAACGTATCATCTTTGACCACCATTTACAATGTAAAGTTTGGTTTGATTTTTTGCCTCTGCCACTAATTAAGAAAACAAAAGATATTAGCTTAACCGATAAATGATTCACTAAATCAGATGCAACATAAGGGTTCTCAGTAAGGTTTGGTTAGTAGAAAAAATTCACGAAAAATAGGCCAACTCTAATTTTGTGTTCCAAAGTATAGTTCGGTTACAAAAGTTTTTTTTTTTACGAACAAACCGAACTCAACATTGGTCACTATTAGTGAAGAGTTCGATTTGTCAAGGTTTTTTGCGAACAAACCGAACTCCACATGTATGCAACTATTGAAGAGTTCGGTTTGTCAAGGTTTTTTGAGAACAAACCGAACTCAACATTGGTCACTATTAGTGAAGAGTTCGGTTTGTCAAGGTTTTTTGCGAACAAACCGAACTCCACATGTATACAACTACTGAAGAGTTCGGTTTGTTCGGTTTTTTTGCGAAAAAACCGAACATAGTTTGGACAAGTTCGGTTAAATTGAAACTCAACATATTGGGAAAAATAACATAGTTCGGTTACACTGGATTTTTTTTTTTTTTTTTTTTTTTAAGAATTTTGTTAAAGTTCGGTTACTAAATAGTTTTAGAATGTTATGCGAACCAACCGAACAAAGTGGGCCTAGTTCGGTTAAATAAAAACTCAACATAGCGGGCAAAATATCACAGTTCGGTTACATTTGAAAAAAAAAAATTTGTTGTAAAATTGGTTATGTTCGGTTAGAAAAAAGTTTTAGCCTTATTTGTGAACCAACCGAACTGGCAGTTCGGTGACCTAGTTTTGAATCATATAGAACCGAAGTGTTCTTCGTGTTCTTCCATTCAGGAAGTTTGGTTAACAAATTAGGTTTTTTTTTGAAACTCGTCCTAACCAAACAAGGCACTGTAACCTCCATTTGAACCCTATTTTGATGATTTCTATTCAATTAAACGAATCAAAATCAAATTAAAAGTAATGGGTTTGTTGGAAAATACCTGCGAATCGGTCCCATGACAGAATCAGGGTTCTTCAAGCGTCTATTATACTGGATTATGGCTTCACTTGGTTGTTCCACTTCTTTATGAATCTCAAAATCACTTGTCTGATTTGCTAGATGTCCCAATCGAGGACCTTCTCCTTGAAGTCGTGGGGTTTTCTTTCGAAGAACCATTCTTATAGTCGATTGATTAATCGACGATGAAAATTTTATGAATCGACGATTAATCGATGAAGACGATGTTGAAAGGAAAAGAAGAAGAAGAAGAAGAAGAAGAAGAAGAAGAGAAGAAAAAAAAATTCTCCCAAAACTTCTGTTTGTGCGGTGGCGGGTAGGGTAGGTCTGATTTTGTTAATAGATTAGATTAGGTTAAATTTTTATTTTGGTTAGTTATTAGTTTAGTTATAATCTTAATTAGGGTTTTGGGGCAAATTAGTAATGTCTACACTTTAGGACATCCCTTATAAGTATAGGGTAGATGGCCTTATAAAACAATGGTCACCCAAAAAAGGGCTGGTCCCAAAAAAAACGGTTCTTCTTTTGATGTGTTCTTGATGCGTCAATTGGGCCATGTGGCCATGCCCATGACCACATTGCTGGTCTTATCTCGTTGCTTCTATTATTCTCAGATGGCTTAGTAGTTAGTGGGAAAATTGGGAATATGTCCACTTTTACTGATTCGTTTGGGGATCTATCCCCATGACGAAAAAAATTAAAGAATCGATCATAGAGAGAGAAAAAAACTGTTCAGTGCTTAATATCCCGCATGTGTGAGCTTACACATGCGACATGTTGACATTTCTACCCTCAACGTTTAATTGAGCGATACATCACTTACAGATCCGACGTGCAACACGTCACCTACATATTCCTGATGGGCGATGCGTCACCATGCAATCCGATGGTCAAATTATTACCATAAGATTTGAAATGACACTTTTACCTCATTTAATAGAAAATTTACCAAAAAAGTAGATTGTTAGATCATCTATCCTCTTCATCTTCCTTTATCTAGTGCCTACTTATATGCAAAGAAGGAAAATTTTTTAACTCAATTTTTTTCTTGTTGCAAATGAAAGAAAATTATGAAATCAGATTTCCTTCTTCACATACGAAGTAATAAATTTAGTTGTATATGTCTTGAAATATTAACATAGGAAGAACCAATAGACTAGTTAGGCTAGTTCTACCACTATTGTCTACCATTTAAACAAAGGAAATTGAACACTGGTCTTGCAACACAAAAAGTCTCAGAATTTGCATCTCCATCAAATTAATTTGAAATTACACACCAAAATGAACATTCATCAAACTTACACATCAAAGTGAACTTTAGGCTTCCCTTGCCTCTTTGAACCTGCATCAATTGTTAATGGTCTGCTTCACATGGCCCTTGTTGATGTTTTTGACGAAGACATTCATAGTAGCTGATGTAGTAGCAGTAATAGGCCTTGTTTGTTTCCCTTTTGGATCGGTTGTTGCAGCTGATGTAATAGTATTCTTTCTAATAGTTTCAGAAGATGAAGCAACATTATTTGAATTTGCTTTTTTCCAACGTATCCATCCTCTTGCTCATCACATTTAAATATTTCAAAGAAATCAAATGCATCAACTAATAACTTGCAGTCCCAGAGTATTTCAATCTTCTAGTCAACACACAAATTCAACCTACTCCTTAAATGTTCAGTGAACCTATCAAAGCTAGTATCATTCGCAAATACATTCAACACATAGAATATTTTACCAGCCTCGATACCAGCAATCTGATTTAAAACATTTAACTTACAATTCCTTTCTTTCCTGAAACAATAATTAACAATAATATTCAAAATTGATTATTTCAAAAGATATTCAATTCATATTTGAAAATAATATCATCCAAATTATTAAAACGAGTACTTCCTAAGTTGACGGTAAAAGCATAAACATACTACCCAAAAGTTAAATGAGCACAACAAAGATACTAAACAAGCGAAGAGGCAACTTTTTGTAATAAGAAGATGACATTGAATGAAATCCAAGACATTCATACATCATGCGTTAGCTAAATCATAGTATGCAGAAACTATCCAGGTTGAAAACTAAATATCCGGCAAAATAACATTCTAGGTCCACCATTGGCATTTATATTTCTGGTTGTAAGGTTCGGCCTATGCTTTGTGTCCACCAAAACTGTGAACAAAAGTTCAGTTTCCCGCTATATATATCCAAGGCCGACTATGATTGTGTTTTCCTTGAGATCCGTGCTTGAAAACGCCACATCTAAATCCAAAAGAAGAAAAGTTTCAAAAAAGGTCCCAAAAGTCGCGCGATTGATGCATGGGTGAATGATGTTACCATCCAGACTAAAGAGAAGAAAGGAAACAAATATGAGCCTTGTCTGTCTTGCACTCCAACCAAGGAAACTGGAGTGCAGGTCCAGGAAAAACAAACGAAAATCCTTTTTCAAGGATGTTAGAAGATATAAGTGTAAACCTAGTGTTAGTTTCTTTATCTTTGCTTTATGTTTTAGTCTGTCTCCTAGTGGTTCACTATGTGCTATAAATAGCTGAACCCAAACCCTTGTTTTGTAACCCTTCACACACTTGTCAATAAAACTGTGTTTGGTTTCTACATTGTATCATATATTCTACATTGAATTTGATCCTCATCCCTTTCTTGCTCCCTGCCAGCTGCAAGAACAACACTTATTTCCCAACCATTTCAGCTGAAATCTCTTGATTTCTTCTGCAAATCTATTCAATATTTTGGCTACTCCAAATAACTTAATCACAGATCTGATTCAAGCCTTACAACAACAGAATCTCAATAACTCTCCAACCCCTGCTTTTAATTTTTCTCTACCATTTCAAGATATCTCCAATTTTGTGTCCATCAAGTTGGATAACACCAATTATCTACTCTGGAAACATCAGTTTGAAACCATTCTTACCTCTACAAATCTACTTCATTTTGTCAATGGAACTTACATCTGTCCTGCTCCTCAGATTCAAGAAAATGGTGTTATGGTTCCAAATCCAGAGTATCTCTACTGGATTTCGATGGATGGGTTTGTTTTATCTTGTCTCAATGCTACGTTTACCATATCTGTCTGTGTTGGTACTCTTGGATTAACAACTTCAAAGGTAGTTTGGGATTATCTGAAAGTGGAGTAATTCCATGATCAGTTTGTGGCTCGTAAATCTCTTTTGCGTCAGCAGGGTAATACTTCTATCTAAGATTATTTAAGTTCTGTCAAAGAAATTGTAGATAATCTTGATGCTATTAATGATAAAGTTTCTGATGAAGATGTAGTTTTACATGTTCTAAATGGATTGAATCCTGATTTTGATAACTTTGTTGTTACTGCTCAACATCGTGAAACTTCTTATAAATTTAATGAGCTTCGATCCAAACTACTTCATCATGAACAATGGCTACAGAGTAAATCTCATGATTGAATTTCCCTAGACAATGTGGAGTTTGCCTAAAAGACATTTTAGATTGAAGTTGTAGGAGGCACGTCCGTGGAAAGCCATATATTTTTGAAATCACATGATGTATTAGTACGAACACCACAGGTCACGGGATAGACATAATTTCCAAGAAACCTTAAATTGGAAAAACAACAAAATGAGGAGTTTAAAAGGCAGCAGGTGACTCAGGTGTAAGAAAGGAAATTACATTTCCTAAAAAAAAAAAAAAGAGCGACAGTATCTCATGGGGAACAGGGCAAACATTGAAAACAATGAGAAAATCAAAAAAGTAAAAAACTGACCACGAAACACGCGTGTAAAGGGTGAGATATTCTGACACGTGTGTCATATATAGTAGTTAAATCCGATGATCTTGACCTTGTTGTGTTTTTATTTAGCTTAGAAATTTTTTAGTTATGTAACTTATGTTGCGAATGTCAACATATCTTAGCTCCAAATCTTTTTTTTTCTTTTTTTTGTTGTGTTTTTATTTATCTTAGAAACTTTTTAGTTATGTAAATTATGTTGCGAATACCAAAACATCTTAGCTCCAAAGCATTTTTTTTTTTTGGTTTTTATTTAGCTTAGAAACTTTTTAGTTATGTAACTTATGTTGCGAATGCCAAAAAATCTTAGCTCCAAAGCGTTTTTTTTTTGTTGTTGTGTTTTTATTTAGCTTAGAAACTTTTTAGTTATGTAACTTATGTTGCGAATGCCAAAACATCTTAGCTCCAGAGCGTTTTTTTTTTGTTGTTGTTGTGTTTTTATTTTGCTTAGATTTCTTTTTTTTTTTTTTTTTCCTTTCGTGTGTGTGTTTTTATTTAGCTTAGAAACTTTTTAGTTATGTAACTTATGTTGCAAATGCCAAAACATCTTAGCTCCAAAGCGTTTTTTTGTTGTTGTTGTTGTTGTTGTGTTTTTATTTAGCTTAGAAACTTTTTAGTTATGTAACTTATGTTGCGAATGCCAAAACATCTTAGCTCCAAAGCTCTCGTGATGAGAATTGAACCGAAGAGACAATGTGATCTCTTAGAGACTTAACATTGGGATCTTAATAGTCTATGAGCTAGTCGGGTATTCCTTGAAACATCTTTCTTAGTGATGGATATACAAATGCCTTTCTTTTTATGTATTATACTGTACCTAAGTTAAGAAATCGTTCCTTTATTCTCAATTTTAGCTTCATTTTGTCAAGATCCTACTGGTGGAATGTGTGGCTCACTTGCCTCCTGCTCTCGTGTGTTCTATTAAATTCTATGATACCCAGACGAGAGGTGCACCTGTGTGTTGCACAATTTCAGAACTGTAACTAGTGTTTTTTCTGCATTTGTAATTTGAGAACTTATAGTTTTGATAGGTCAGTTCATATGTGCTCAACAACTCAAACTGCTTAGCTCAAGCCTGAAATGATCTTCAAAGTGTCATCTGTTTTAAATTTCATCAAGTGGTCCAAAGGCTGCTCCAATACATATTTATGCTTCAACTTATTGTTAAGGAGCTTCAGGAAGTGTTTACAAACACTATGTACAAGATGAAGAAAAATTATCTATCAAAGAGAAGGAACAAATTTTGAACATCATAAGCTTATTCGACCAGTTCACAATTCCCAAGCAAACCGTGTGTCTACTGCAAATTGTTTAGATTTGTTCAAACACAACTATAACCACTGCATTTAATCATCAAAACGAGAAAAGGAAAAAAAAATAGATGTGAAAACAGAAACCCATTCTTAATTTCAGAATTATTACTAGGTATCACCAGACCTACGGTCGGGCTCGACCTTTTGTAATTAGCCGGGTGGTAGGTCCTGTCGTGCTTAAGTTAAGATTATGTTAAACAAAGAGGTTTTGTTTTTTCTGCTTCTAGTATTAGTTTGCCTCGGCATATCGGTTAGTGTTCATTGTTATGATTAGAAGATATAGTTAGATTAGGAAATTAGAAACCAAGTTAAGCTAAGCCGGGCTAAGTTGAATCTTCTATTAATCAAATTAGTGTACTGTTATGATTAGAAAATATAGTTGGATTAGGAAATCTGAAATCAATTTAAGTTAAGATGGGCTAAGTTAATCTTCAATTAATCAAATTCGGTAATGGTGATCGTCCTTTGTATTGATGGAAAATCGGTGGTTCCTGACCATCATTCGTGTTTTTTCGGGCAATCTCGGTAGTCCTTTATCTTATAGACGGACAAAGACATCTTCTATTTGACGAGCCAAAAATAAAATAAAATCAATAATAAGGAAACACATATCTATCCTCCACCGAAGTAGTCATGATTCAATGATTACTTTGGTGCCTTAATTCCTCTAGCCCCAGATTTTGGCTGGGCTAAATTTTTTCGACAATTAGTTACCCTATCAAAATGTTAAAGTAGTTTTTCAATGAGTAAATAACATTTAAATCAGTATTTTGTCATCAATTAATACTTATCTTATAATGCAAGACAAATAAAAATACAGAAAAAGATAAAATATCGACAGACTGATAAATTACCATTTGAACTTATGCCATGTTAGTACTAAGTCTAATACTGTTTCTGCAGCCAGCATGTTTAATATTTATTGTGCCATCTTGATCAACACAATATTGTTATGTTGTGTTAGCACTGAGCTTAATATTATGCCAAAAGTTTGTTGAAAACTGATAATCTAATAATTTACTTTACTTAATCCGAGGAATATTGTGGTTGATCGTCCCACAGTTCTACAAACAATTCATCCTCAGTGGCTTCATTGATTTATTTAATAGTATATGTCAATATCGTCAAAACCTTCTTATTGATGATTTATCTAGCCCACTAAAAAGATTCCTTTGATTTACTATATGACTGTCCGGTTCATCGACACTGCACATAAAAGGTATATTTGGTTGATGTAAGAATAAGGAATTGGGTAGAAGTTCTTGCCCGATCGCTTCTTGTGATTTTAAGATAACTCTACGAGGAAAGCTTAAGCAATGATGCCAAGCACAAACTAAAAAACTCTGGAGCCATTTGTTGAGTTGTGTTTGTAATCGTTGAGCTGCGTTTGATTATCAATGAAGTACTATGATTTAGTTTAGCTGGGTACTTTAATTTTAATTGTGCAATTGGACGGGTACTAGAGGAATCAATGAACTTGAACTCAGCTCCTAGGGATTTTAGATTACCTCCACTTAAACTCACCTATCAGTTTTTTTTTTAAAAAAAAGAAGAAAAAACTTACCTTTCGTCTCCTTGCAAGAGACTTCTTATTACATTCTAAAGCAGATGAGAAGCAAACACTATAAGATTATTTATACATAGGGTCAATTGGGGGATAGTTGCCGAGCCAGGTCAGGGATAAGGTTAAGCATCCCGTTAGGGACATGGTTAAGGTTCCCTATAGGTCATCCGCGCATTAAATAAAAGTTTGGATTAGCTGGACCGAGGTAAAATCTCCGCCGTCCAAGTCCCGATAGATCTCAGTCGTCCTTTATCCATCATTGATACCACCTTTCCTTAGAACATTGATTGGGATTTCGACTTTTTACTTATCCCTTTGCCCTAGAGAAGAGAGAGAAAGAGAGAGCGTGTGTTTATAGACAGACAAATGAAATTTTTTGCCTTTTTCTATTTTGCTAACAAAAGTTTAGTCCCACATAGTGCAGGTTACTAATCCGAGTTTGGTTTATATGCAACAAGATTGACAAAGTTAGCGTTGAGTTGAGCGTATAGGATCTCTAGTAACTCATAGTTTGCTCATTCGAGTGAAAAAGTCAAGTTTAAATTGTCCATGTAGTGCACCAGTACTGCTGCCGCTGGTTGTGGCTGGGCCGAGCGTAGCAAGTATTTTTTTTTTTTTTCTTCATTCATTGAGGAAGCTGATTTTGATTTTTGACCTTTCACCTCCAAGTTTTTTTTTTTAATCATTGAGGAAGCTGATTTTGATCTGATTTTGATTTTTGACCTTTCACCTCCAAGTTTTTTTTTTAATCATTGAGGAAGCTGATTTTGATTTTTGACCTTTCACCTCGAGGTCGACGCATAATTTTATTTTAGACTAGGACTAGCTAGGAGGAGAAACAATTTTATTTTATGAGAGCTGCTGTATGGTTTAGGCTAAGTCCTAAGGGCTAGATATTTAGCTGCTAGATTGGCCATCCACGTCAAATAGGGCAACCTCCTAACCCCTATGGTATGGCCAATCTAGCAGCGAAACGCCTAACAATTCGGCATTACACGCCGAACAGTAGGACGTTTGAATACGCCGAATCAAGCGACGTTTGACCATAGTCAGCTAAGTTGACGCGCCGCTTTGTTCGGCGTTGAGAAGACTCGATACATTCACAGAAAACTCGACCTTTCCCCCATTAACAATTCTTCTCAAAAATGTTCATTTTCTCTCCCAAAATTGTTTCTCAGAGATCTTGAGTTCTAGAAGTTGTTTTACAAATTCCTTCTGTGGGTTTGTGCATCATCATATTTGTGATTGATTGAAGGTGGTTTGGTGCGATTCCATCCACGAAATCATTCAAGGTAAGAAATTTAAATTTTAGATTAAATTTATGATTTTCGATTTTTTGTGCGATTTCAATGAATTGGATGATTGATATTTGGTATTTAGATGATGTAGATGATATGTGTATGGTTTAATTTGATTATTTGTGATGTTTTTTTTTTAGGGATTTAATTTGATTATGTGTGATAAATAGAAATGAAATTTTGATTTTTGTGATGAAAATGAATTATAATTTGTATGATAATTTGATTAGTTGTATGACGAAAATGAATGATATGCATACGTCTTCATAATACTTCTTTGGTGATATTCCATACTTCTCCATAATACTTCTTCATGCATATGCTTCATAACCAAGTATCTCCAAAGCGGTGTTATGAATGAACGACATTCTATGATCCATTTCATATAAAGTCATAGTATCCTCACGATTACCATTTGAATTTGATGCCCTTAATGAAATGAAAAACGCTTGCAATTACACTTGATGCTTGATAACCGAGTTTGTAGTTGTTTTTTGCATCTTTCATTAGCATTACCATTGATTCTCACAAATTCTTCAACAACTTGTCCTCAAAAGGAGTTGGTTGTTATTTGAGTGTTGTTAATTGCACAATAACTTCTCACCAAATCATTGTCTTCTTCAATTGAGAATACAACCATGCTTGAATGTTGAATTGACAATTTTAGGAGAAAAGAAAAGAGAATGAAACTTCACAAGTTTGGGGTGTGGGGATTTTGAGATATTGTGTTGAGTTTATATAGAGATATGAAGTGATGTGAGTTTGGGATGAAAATGTAGCCGTTTTCCGGAGCGCCGCACCAATGGGCGTCCAGTGCCAAACCAAACGGTGTTTGTCATAACAGCCGCGAGATCAAAAGTGACCGTTAAAGATTCAACGGCAGGAAATGCAGCGCCCTACCATTCGGCGCTACGACGCCGAACCAAACGGCGCTTTGGAATCCCAGCCATCAGATCAAGATGACCGTTGTATTTTCAACGAATCAGATTAAATAGTCGTTTAAAACCACAACAACTATTTTTTCAAGCTTCCTTATAAATAGAGGACTACTTCTCCTTCATCCCTCACACCAAAATCAATTGATTAACTTCTTCATTGATTTTCTTCCTCTTCTTCACATAGTTTTGTTCATACAAAATTATGGCACACTTTAGTACAATAGAAGAAGAGGCACTAATTTATGGTTAGGTCATAGCAAGCAACGATCCAATTCATGGAAAAGATAAAAAGGGTGCAATATTTTGGAGTAAGATTTTTGAAGAGTACAATAAAAGAAAAGGTCCCAGTGGTGTTGAAAGAGATAAAAAAGCATTGCGAACAAAGTGCAACACAATAAGAACCGAAGTGAGGAAATATATTTCATTTGTTAGGCCCTACTTCCGAAACAAACCTACGGGGATGACCGAGGCGGATTATGTAAGTACCTCAAATTTTTTTTAATGTTTTCTTTCTTCCATTTTGTTCTCTTTCTCTAAATTTTTCCTTTTATTTTTTCCCCAGTATCATCGTGGAAAACATAATTATGAAGCATCGACTGGAAAATTTTGGAGGTACGAATCGGTTTCCAGATCCTGAAGACTTATCAACTCGATTTGTAGGACCAGAATGTCGCGACAACAATACTTCGCGAGATCAATAAACAACTGCATTGCGAAGGAGTCGCATGGAGGTAAATAAATGACGTAATAGATGACGACAATCAGAACATGAGGAAAATGTGAAGACTTGGCGAGATTTAAGAGTGTCGCGAAGGCAAACAGTTGTATATTCGCGAGCATTCGCGAGACGTTTCCGAAAATAAGGGACAGTATAGCTGTCATCCACTATGTAATACCCTATATAAAGGGTCGAGTAAGTCTGTTGGGAGAGAGGTCTTTTTGAATGGTGAAACAAGTCATTAGGAAAGAGAAAGGAAAGAGAGATTGTAATTTCTTTAGCTTTGTTCTACATTTCTTTGTAAATCTTTTAAGAAAACAATTAATAAAACACATCATTGTTCATCTTCAAATGGATTGATTAAACAGATTTGAGTGAGGGGTGTAGTGTGGGAAATCCTGCAACTACACGATTACAACCCGACGGTGAATAATGATGATGGAGTCGGTACTTCCACTCAACCTAGTCAACAAACTCAAGCTACTCAAGAAAATGAAGATGATAATATGGATGAAGATTTGCAAAATATGGCAAGGTTTGGTAGCACTTCATCTACTCATAATTCAGAAACCTCGGACATATCAAAGAGAAGACAATATTTCGAACAAACCGATGATGTTAGAAGTGAAGGTAGACATCAAACAAAGAAAAAGGCTCGTGAGGCTAAAGCATCGCAGAAATCAGATGAAAAAATGGATAAACTCATCGAACTTCTTGAAAGCGTACAAGCACAAAGAGAGGCCAAATATGCAAAAGAGGAAGAGTATCTAGGGAAGAACATGGAAATCTCTTCAATCTTGGCACAAACACAACAAAGAGAATCGGAAATGAAGATCCTACGACAACCGTTGGATGAATTACAAGAATGTGAGAGGCCCATCTACAAAATATGGAAGAACGAGATTTTAGCCCGTTATGGTTTGGACCCTATCCCCTAAACTAAAGTGATAATTTAAGTTATTTAAAAGTAGGATTTCAATTTCAATGTACTTTTTAATGTTTTAAGTTATTTAGAAGTAGGGTTTCAATTTCAATGTAGTTTTTTATGTTATAAGTTATTTAGAACTAGGATTTCAATTTCAATGTACTTTTTAGTTTCTTCAAAAAACATTGTAACTTTGTTTTGCAATGTAATGGAAGATTACAAATTCTCAAATGTCTACATTTACTTTGATAAATTTCCAAATTTTGAAACAAAATACGATTGAGACAAATTGCCAAACATGCAAAAATGGAATTCTGGAAAAAATAGCCGTTAGTTAAAAAAAGGGTCAAGCGCTGGATGGAGCAGCGTCGCAGTCGAACGCCGAATGGAACAACGTCCAGCCTAGCGCCTAACAATTCGGCATTATTCTCTGGAATATTCGCATAACGCCGAATAATCCAGCGTTTGTGTCACTTTTTGAGCGCCACACTATTCAGCGTTGCAATCTCGCTGATAGTTCCACTGCGAGCAAATGCTAGGAGAGAGAAGTAGCCAGAAAGAGTGTTAACTTTTTTCCCACACTTTTTTCATGATTTGCAACACTTTTTGGCCAATCTAGTAGTCCAATCTAGCCCATAGGACTTAGCCTTATGGCCGTGGCTGTGTGGTAGCACAATCTAAAGATAGTGAGAGTTGCATGAATGAAGCCATGACAACAAAAGAATGCTTAAAACCCCAAATGCTAAGTGTGCTTAACATATAAAATCCAGGCAGTCAGATCAAATTTTCTAGTAAAAAGAGGATTGGGAAAGATCCAAATGAATAAATTATACAAGTACTCTATGATTCAGATTGATAGAAGCTATTTAATTGTGAGGTTCTTGGTCGCATTCTACATGTTGTCTAGATCACCGACAACATTATAATCGCCCATGAGCTCATCCACTCAATGAAAACCTCTAAAAAGAAAAAAGGCCATCTAGTTCTGAAGCTAGATTTGTCAAAGGCTTTCGATAGAGTGGAGTGGAATTTCTTAGAAAAATCTCTCCTTAGCTTGGGTTTCGATGAAAGGTGGACTGATCTAATCTTTCAATGCATTTCTACCACATCTTTCTCTATTCTTCTCAATGGATCTCCGGGTTCAAAATTTAGAACATCTAGAGGATTAAGACAAGGAGACCCACTCTCACCTTACTTATTTCTAATCTGCATGGAAATTCTATCCAGACTACTAGATAAGGCGGTCTCTGAGAAGAAAATATCTGGTTTCAAGATCAATAAAGAAGCTCCAAACATCTCACACCTTTTCTTTGCTGACGATTGCTTTCTCTTCACGAAAGCCGATCTGGGGGAAACAAAGAATCTTTTGGAAATCATCTCTCTTTTCGGAGATATAACAGGCCAAATGATAAATCTACAAAAATCAAGTATTTATTTCTCCCCAAAAATTCACCCGAAACATGGAAAAATGTTAGCTGAGAATCCTAAAAGTTCCTCTAATGACAAAAAATGATAGATATCTCTACCCCCCTATTCTTCGATAAAAATAGGAAAGCAAATTTCGAGCCTCTTCTACAAAAATATTACTCTACTCTACAAGGTTGGAAATCGAAACTCCTATCTCAAGCAGGAAGGACAGTTCTGATAAAATATATTCTCCAAGCTTTTCCAACGTACCAGATGCAAGTTCTTGCTCTTCCAAAGGAAACTTTAAACAAGTTGGACAGAATACAAAGAAACTTCTGTGGAATAAAGATAAACAAAAACGACAAGGAGGTTTCATCAGAGCTTGGAAATATATTTGCAAACCCATTGTGCAAGGGGGCTTAGGTATAAAAAATCCACACCAATTCAACGTTTCCCTTCTCACTAAACTAGCCAGCAGACTATTATTAGAAGGAATCAACTATGGGAAAAAAATCCTCAGAGCAAAATATTTCCCTTATTCAAACCCTCAGAAAAATCAAAAATTTCCAACTTATCGTGGATTTGGACAAGCATCCGAAAAGGGCTGAATTAATCAAAGGAAACTTTATCCGCAAGTGAAAAATGGAAACTCGATAAAGGTTTGGGAAGATAGATGGATCCCAAATGAGGAAATAATTCCACAACCTCAATTGTCTCAGGATATAATTCCGACAAAGGTACAAGAATTCATTCTTTTGGGGAGAATAAGTGGGACCAAGAAAAGCTAAACACCTACTTTAGCTCGAAGTGAGGAATAAAATTCAAGCCATCTCTCCAAAAAAAAAGATGAAGAAGATAATATAAAATGGTTGCATCACCAATCGAGTCTTTTCTCGACCAAAAACATTTATAATTTCCTAGCAAACCAAACTCAAGAAGAAGACATTTCATTAGTAGATTTCCCATGGAAAAATATCTGGAGAATACAAGCAATTCCGAGGATAAAGCTTTTTGTGTGGAAGCTATCTGGGAAAGCTTTACCCACTTCGTCAAGACTGGGGGCACACAATTCGGAAATCGCAACTAATTGTCAAATGTGTAATTTGCAAGCTCGAAACGGAGATTCACCCGTTTGGAACTTGCCCTTTTTCCCGAGCCATTTGGTTCGGTTTCTATTTAGGTCATCTAATCCCTTCGATAACAATACAATTTCAATCACAACTTGGGTTAAAAGGTGGATTCAAAACCCGCACCTAAACAATCTAACGGGGAAAATTGCAACAATATTATGGTTCATATGGACATATAGATGCTCGGTGGTTTTTGAGGAAACAATCCCAAATCCAGCGCAACTAATATCTCAGATCAACAGTTTTTTGCAATCCACTCCGAAAAATTGTACTACTAAAGGTCCTGAAACCAACAATACACAGTTGACCAATGCTAAATGGTCAACCATAAAGACTGACTGGATAATATTTGTAGATGCCTCTTTCAAAGAAGACGACCTATCGATGGGATATGCGCACATAGTATATTCATTCGACCAGCACACCGTCATGCACATTTCACCGGGTTCTAGAAAGCCACTAATGCTTTCCAGCGGAAGCAAGAGCGTTACTCAAGGCGGTTATGTGGCTAAAATAAAATGTGTTATCTAGTGTAACCATTGTAATCGATTGCAAACTCTTGGAAGACAATATCAACAAGGATAACACAAGTCCCCTCTGGATGTACCGAAACACAGTCAAGAAGTGAAGGAAATCCTTACGATCTTCCGCAGCAAAGGTAAAGTATACTAATCGAAAATACAATTCAAAGAAAGCAGACAAAATTGCCAAAGAAGCAAGGATAAAATGTCTTCAACATTTATCCATGAAGATACAACAACAAATCAAAATTACTAGCATTATTTCTAATGTCTTCGATAAAAACGAAATTGTAAATCTTTTGTACTATATTTGCCAGTGAATACATTTCGTCTTTCCATCAAAAAATAAAATAAAAAATAAAATACATGTTGTCTAGATAAGAAGTTACATGTGTCATCAATAAATACACCACATTACCACAATATTTGGAGTTTTATATGAATCGAGAAATGAGAATATAGTCCCGTTACTTTCAATCACCATGTATGTTATTATTTTCAGGTAAAACTTGATAAAATAGAGATAAAGTTTGATTGATGATAGTTACAAAATGGACATTTTGAGTTCACTACCGCATACTTCACCATCAATCCTACCAACATGGTGGAATATCAAGTCATCTTTCTTTTTCAATTACTAATTGCACTACATGCCTCGTCGAGTCCACAACCTCTATTTACAGGGAGACGGAATTGCGATGGCTCCAACCGTCCAGTGTTGAGAATTGAAACCAAAACCTCCGTAATCCTGCTAGAGTTTACCTAAGAGACGGTTTTATAATGAAATTGTAGGAACTTCCAAACTCTCTCTGTTACTAGAGTTTGCCTGAAAGACAGTTTTAGAATGAAATCGTAGGAACTTTCAAACTCTCTTTTCAAAAGAACGCACAGGTGTTTGAAATCCAACCTAATCTTTTTTGCTAAAGCCTATCAAAGAACTTTCAACAAAAATCAAATGGACAATTAGACATTCATCGGAGACACAACATACGATCGGCACATACCGATACACGGCGTGGATAGCCGTTTCTCAGACAAATCACGGATGTCACCGCAGGTCACGGGTTATCAAGCAACCTTAAATTGGAATACCAACAAAATACGGAGTTACAAAGGAAAAAATTACATTCCCAAAACGAAAAGGAAAAGCGAACAGCGACAGTATCGCATGGGGAACCGGGCAAACATAGAAAACAGTGAGAAAAGTAAAAAGAAAACTGACCACGAAACACGCGTGTAAAGGGCGAGATATTCTGACACGTGTGTCCTATACAGTCCTAACTGATTTCTCTACGTGGCTTCCCATCACTTGAGGCATCTCTTTTAACTGATATTAATGAATGAATCATCATTCATTATATTTATTTCTGAAACCATGACTCCATGATCCATCATCATCTCACTTACCTTAAAAACTAATTCTCTCTGAAACAAAAAAAAACCTCAAAATCTTTCGTAATGGCTGGGAATGAGTGGATTAATGGATACTTGGAAGCGATTTTAGATAGTGGAGCTGGGATTGATGATGCGAAACCAGCAGCGCCATTAGGAGGACACTTTAATCCGACTAAATATTTTGTTGAAGAAGTTGTTACTGGTGTTGATGAGACTGATCTGCATAGAACTTGGATTAAAGTTGTTGCTACTCGTAATGCTCGTGAACGTAGTTCTAGGCTTGAGAATATGTGTTGGAGAATTTGGCATCTAGCCAGGAAGAAGAAACAGGTACTATATCATCCAAATTCAAAATCAAAATCAATTTTTTTCTTCATTGATTTGAATTGATAATAACGAAGATTATGAATGCTTTTGTTTTTTTTTGAATTTATTAAGATTTCTTAGAATTGCAGTAGTAATTGGAAAAATCAAACAAAAAATTAGGTTGATATTGGGCTATTTTGATTCAAGTTAGTGAATGAATGTTGTGTAAACTGAATCTGGATTGACACTGTGAATTTGAAATTTCTGGTAACCGTAGAGTGTTCTGCTTCCGCTTGTTGGATTCAGACGTTTATTTAGATATAATGTTGCAACATATGTATTTGCTTGGATTTTTGAAATTTTGGGTTTAAAAGTTTTGTTTGTGAATTGGACAGTTGGAGTTGGAAGATGTTCAAAGATCGACGCATAGGAGATGGGAACGGGAGCAAGGTCGGAGGGATGCGACAGAAGATATGTCTGAAGATCTGTCTGAGGGTGAAAGAGGGGATACAATTGGAGATATGGTGTCTACTCCAAGGAAGAAATTTCAGAGAAATTTATCTAATTTGGAAGTCTGGTCTGATGATAATAAAGGAAAGAAACTTTATATTGTTCTTATTAGGTACTTTCTCTTACTGCAGCTTTGTTTGGTTCAATTTCTAAAAACCAACTCCCCGACTCCCAGTTTAAGTCAACATATTCTGTGTGCAACTAATATCAACTTCTGCGTCTTATGTTTCTGACCAGTTTGCATGGTTTGGTCCGAGGAGAACAAATGGAGCTCGGACGAGACTCCGATACTGGTGGTCAGGTAACTAAGTAATTAGATAACGCTTTGTGAATCTAGGGGACTGATTTGTGTGCGCTTTTGGTTTCACTTTCTTGCTTAAATGGGTGGACTTTCAGGTTAAGTATGTGGTAGAACTTGCTCGTGCTCTTGCTATGATGCCTGGAGTGTACAGGGTAGACCTGTTCACGCGTCAAATTTCCTCACCTGAGGTTGATTGGAGTTATGGAGAACCAACGGAGATGTTAGCTTCTGGAGTGGATGATTCAGGAGATGAAGTTGGAGAGAGCAGTGGCGCGTATATTGTAAGAATACCCTTTGGACCAAGGGATAAATACCTCAGCAAGGAATTGTTATGGCCCCATATTCAAGAGTTTGTAGATGGAGCAGTAGCTCACGTTCTTAATATGTCTAGGGTACTGGGTGAACAGATAGGTGAAGGCCAACCTATTTGGCCATATGTTATTCATGGACATTATGCAGATGCAGGGGATAGTGCAGCACTCCTTTCTGGTGCTTTGAATGTCCCCATGGTTCTAACTGGGCACTCACTTGGGAGGAACAAGTTGGAACAACTTCTTAAGCAAGGACGACAGTCAAAAGAGGATATTAATTCTACATACAAAATAATGCGCCGGATAGAAGCAGAGGAATTGTCGCTTGATGCTGCTGAGCTTGTTATAACAAGTACAAAACAAGAAATTGATGAACAGTGGGGATTGTATGATGGGTTTGATGTGAAGCTCGAGAAAGTTCTGCGGGCGCGTGCAAGACGTGGAGTTAATTGCCATGGTCGATTCATGCCAAGGATGGTTGTAAGTAGCAAACTTTTATCCCATTCAGAGTTAGTGGTAGTTTTAGGTAGAATAGTACAGTACTATACTTTACAATTCTGCTACAAAAATCAGTTTGAGTTTACTTTCTCTTTCAATCTCCTAGAATTCTGCAGCTTCACCGAGTATCCTATTGTTTTTTATTTTGAGAAACAAGTATCTGATTTTTCCAGGTTATTCCTCCTGGTATGGACTTCAGCAGCGTTGAGGTTCAAGAAGATCCTCCCGAAGCTGAAGGTGATCTGACATCGCTTATTGGGGGTGAAGGGTCTTCTCCAAGGGCTCTGCCACCCATTTGGGCTGAAGTAAGCTAAAGTGTTTCCATTAATGTATTAAATGCTGTTTCGACCAAGTTAACATGTGATTCAATTGAGCAATTTGCATACTGATCTCTACTCACCTCTTCACCTGACACCATTGTCCATATTAGCTTCGATGGTATTATATAGTTGGGCTATGGTCTATGTAACCTACTTCATTTGTTCCATAAATCTCGCTGTTTTAATATTTTCTCTTGAAACAAAACTTGCACTGTAGGTAATGCGTTTCCTGACAAATCCTCACAAGCCGATGATCTTGGCCTTGTCAAGACCAGATCCCAAGAAGAATCTTACCACTCTGTTGAAGGCCTTTGGTGAATGTCGCCCATTAAGAGAGCTAGCTAATCTTGTAAGCATTTGAACACTTTGCCAAACAAACTTCTTCGGTTACTATGATATCCTCATAATCAGCCGATTTTTCTTGTTTTTAGACGCTTATAATGGGAAACAGAGATGATATAGAAGAAATGTCCTCGGGTAATGCAAGTGTGCTTACGACAGTATTAAAATTGATTGACAAGTATGATCTCTATGGTCTTGTCGCCTACCCAAAGCATCACAGACAATCTGATGTTCCAGATATCTATCGTTTGGCTGCAAAAACAAGGGTAGGTTTAAATTGGAAAATGTCTGAATAGATTCAACTAAGTTCAGTTTGTCCTTTTTGGTTTTTAAGAGGGTAAAAAACGATATTTGTCATATACTGACCAGCAAGGTGGTTGTCTGTATGGCAGGGAGTTTTTATAAATCCAGCTCTGGTGGAGCCTTTTGGTCTTACTTTAATTGAGGTTAGTTTAAGTTAAGTTATGGCCTCCATCTTCTTGTTTTGTTAAACAGAAAAATCGCTAACACTGTTGGTGCTGAACACTTTAGGCTGCAGCTCATGGGTTGCCGATGGTGGCTACTAAAAATGGTGGTCCAGTTGACATTCATCAGGTAAAACCACCATGTGCTTTTCTATTAGTAAGAAATTGCATCTTTCTGTTGACCAGTGGAATTATGGCTAGGTGTGCAAAACAATTGGTTGTATATATACTATACTACTAAGCTATATCCAGGTTACTAACGTAAATTCTTCGTTTTCTTCTGTAATTGTCTTTTCAGGCATTGAACAATGGATTACTTGTGGACCCACATGATCAACAAGCAATTGCAGATGCACTACTAAAACTAGTAGCAGAGAAGACTTTATGGCATGAATGTAGGAAGAACGGGTGGAAGAATATACATCTCTTTTCGTGGCCGGAGCATTGCCGCACATACTTGACAAGAGTAGCAGCTTGTAGAATGAGGCACCCACAGTGGCAAACCGACACTCCAGTGGATGATAATGTTGCACAAGAATCTCTTGGAGACTCACTTAGGGATGTCCAAGATATGTCCCTTCGGCTCTCAGTTGACGGAGAGAAAACTTCGCTTAACGGGTCATTGGAATATGATCCAGCTGAGTTAGAGAAACTTAAAGCTCAAGGTGGTCCTGAGCTTCAAGAACAAGTGAAGAATGTTTTAAGTAAGATTCCTAAACAGGCTCCACAAGCTGATGAAGGAAAGAAACAGCCTGAGAATGTGCCGAACAAATATCCTGTACTCAGAAGACGACGTAAGTTGATAATTATCGCCCTGGATTGCTATAATAAGGACGGATCCCCTGAGAACAAGATGCTTCCAATAGTACAAGAGATATTCAAGGCCGTCCGATCAGATGCTCAAACTGGGAGGTTCTCAGGATTTGCACTCTCCACTGCCATGCCGTTGTCCGAAACACTGGATTTCTTGAAATCTGGGAAGATCCAAGTAACTGAATTTGATGTTTTGGTATGTAGTAGTGGGAGTGAAGTGTATTATCCTGGTACTTACACTACAGATGATGGAAAGCTCTATCCAGACCCAGATTACATGTCTCATATTGATTACCGTTGGGGTTGTGATGGTCTAAAAAGGACTATCTGGAAACTTATGAACATACAGGAAGGTCGTGGTGAACATGAGAAGTCCCCCTCAAGTCCCATTGAGGAAGATAAGAAATCGAGCAACGACCACTGTGTCTCTTACTTGATCAAAGATCCTACTAGGGTATGTACGAAATATACACATTTTGTGGGCCATTTTTTAATTCGAAATCTAGAAGCACGACAATGATTTACAATTTACATCTTGCATTTTTGTATGAAAATATTTGGTCTCAAACTAAATGTGGCCCCAGTCTTACAGTAAGAATGCTTTGATTCTTGGGTATTATAACTAACTCTTACTGTTTCAGGCAAAGAAAGTGGATGAGATGAGACAGAAGCTCCGAATGAGAGGTCTACGATGTCATCTGATGTACTGCAGGAACTCGACAAGAATGCAAGCCATCCCTCTCCTTGCATCCCGATCACAGGCGCTCAGGTATGATACTTCTAGACTTTTAGCATGTATTCGTTGATTGGAATGCACATTTTGGGAGTAGAATTTGGTACAGAACAACAACACACTAAGGAAAAAGATTTATGTGCGTCTGAAAACCTTAAATGTTGTTCTTAATTTTATTGCCAAAACTTGCGTATGAACAAATAATGGAATAAATAGAATAAAATGCACAGACATTACCAGGGACTTCGGTTGTTAAAAACTAATAGCGAAGACAACCCAATATTTTTCTCTGAATAAATTAGTTAAGGTTCTCATATAGTTTTCTTTTGGTGTGAAAGATACCTCTTTGTTCGGTGGGGATTGAACGTTGCAAACATGTATGTGGTTCTTGGTGAGACCGGCGATACAGATTATGAAGAACTAATATCTGGTACCCATAAAACTATAATAATGAAAGGGGTGGTAGGGAAAGGATCTGAAGAGTTACTGAGAACAGTTGGAAGTTACATGAAAGATGATATTGTCCCAGGCGAAAGCCCACTTGTGGCACACACAAATGCCGAAGCAAAAGCTGATGAAATCTCAAAAGCTTTAAAGCAGGTTTCAAAAGCTGTTGGTGGTAGAATGTAAGAAAAAGATATATTCTCAGTATAGACGTCAAGGCAAGTATAGTGTAATTTTTCATTCTTATTTTTCTTTTCTATCCGTTTTTTCATTTTGTTTTGATGAACTATCGGAGAGCCTAAATTTTGTTAGTTCTCCGAGCATTTTCTACCAAAAAATGGTAGTCAAATTCTGATTGTCTCTGTAATCGGAATGCTTTTGTTGTTAAATAATATATCAACATTAAAACATTCAATGTGATGTGCCACAATATTATATCCGGGTTCTGACCCAATGCCTACTAACATAGGACTAACATTGTCCTCGTGTGCTGGAAACAGTAAATGGTAGGGTCTAACTTTTTTTGTTTTTTTAAAGCATATGGCCTGTGTTTTTTATTCTTTATTCGTCTACAATTATTGTAGGCTCTAGCCACTGGTTGTTTAATAGAAATATCTTCTCTACAAACAGTCAAACAATGTGTTCTGCTTTCAATCTTTGATTTTTTTCAGATTTACAAACTCTGGAGTTTTGAATCCTATCAATAGATTTTGGTCATAGATCTAAGAACTTAATGGTGTTCTCTCTGCGGTAGATTCGTTTCATTTCCATAAGCAAGGCAAAGTATAATTAGTTGAATCATTTGAAGGAAAAAAAGAAAGAAATTTTCAGAAATGGCTGAAGCAATTCTTGTTAGTGGTGCAACTGAAATATTGAAAGCGTTGACTGCTGTTATTGCTAATGAGATTTCCTTGGTTTGGGCTGTGAAAGACGATTTCAAGAAGCTTAACGATACCTTGGAGATGATCTCTGCAGTAACTACTGATGCTGAGAATCGTCAAGTAAGTGACGAAGCTGTGAGACTCTGGCTGAGAAAACTCAAGGGTGCTGCTTATGATGCTGACGATGTACTAGATGAGTTCGCATATGAAGTTATGCGCCGGAAAGCAACATTCATTCTTTTAGCCAAGGTAAAGGGTCTTTTTACATGTTCTAATCGTGTAGGTTTCCGTGTCAAAATGGCTCATAGAATTAAAGATGTTAACCAAAAGTTTGATGATATTGCCATAGAGAAGGCTAGATTTCATTTACAAGCCAATGGTAGTTCGTCTAAACATGCCAATAGGAATCGGGACCGGAGTACCCTGTCCTGCACAGGTGATTCAGTAGTGGTTGGAAGGGAAAGTGATAAATCAGAAATAGTAAATTTATTGATCAATTCAGCAGTAAACAAACATAATCAACGTGAAAAAATATCGGTCATACCAATAGTGGGTATGGGGGGACTAGGGAAGACAAAACTAGCTGAATTAGCCTACAATGACGAGTCTGTAAAGAACTACTTCAATCTCAGAATGTGGGTGTATGTATCTGATGACTTGGATGTGGAAAAGGTTCTAAGAGATATCATGGAATCTATTGATGATAATAAGTATGACAATGTGTCGAATATTGATGTGCTGGTACGTCATGTTGGTGTAAAGTTGAGAGACAAGAAGTATTTACTGGTACTAGATGACTTGTGGTGTGATGAAAATGATCGATGGGAGAGACTGAAAAATTGTTTGATGGTAGGTGCGGAAGGAAGCAAGGTTTTAGTCACTACACGTAAAATGAATGTTGCACGAGTTGTCCAAGGGATTCATCAACCATACCATTTGAAACAATTATCAACAGATGACTGCTGGTCTATCATAAAGGAAAAAGCATTTTCTCCTGGTGGTGCGTCGGAGAATCCAACAATGGAATGGATAGGCAAGGAAATTGCGGAAAAATGTTCTGGTTTACCCCTTGCAGCAAAAATGTTAGGGAATACTCTGCGCTCGAAGAAGGATGAGCACGAATGGTCTGCAATTAGGCAAAGCGATCTTCTGGACAAACCGGAGTTTCGAAAGTCAATCTTACCAATAATTAGATTAAGTTATGACGATTTGCCATCAATGTCAAAGCAGTGTTTCACATATTGTTCTATATTTCCAAGGGGTTGGGAGATGGACCGAGAAGCTTTGATTCAAATATGGATGGCGGAAGGCTTCCTTCTATCATCTCGTGAAGAATCCATGGAAGATATTGGAGACAAGTATTTCAATAATTTGTTGGATCATTCATTACTCCAAAATGTAGAGAAGGATGAGTTCGGTGATATTAAGAATTGTAAGATGCATGATCTGGTACATTTTCTTGGTCGAAGTGTTGTTGGCAACGATGAATGGTCAATCATGAAGGCTGATGAGGTTGTAAATATTTCCGAAGTTCGGCGTTTGCATTTAGTTTTTGATGATGGAAAGGAAAGAAAATTTCCAGAAGATGGGAATACTGCAACTAAGTTACGCACATTCATTGCCACTGAAGTAGGCCACTGCGATAAAATGGAAAGTGTGTTCAGTAACATTAACTTGCGCGTAATATATCTGAGTGGTTCATTGATTCAGAAGTTACCAGCTTCCCTTTCAAAGTTGAGACATTTGAGGTATCTAAACCTCTCGAGATGTAGCAATATTGATGGTCTACAAGAAGGGTTTTTCAAACGTCTCTATAATTTGCAGACATTGATATTACAGAGTTGCAGTTCTCTTTCGAAACTTCCCGATGACTTTGGATTGATGAAAAAGTTAAGGCATCTTGATCTTTCATATACAGGAATAAAGGTATTGCCGCAGTCAGTTACTAGTCTCTGCGACATGCGCACATTGAATATCTCTTATTGCAAAAGTTTTGAACAGTTACCAAGAAACATTGCTGGTTGGAAAGCTCTGCAGAGTCTTGATATTTCAGATACAAAGGTTAGTGAGTTACCCAATTCTATCACTGGTCTCCAAAATTTGGCGAAGTTGAGACTGAAATCGTGTCCCAATCTTAAAAGATTACCCAAAGAAATTGTGAAAATGGATAGTCTAAAATGGCTTGTCATCTCTGATACAAATATCAAAGAATTGCCTGTGTTTTCTACTTGTAAAACTGTGCACTAAAAGGCCTAGATTACATGGAAACTTAGAAAAAGGAGAGTTCACTGTTCTCTATAAATCTTTGTATTTATGTATTGCTTTCATTTTCTTTCTTTGCTTTGAAATTTCCTGTCCTTTGTAATTTTTTCCTCGTTTAAGTTCAAAACTGTGTATTATCTCATTGAATCCTAGGGAAAAAGAAAATGTGTGGTTGTTGTACATCCGTTGTTGTGTTTTCAATTCAAAGTTTTCACATCTTAGGGGGTGTTGCTCTAGAGAGTTGAACTTTAACTTAACAATAAATGATAAATTTTTTTGCCAGATTTTTCAGGATGATTTTAATCCTTTTTTCTACTTGCAAGCCCGATATGGAACTGTTTACATTCACTGAGTACCTGCAAAGTCTGGTTTCTCTCAGATCTCATGAGCTCAGAACTGAGGCTTTCACTGATCAAGCCTTTTGTTGACTGGACTCTGGCTGGCCGCACTCTAACTCTGATCATGAGAAGAAAGACTTCTGGTTGGTTTCCCATTCTTTCAACAAAGTGGATGTACTGCATTTTCCATCTGGAGCCAAACCCGATTAGATTGCTACTCTTGGCCATAAATTTTTCCAATTCCTAAACAGATTTATGTTGCTGACCTCTTCGGCCAAAGATTTTATCTTCTCATGGTGCATGAGACCATGACACTGATTCCGAATGCTTTTGTTGTTAAAATTAAAAATAAAAACATTCCATGGACCCAATGTGACTAAACTTGTAGTTGGGTTCTGGAATATGATCCCATGTGCAAAACAGTAATGGTAGGGTCTGACTTTTCTTTTTCTATTTGTTCTTTTTGAATTATAGGGCCAAGGTTGTGTCTTATTCATCTACAATGGCTCCTACCTCTAGAAGCAGTCAAACAGTGTTTTGGTTTTTTTCTTTCCATCTTTGATTTTTTTTTCCTTCAGATTTACAAACTTTGGAGTTTGAATCCTATCAATAGATTGTGGTCATACATCTTAGAATTTAATGGTGTTCTCTCTGTGGTAGATTCATTCATTTCCATAGTACAATTTATCAGTTTCTGTAGTTGAATCATTTGAAGAAAAAAAAGAGAGGAAATTTTCAGAAATGGCTGAAGCAATTCTTGTTAGTGGTGCAACTGAAATACTGAAAGGGTTGACTGCTGTTATTGCCAATGAGATTGCCTTGGTTTGGGGTGTAGACGATGAATTCACGAAGCTTAAAGGTACTTTGGAGATGATCGCTGCTGTAACTACTGATGCTGAGAATCGCCAAGTGAGTGATGAATCTGTGAGACTTTGGCTGAAAAGGCTTAAGGTTGTTTCTTATGATGCTGATGATGTACTAGATGAATTTTCATATGAAGCTATGCGCCGGCGAGAAATTTACATTTTTTGGGTCAAGGTAAAGGGTCTCTTAACATGTTCTAATCGATTAGGTTTTCGTGTAAAAATGGCTCATAGTATTAAAGAAATTAATCAAAGGTTTGATGATATTGCTACTGATAAGGTTAGATTTCAGTTAAGAGCTGATGGTAGTTCATCCAGTCATGCCAATAGGAGACGGAATCGGATTACGCAATCTTGTGGAAGTGATGCAGGAGTGTTTGGAAGGGAAAGTGATAAATCAAACATTATAGATTTATTGATCAACACACCAGTAACCAATTATAACCAACCCGAAAAGATTTCGGTCGTGCCAATCGTGGGAATGGCGGGACTGGGGAAAACAAGACTAGCTGAATTGGTCTACAATGATGAGTGTGTACAGAAGCACTTTGATCTCAAAATGTGGGTTTATGTATCTGATGATTTTGATACAGAGAAGGTTCTAAGAGATATAATGGAATCCATTGATGGTAATAAGTATGACAGTGTGTCGAATGTTGATGTGCTGGTACGTCATGTTCGTGAAAAGTTGAAAGATAGGAAGTTTTTGCTAGTACTGGATGACCTGTGGAGTGATGAAACTGATAAATGGGATAAACTTAAAAGTTGGCTGACTGGTGGTGCCGAAGGAAGTAAGGTTTTAGTCACTACACGTAAAATGTATGTTGCACGGATCGTCCAAGGGGTCCTTCCACCATACAATTTGAAACAGTTATCAGCAGGTGACTGCTGGTCTATCATCAAGGAAAAAGCATTTTCTCCTGGTGGGGCGTTGGAGAATTCAAGAATGGTAGCGATTGGCGAGGAAATTGCGAAAAAGTGTTCTGGCTTACCCCTTGCAGCAAAAATGTTAGGAAATATTATGCGCTCGAAGAAGCAAGAGCACGAGTGGGCTGCAATTAGGGAAAGCGATGTTTTGGAAAAACCAGAATTTCGAGACCCAATCTTACCGACAATAAGATTAAGTTATGACGATTTGCCATCAATGTCAAAGCAGTGTTTCTCATATTGTTCTATATTTCCGAGGGGTTGGGAGATGGATCGAGAAGCTTTGATCCAAATATGGATGGCTGAAGGCTTTCTATCATCTCGTGGAGAAACTTCCATGGAAGATGTTGGAGACGTATATTTTACTGATTTGTTGTGTCATTCATTGCTCCAAAATGAAGAGAAGGATGAATTCGGTGAGATTAAGAATTGTAAGATGCATGATCTGGTACATTTTCTTGCACGAACTGTTGTTAGCAACGACGAATGCTCAATTATGAAGGCTGATGAGGTTGTAAATATTGCTGAAGTTCGGCGTTTGCATTTGGTTTTTGATGATGTAAAGGCAAGAAAATTTCCAGAAGATGGGAGTAATGCAACTAAGTTACGCACATTCATTGCCTTTGAAGTAGGCGACTGTGTTAACATTGAAGGTGTGTTTAATAATATGAACTTGCGTGTACTGTATTTGAATGGTTCATCGATTGAGAGGTTACCAGCTACCCTTTCAAAGTTGAAACATTTAAGGTATCTAAACCTCTCGAGATGTAATAAGATTGAGGTACTACAAGAAGGGTTTGTCAACCGTCTCTATAATTTGCAGACATTGGTATTACAGAACTGCAGTTCCCTTTCAAGACTTCCTGATGACTTTGGATCAATGAAAAAGTTGAGGCATCTTGATCTTTCATATACAGGAATAAAGGTCTTGCCCAAGTCAGTTACGAATCTCAGCAGCATGCTAACATTGAATATCTCTTATTGCGAAAATTTTGAACGGCTGCCAAAAGACATTGCTGGCTGGGTAGCTCTGCAGAGTCTTGATATTTCACATACAAAGGTTAGTGAGTTACCTGACTCTATCACTGGGCTTAAAAATCTGGCCAAGTTGAGATTGAAATCATGCATCAGCCTTAAAAAATTACCTGTAAAGATGGATAGTCTGAAATGGCTTGAAATCTCTGATACAAACTTGGAAGTATTGCCCGTGTTTCCTACTTGTAAAATTTTGCAGTAAAAGGCCTAGGTTACATGGAAACTTTGAAAAAGGAGAGTTCAGTGTTTTCGATAAATCTTTGTATTTATGTATTGCTTTCATTCTCTTTCTTCGCTTTGAAAATTCCTGGTCCTTGTATATTTTTCTCTTGTAAGTTCAAAACTCTGTACCATCTCATTGAATCTTATTATTTGGTTGTTGAATTCTTG